>OY390715.1:4548436-4959214 GCA_959613365.1 Balanococcus diminutus
TTCAACGACCTCAGACAACTCAACGTACTCCTCTTAATTTAATCTCAGGGCAGAATACGATAGATAATACCGAATGTGCCAGGCTGTGTAGGACTCGTGCTACTCAGCAGTATAATCCTGTTTGCGGAAGTGACAATATATCTTATTCTAATCAACAAGTGTTCGATTGTTACCAACGTGAATGTAGAAGGGGTATGTAAGAGATTACCTATTTCGTTTTTCACGATTGGATCCCCGCAGTACCTACTGATTTTTTGTCACCATCGAAAATTTGCCAAGTCCAATACTTTGTAGATACGTAAATTCAAAATTGAAGTGCAGGGAAGGGTCCAATCACAATTTTTGTAATAATCAAAATTATTTCTAAGACTTCAAACTACAACTTTTGTTTGAAACATTTTTCAATCGGACCCCTACTACCTACCTAGTCTAGTCGCAAAGGGAAATTCCGTGCGATTATTTTGTAAAAAGCAATTTTACGATTGATTCGTAATCTATGACATATTTTGAAAAAAATGAGCTGGGGTTCCATTTTTTAAGGCTCCTCCTTTCCCACGGTCCACCCCCCTTTCCAAGAATTGTCTCTATCTCTGAACCT
This sequence comes from Balanococcus diminutus, assembly GCA_959613365.1. Lineage (NCBI taxonomy): Eukaryota > Metazoa > Arthropoda > Insecta > Hemiptera > Pseudococcidae > Balanococcus > Balanococcus diminutus. The sequence continues at coordinate 4,549,035 of OY390715.1, forward strand.
AACCTAAAGCCTCAATTGAAAATTTTTTCAAACATAAGTTGTAGATTTAGATCCCAGGAATAATTTTAGTTATTATAAAAATTTCGATTGGACCCCTCCTTCCTCTCCAATTTTGCATAATATGTGCGAAAATTACTTTTAAATCTAACTTGTGCACTAGCAATCACCCCTATGTAACTTCAGCTTGGGGTACAGCCAAAATATGAAAAATGGGTTCTGTTAATAGTCATTTCGATTAAAAATCGACTCAACAATTAGGTAAAACAGGAACGAGTTTGACATTTTCATTGTTTTCCCTTATAATTGAGGGCCCACCCCCTACCAATTTTATTTTTCTATCTCTGTACCTAAAGCCCGAATTAAAAAAAATTTCAAACAAAAGTTGTAGATTGAGGTCCATGAAATAATTATTTTGGTTATGTAAAAAATTTAGATTTGACCAGTTCCTCCCCTCCAATTTTGAATAAAACTTATGAAAATGATCCAGAGATTTTCATACATTTTATGCAAAATTGGAGGGGAGGGAGAGGTCCAATCGAAATTTTTATAATAACTAAAATTATTCCTGGTATCTGAATCTACAACTTTTGTTTGAAAATTTTTTCAATTGAGACCATAAGTTCAGAGATAAAAAAAAATTTTGGAAAGGGGGGTGGACCCTGTGAAAGGGGGAGCCTTAAAAAATGGAACCCCAGCTCATTTTTTTCAAAATATGTCCTAGATCACGAATCAATCATAAAATTGCTTTTTACAAAATAATCGCACGGAAGACTTTTTTTTTTCCTTTTGAGACTAGACTAACCACCAGCTTTTAATAATATAAGTATTTTTGTCATATTATGCTAAATTTGAGGGGAGGGGAGGGGAGGGTCTAACTGAAAATTTTATAATAACTGAAATTACTTTTAGGACCTCAGTCTACAAATTTTGTCTGAAAATTTTTTCAATTAGACCCCTCTTTTGACTTAAAAAAGGTATCTACCTGAGGTTATGTGAAACCGGTGGGGAGGAAGAGATCCCATCGAAATTTTTGTAATAAGCAAAATTATTCCTAGGACTTCAAGCTACAACTTTTATCTGAAAAAATCTTCAAAATAGTCTCTTCTTCCCACACTCTCATTTTTTTAAATTGGTATATTCGGAGTGTTATGCAAAATCCCTGGAGAGGGCGCGGTCCAATTGAAAAAAAATTCAAACAAAAGTTGTAGCTTGAAGTCCTAGCAATAATTTTGGTTATTATAAAAAAAATTTCTGGACCCCCTCCCTGATCTCCAATTTTGAATTTACGTATCTACGAAGTATTGCATGGACTTGGCAAATTTTCGATGGTGCCAAAAAATCAGTCCTGCCGGGATCCAATCGTCATTTTTCGTGCCAGTTGATTTGAATTTGATTCAAGTACAGATAATTATTAAATGATTTTGTTGAATTTACAGATGTTTCTGTCGTGTATGCTGGATCTTGCATAACTACTCGTATGCCAACCAGTTCAACTCCGAGATTTTAGTCTTAGAAAACCATACTTGCGGTTGTGATATTTATTCATTTTTTTACGTTTTTTGACTTATTTGCGTTTTAGATATCTCGATCACTCTGTCATGATATTTTTTAATTACACGCATTGCATAATTTTTCGTTTTGTATTTTCATTCGACGAACATATTTTGTGATAAAATAAATTATTCAATTTGTATGAGTGCAAATTTATGTCGTTGACTAGAATTTTTATTTTTGTATTAGCTCGATTATTTCACGAAATTTTGTTCAACTTTAAATTTTTTAGAATTTCGTCCAGAACTAATTTCTTCAAATGGAGTTTTTTTTCAACTTATTCCTTCATTTAAAAAAAAATGAATAATTAGAAACAATTTTTTCCAAATTTGTTAAAAAACAGTTTTAAAAAATCTTCTTTTCACGCAGAACCTCTTCATTACTATTATTTTGTAATTTGTAGTCTGTTTCATTGCATCATTTAATTACTTTTTGAGAATCAATTTTTCAATAATTCATTCAAACTAACATTTTGTGAAGAGAAATTTTTTGAAGTTTTTTTGACATCAAATACGAACGAACGAACGAAATTAATTTATTTTTATTGAAAAATTTTGTTCAGAAAATATCTTTCCAATTTTTCAGTGTTTTCAAGTTTTGAAATTGAAAAATACCTCAGTTTCTTTTGGAGCTGACTTGAACAATTTTTCTTATTTTTTGAGTGTTCGAAATGTTATACCTATAATGGAGGGTAAAAAATTTCAATTTTTCAAATTCTTGAAAAAAATTATTGTTCGACTAGCGGAGTACCCGTCGTTCCGACGGGTAAAAAATTTAAAGATGACATACAAAAATTGTTTACCCATGCAGTCACCCAGTTACTGTAGTTATTTTCAATCTTTAACATTCATTGACATTTTAGGCAAGAGTGATATTCAAAATATAATATCTCAGTTTTTGTCTCGATTTGAAAAAAATTCTTGGAGTAAAAATGTTTCTCTTCTGTTGCCTTAAAAATACTTCTTGAATTTTTGGAGAAAAAATACAAAAACTGCTTACCCGTGCAGTCACCCAGTCACGGTAGTTATTTTCAATCTTTTACGTTCATCGACATTTTAAATTGGAAAATTTATTAGTAGGTAGGTACCAATTTCCAATTTTCATGGTAATATTATTAGGCAATTTTTTCGTAGGATTTCACCCTAACTGCAGGACTTCTGGAGTAATAGGTACTTCCTTAATTTTGTGGAAAATTCAAAATTATGAATTGAATTATTTTTTCGAACAAATTTTTCCAATTTTTGGCACATTATAAATTGAAATTGAGTCCATTATGAGAAGTGCTGATGAAAAAATTCTGAATTTTTCAATTATTCCCATTTTTGAAAAAAATACATTTTGCCATGTAATAATTACCAAATGGTAATTTTAACATGGTGAATTTTAAACTTTCCTTAAAAATTCAATTTCTTTGAAAAAATTGCTCAAATAATTTTTTTTTAAAAATTATTTGAGTCTGTTCTGAGAGACTTGGCACGCCTTGGCACACCTTTGCAAGCTTTCGCACGCCTTCGCACATCCTCACACGCCTTTGCATGCCTTCGCGCACCCCGCACGCCTTCGCACACCCTCGCACGCCTTCGCACACCCCCGCACATCTTCGCACACCCTCGCACGACTTTGCACACCTTCGCACACCATCGCACGCCTTTTCGCACATCCTCGCACGCCTTTGCACGCCTTCGCACACCCCCGCACACCTTTGCACGCTTTCGCACACATTAGCACTCAATGAGCATCAAACTAGTAGCAGGGAATAGATATTTTCCAAAAAAAAAAACACTGTAACTTTACAATTAAAAAATTCAAATTAATACGCAATGAAATTGATTAATACGTAGAACGACTAAGTACCTATTCCTTACTCATGTGCAATGAACAATATAAAACTCACTGCAAGTGTAAACTTTCAGGTCACAAAACATCTTTACAATTTTACATTCGTTCAAACAAATGGTAAAAACACAATATTTACGAGTAGGTACCTACTTTATAACTGAGTATTGAACAACAGTTTATTAAATTTTAATACACCCAGGTTGAGCTTAATATACCTATTATGTAATAATTTTCTGTAATCGAAAATGATTAATTATTTAAAAAAAATAATCGTTCACTAATCACTAAGACTATTTACCGGGTGTATATTTAATGTTTAGTCGCTGATGTTACCAACTTACAAAAAGTATCAAAGCAAACATTTGTAATTTCGCGAATTTTAATAGTGTTAACTTCGTTTTGATCTTAAATGAAAGGTCTTGAAAGTAATAATCGTTTTCAGTTATATTTTTTACATTTCAACGAATATTTTCCATGAAAAAAGAGTTTTTGTGATGCACTTCCCAACATTTTTGTAAGTTGGTAACACTAGCGACTAAACATTAACTCAACACCCGGTAAGTGTGCCAAAGTCACCGATAAAAACAGTCGTTTGCAGATTTCCCGAAACATATTATAATATAATACATATTATGTATAAAATGTACTTAGGTAATAGGTATATTATAGTATTACTTATTAAATCGTTTCAAAATGCCAAAACATTACAAAAATGATCAACACTTCGATTACCTAATTGTTTTTTATTCGATAAAATGTTACTAATTGGCGGAAAAAATGAATTACTTAATGGTGAATTCAAAACGACATTAAGAGTAGGTATCGATTTTAGCAATGTATATTAATTGAACGAAAAAATGTAGACGATTGGTCAAAGTTCATATTTTCAGCGGAATGTCATGGCGTTTTTCTTAAGCCTTCAGAGATTGAGAGAAATTGAAAAAAAAATTCAAGTGTACCGTCCCCCCCTCAATCATTTGATTCCTTGAAAATTATTTTACGCAAAGTGTTGAATATGTACGTAGATAGGTTGCTTTTTTATTTATTTTTTAATGGAATTATTTTTTTTATTCTACACCTTCCTTCAGATTTTCTGATAATTTTTGTAGGTAAGGTATTACAGTTCTTAAAAAAATATTCTAGTAGTAAAATGTAGACGTGATGATTCATGAAAATCTAACTTACGGTACGAATAAGCAAATTCTTTTAAAAATTCATTAGATTCTAAAAATTGAAAAAAAAAAAAAATTAAAAATCTATGCATTATTTTGAAAAAATTACTTTCCGAAATGTTTAGAAAATACTAATGAATAAAATTTTAAAAACTGTTAAATTCTTACTTAATCCAATTTAATACTTAAATTTATAGAAACTTGAAAATCATCATTTAAAAGTTGATACCATATATTTTTTAAAACTTCTTGAGATTAATTAAACTTTGAAAATTGGTCTTATTTTTTTTTTTCAATTCAGGTCAATGAAAAGAAGCTGGATACAATTTCGAAATTGATCACGTTTTCAAAAATTTACCAATTAAAATTTTAATTCGTCTCTCTACAATTTTTTATCCGCCAGAGATGACTTCCGTACTCATACGACTTATCTTGAGAAAAAAATATCCTTTATTAAGAAAAAAATTCTAAATCGATTTTTTGTAACAATTTTTTGTGTTAAAGTCTTTCAATTAAAAAAAAAAAAGTCATTGTGAAAATATTTTTCAAAAATTCGGAGAAACTTTTTTAAAAAGAAAGAAAGAAAGAAAGAAAGAAAGAGATCTCTCATTTTTAGAGTGAAAGAATAGAGAAAGAAAACTGTGTTGGAAAATAAAACTTCTCACTTTTTGATCTATTCAACTTTTTGTCTTAATTTCTTTGGAGATTTTTTTTTATTTTGTAAAAAATTATAAATTCTTTTAGGTGTATAAACTTTTTAATAATTTCATGAAGGAAATCATTTTTTAAAACTAAAATTCCTTCATTGTTTTTAGAGTGGAAAATTATTACGTTTTTCAAAATAGTTGTAGGTAGTTGAAGAAACTTTCCGCAGAAAAATCTCTAAATTTATGTTCTTGTGCCACGAAGGAAATTTCTTATTATTTTTTTTTTTTCATTTTTTGGGTAAAAAGTATATTCCTGGATTATTTTCGTGTTTTTCAAGATTTTTTGGAGAGAAATATCTCTTTTCCAGAATAAATAAAATTGAAATATCATTTTTAGTGATGAAAATATTTTGATTTTCAAGAAGAAAATTTAAACTTTTTGATTCTTTTTTTGGGTGCGGTTTGACCGCAATTTTGATAAAAAGAAAATTTCAAATTTCTAAATTTTTTAATGTTTTTTAAATTTTTTGGAGAATATAGTTTTTTTTTTTGTTTTTTTTTTACTAAAGGAAATAATCTCAAATTCATTATTTTTATTTCCTGAGGAAAATTTTCAATTTTTTCAATTTTTGAGTTAGAGTATTCTTCATTTGAAGCAAAAAACGTAAAATAATGGATTTTTTCGTTGAAAAACTATCTCAATTCATTTGAGTACAAAAAACTATGATATTCAAATTCATTTTTTAAATAATTATTTTTAAAGTTGAAAATTTTGATTTTTGTGAAAAAGTTGTCAACTTTTTGTACCCTTTTCGGGGGCCGCAATTTTTGGCTGACCAAATTTTTCAATTTTTCTAACATTAAAAATTTTTTCAATTTATTTAGAGTAAAAATATTTTTTAAACATTCATAGAAAAAGCTCTTGTTACGTATGCATTAGAAAAATACTCTCTTATCAAATTCAATTTTTTTGTATTATGAAAAAAAATCTCTGTTTGAAGCTTCGACCATGCAGCCGAAGGTTTGAAGAAAAAAATCTTTAGATTCATTTTTCGAAGAAAAAATGTCTTAATTAAGTAGGTATACAGTGTCTAGGTATAGTGTCAAAATATATTATTTGAAGAATAAATACAATTTTTTGGATTTTTTTTTTCCAAAATTGGTATTTTTAGGGAAATAATTTTTATCCTTTTTTTCTCAATATTGTTGAAAAAGGAATCTTCCGAGAGAAAACCCAAATTTTTTTGCCGTGAAAATTTTTCATTAATTTTTAGGGGTAATAGAAAATTTAAATTCCGATATTATGACAATATAAAAAGTTGAACATTTTAAACTCCAGAAAAACAATCAAATTGAAAACATTATTTTTACATGCATAATCAAAACTACGTACATTCCATGGAATGGTATCGTGTTCATTATAACGAAGCAAAAACTGATTAAATCGATAATTTTGTTCTACCGTTTATTATACGTATTTTATTCATGAATCATGATCGTTACGTAATAATTTCTACCTATTCGTTATTAATTTTCCAATTAAAAAAAAAAAAAAAAAAAAAAAACAGATCTCAACGTGTACCTTCCTTATTTTAATACTTTATTTTTTTAATTTTTTTTTTTGTTTTAAAAAAACAAAGAAACTAACAAAATGTTAAAATGACGGCGTACAGAAGTAACATCTACTTTACAATACGTGTACGTACGTAAATTACTGAAAGAAGAAAAAAAAAAGAAATAATAAATTACAAGACCGATGATGAATTGTAAAATATGTGTCACTAGAAGAAAAATGAAATAACTAAAGGAAACAACTTATACGATACGTAGGTACAAATGATGAAATGACTCGACAGTGTGGCCGTGGCGACTTGCATCTCTTCGTTATAGTTTCACTAATACGAATCTGATTTCTTGTAATTTCATTGGTGAATTCGGAACATTTTGCTGTGCCTCCTAAATGGCCGGTTATGAATGCAGATCCAGCATTGACGGTAAACTTGGAACTGGCCAAACGAACTGCTTTTGAACCTTCCAATCAAAATCCTGAATTACGTACAGTCCCTGCAATTTATCTTCACCATTCTGTCATTCATTACAATTAATGCAAGTTTGGGTGTATTGGCGAATGGTCAAGATAAATTGCAAGGACTATAAACGATTATGACTAAAGATCGGTACGTTAGGCCACAGTATTTATGTAGAGATACCTTATACTCGTATTATTGCAAGCACATTGGTAGATGCTTAATTAGTCAACTAATTCCTTAGCATTTTAATGAATTTTTGAGAAATTTAAATACCTACTGTTGAATTACATAAGTTGTTTGTGTTGTTGTACCAAAAAGTAGTCCAACCCCCTTTCAAAAAAAATTTCGAGTTCTTTCCAAAAGTTGAACGTGATTAAAATCAAAGATAGGTACTTTAAATTTTTTTTTCATTTTAGGTCAAAATGGTCACTGGAAGGGCCTACAACTACAATGTAGTTTGACCTGAAGAACAACTCGAATCCGTGATCAGTTATTTCAGTCAGTCATTTCATGTGATCACTGAGATTTTAATCACGTTGGGGAAAAAAACTGAAAAATGAGCGAACACACCTGATTTTCAATACTTGGAATTTAAAAAAAAAAAAAAAATGTTTGATTTAAAAGAATTTTTCAACTTATTGAGTTTTTAAAATGTTTTCTTGTTGAGATTTTAATTTTTTAATTTAAAAAAAAAAAATTTCAAACCATTTCCTTTTTGCAAAATTTATTTTCCAATTAAAGAGAATTTTTAATTTTTGCAATTTAAAACAAAATGATAATCTGTGGCTTTTAGGAACTTTGTCAGACACTCTGAAACTTTGAATTTTTTTTTTAGAAATTTTATGACTTTTAGACATTTGTCTGACATTCTGAAACATATAGGTACTTTTTTTTAATTCGATTTTTTGGACATTTTCTCAGGAAATTTTGTTAATTTTAGACATTTTCTAGAAAATTTGTCTGAACCTTTCAACTTTTTATGGGCTTATACTTCTGTGAAAAATGACACGTCTCTAAAAGTTTAGGTAAAGTTGAAAAATCGCCAAAAACGGTATTTTTTATTTCAGTCCCAAAAAGTTTTCCTCATTTGTTAAATTTATTATTATTTTTTTAAATGTAAAAAAACTCTGACGCATTAATGCGTCAGAAAATCTGATTTTTTAAAATTATTATTTTATCAAATTATCATTATTAAATATAATTAATTAATTTTTTTTTTCATTTCAAGTCAATAATATTTTTACCGAAATATTTTTTACTCAAATTTTCATTTATCAAAAATAGGTTTTCTCAATAACTTTAATATAATAGTTTTTTAAAATTTTAAAATTCTCCAAAAAGAAAGTAATAAAAAAATGAATTTCTCAATCTATTTTTATTTTTTACCTATTTTTTTTTTTTTTTTTTGTTATATCTATAGATTAGTCTTCTTTGTCAATTTTATTCACTTTGATTCAATTATAATTTCTATAAAAAAATATTTCAAATTTTTTTAATAATTTTTTTTACCAAAATTTATACAATTTATTTTTATTTGAAAAACCAAAAAATAACGAAGTTTCGTTTTTCTTTGAACTCCAATAATTATTTTGAAATTATTAAAAATTTTATTCACTTTTTTTCAATTCATCATTTTCTTAGAAATTTCCAAAATGTCTATTTTGTATATTTTAGTCTCTATAAAAATATTATACTTTTTCAATTTTCTCAAATCCATAAACTTTTATTTAATTTAAAATTTTTAATCATTTTAAAGTCACCTCTTTCAATAATTTTCCCACTTCATTTTTCTTATTATTAATTATTATAAATAAAAGAAGTGAATTATTTCTTTATGGACAACACTGATCAGCGTTTAGGTCGAGTGAATCGAGCTTTTAAAATTTGATGCATTTTTTATAATGCCTAGCAATTTCAAAATGAAGCGACGTCGATGAAATTCTCTAACGCGCACCTCGACCCTAATAAACTAGGGGAGAAAAATTTCATTTTCTTCAGCCTGAAATAAAATGCTAGGTAAAGTATTTCTTTAATTGGTCCAATTTAATTCCGACCATTTCTGCCCAAATAATGCGTAGTAATGGTCCAAAATTGCCCAAAAGCAATACGGATCTATTCTACATGGTCATTGATCTCCCATTAAAATTTGAAGTAAATCGGTCTATTAGAACGAGAGTTATCGCGCGGACAAAATTCAGTACTTAAATAAATAAATAAATAAATAAATACATATCGCAAGAAATACCAAAAAAATCAAAGATCAAAACTAATAGCTGATTTTTTCAAAATCAGCTAAAACAATGTATTTCATGTCCTTTTAAATTTTTTTGTTACGCGATAAGGGAGCTTAGGGTGAAAAGTGGAATTTTTCAGGAGATTAGAGGTTATTTTCTGAAAAATATTTTTACTCATTTTTTTTTCGGTGAATATATATATGCCAAACAAAGTTTTCTATCAATACCAGTCATATTTCATCTGATAAAAATTTGAAGATGGAACTAACGGAATTGAATTCAGCGTGAAAAATTCTATCAGAAATCTGTATTACGAGTACAACCCACCTTTTGTGTTCTGATTTCGTTTGAGATTTTTTTAAAAAGGAATCCAAAGTCAAAACTTTAAGCAACCTTTTCGTAATGAAATATTTTTTTCAACATCGAATTTTATCAAACATAGAATTTATTTTCAAGGTATTTATAGTGCACTTGGATGGTTGCAGTTGGTCTCATCGTGTTCGGATTCGACCAAAATATCGAAAAACTTCGAAAAGTCGAAATCGACTTCATTCATCATCTTAAGAAAAGGGGGTAAAGATGAAAAATCACCAAAAATAGTCTAGTTGGGTACAAGTACGTCCTCCTCTATAGAAAATATCCCAAGTATATTTCATCAGATGACACCCTAAATAAAGTATGTACCTATACTTAGGCTAGCCAACTACCTACCTACCTACCTACCTTGATAGAAAACTAAAGTCAAATGGTACACCAGTAGTCGGAGTAGATGTTTATGAACTTACTCTTTTGGAACATTGCAATCGTACTATTTTGGTGGAGGCCATCGACCGTACACTGTTTTAGCTGCTTCTCTTTCAATCAATCGGTTTACGTTTTGGAATTGGCCGGATTTTTTCCACATTTCTGCCAACATTTTTTCATCAAGTTCCGGTGTCTTGTTCTTTTCGTAAGTTTCTGTTTGTGCACGTTCGCTGAGATCTTTGGCCATAGCAGTCGTAATTTCTTTTTCGAATTTGAGGGCATCCTCGTGATTGAAAGTTTTTACTTTTACCTCTACTGTACAGTCTCTTGCAACGCGAATAGCCACGTGCTTAACGTGGCGAATGGATTTTTTTAGCTCGAATTCGGACCATAAATTTGCATACTCCAAGCATTGCTCACAAGCAGTGTCGATTGATGTTTCTTTCTTATGTTTAGGGTCTTCATATTTAAGCTCAATTATAATTGAAATATTACTGAACTCAAAGTATACGTCAGGTATCGCGCGTTTATGTATTTCGGCCTTATAGTTGAACTGTGAAATTATAAACGTTTGTTCCTTTCCTAATGCAATTCGGGTTAGTAATTCGGTAACAATTGCTTGTACAAATGCTTCGTTACCAACAATTTTTTTACCACAATCGAGTTCTAATACCGTTTTAACACGTGTATTTTGAATCCGAAGTAAGCCTTCCTCGAACTGTTCAGCAGTAGTATGATTAGAGTATGGTAGCGGGCTGGTCAATTTGGATTTTTCATTTTTTCTTTTGATTGGAGAATCATCAAACATTTGTTGGTTTGTCATCATCCGGAAGTGATTATGGAGAGAAATGGCTAGTGATGTGACGTTGTATTGATCATCATTTACATCCTTCAAAAAATGACTGATGTTCGTTTTTGTCGAGTTTTCTTTATAGTAGATATTCATTGAGAGTTCATGTTTGATGATCTCTTCTTCTACTTTGTAGAATTCAGTTCTGATTTCAAGGTTAGGAATGGCAACAGAAAGATATTCACCATCGGCATCATACTTAGAAGCTGATAGATATCCCAGCACAAGCAATAATGTAAAAACTATGTCTTGATGTTTATTGGAATCATACTCAATCTTCAAATTGAGGATTTGTTGCAAAAGTTCGTAATTGTCTTTTGACATTTTTTCAAAATACGACGATGAAATTGTATTGCTATCTTGAGTTCTCAAATGTATGTAATCATCCGCAAATTTCGCATGCTCCATAAGCCTTCTCAAATTATTTTGTACGGATGATGCACCCCAATACGATTTCAGTTTTAATCTGTTCAAGAATCCAGTAACAGAATAGACACAATATAAACGATGTTCAGGGTGGTCAACATCCTTGTAACCGTCAAACCACTCTACTACTTGTTTTTGTGTTTTTTCGTTAATTCCACGTAGGTTCATCATAGCTGTCAGCTCAGGATGGGTTACTCCGTAGAAGTTGTTGAAATTATCGAGTTGAAAAACGGATCTCCTGTCAACAAAGCTTAATTTGGAAAGATATGTCGCTTCCTCGACGTTTAGAATTCCGGTAATAACGCCCCTAAAAACGGATGGATTTTCCTTGAAGGTTGCGAACATAAAGTCTTGGATAAATTTATCGAACAGCCTTTTTTCTTCTCGAGCAGTTGGAGAAGAATCGACATTTAGATACTCGTCCCGGATAAACGTATCGTGTTCATCGTAAAGTATTACAACGCCATCAATTTTGTAATATTTTACTAGTATTGAGGATAAAAAATTAATGCTGTTTTGCCATTTCGACTCAGTAAGACGTTCATCTTCGTTCAAGTAGGCTCGGAATAGTTTTATTTCATCTTCAATAGTGTCTATTTTTTTATCATCAGGGTTTAATGTTTTGATCAGTAAAGCCATTTTGTCTATCACATGTTCATTCAATCTAAATGCATTTGATATCATTGTATGAAATTGTTCATATCCTTTTTTATAAGACATTTTGCCTCCATTTAATTTTATTACAGGGTGTTTGCCAAGGTGTTGTTCATTATTAGCATATTTGCTAATTAATGGTTTTTCGGATAGCGCCATTTCTTCGCCATTTTTTCTAATTGCTCTTCCTTCAACAAAATAAAGGTGGGATTTCGACGACTCGATGTTTTCAATTAATTTTCCATTTTCAAATGGCATATTGAAATAATGTTCCAACATGAGTAGCGTGGTAGTTTTACCCCATCTGTGGGGTCCAGTTATGATAAAGACTGTTTTTTTATTTTCAATAATATTCCTAATCAACATGGATTTATCAATCCACATTTCAGATTCAGTAATACATGTTTGAAAATCCCTAGTTGAGCAGTCTCTGATGATTTCTTCATTTGTATCTGTGAGCACCGAGTTCTTGTCAACAATTATTTGCGTCAATTTTTCAAACTGATCATCAGTGGAGTGCGGTTGAAGGCCGGTAAATAACTGAAACATAAACATTACAACACAATTTTTACATTAGATAGATTGATAACTGCAGCGATGAGATGAGCAGGAGCCTATATCTGTGTTTGAACAGCACGAGCCGACCTTTGAGCTTGAGCACACTCGAACCAAGACGTGAGCCCAGCGTCGCGCGGTAATGTAACATGTGATTAGATAGATAATTACATTCTGATGAAAAAATTATTGGCAAAAGTTGGAATGAAAAAATTTGAAAACCATAAAAAAATGAGTTTTGAAAATTTTTTGAGGAATTGATGAATGATGAATAATTTCCGCGAGATTTTTTTTTTTTTTTAAATCAAATGAAAATTTAAAAAAAAATAAAAAATTTGAGAAAATCGAAGTTCCGCACAGCGAGTCAAGAAACCCATTACAAATTCTGCTCAGCAGAAATAAAAGCGAGTTTAAATTTCATTGAACAAAAAAAAAATAGCGGATATTGAATTCCACTCTGCGGAAAAATGCACAACAGCGGTTAGTGCCAAATCGACACGTGTGGTTGGTTTTCTTAGCAGGTTTTCTCCCAACAGGAAAGGCTCGTGCTTATCATCTGCATAGATACGTAGTAGCTTAGCTACCTAATTATACAATGGTTATCCAAAAAGTACTGCTCGGAAGCATATTTGGGTTCTATACCTAACCTACCGCCAAAGTGTTCGAGTCCAAAATTCACACTGTACAGCACACGCGCTGAACCCTGAGCGAGTTTTTCTAAATTTGTCAATTTCTTAAAACTTTCTAAATAATTGTAATATTTTAAAGAAATTACCCATGTTTCAGAAATTTTACTTTTTGAAAAATTGAGTCTTTTTTTATGGTCGAAAATTTTCCAAAATTTATCAGTTCTTCAAAATTGTAAAATTGATTGCGTTTATTACCTCCTATTCTTATTATTTTTTTAATTATTAGTTTCTTTAGTTTTGCATTTATTTCCCAATATTCAAAGTTCGCCTGCTTTCTCAGTTTTGCAATATTGGTGAATTTAAAATTCCAAAAAATTTCATAAATTTTCAGATTTTTTGGATTCTTGATTTTTTTTGAAAATTTATTTTAAATTAATTTTTTAAGACGAAAGTTTGAAAAATAAATACTTCGTAACCATCAGTTTTTGATAATTAGGGTTTAAATGAAATAAACTATAAACCTTTTTAAGTTTTCAAGTCATTTTGATTTGCAATTTTTTCACAATTTCGTAGCGATTCAAATTTTAGGTATATAATATAATTACATATTTATTTTTAAAAATGGTTTCAACAAGAATTTTACATTTTTAAAATTTGTTTTCCTCATAAATTTGCCGTTTTTTTATTCTTCAAATTTTCTAATTCTCAAAAATGTTTAAAAACTTCTAATTTTTCCAATTTTTAAGAATTTGAAAATTCTAACTCGGGTAATTTCTTATAAGTTATAAGTAAATATTTTTTCATCTCTACAAACTTTGAAAAATTCTGACGTGTCCCTCTGTTCTAATTTTTAACATTGGCACATGCTCAAGGCCTTAGTATTGAAAAATGACGAGAGGGGAAGATTGAATTGAAAAAAATTGTAATCAAAAGTTATAAGATAGAAAGTTTAGGAGTAGGTATTTTTGGTTAACTATTATTAAAATTTTGATTGGGACCTCCTTCTGTTTGAAATTTGCGATTTTGCTGCATGAAGGTAGGTGGTTTGCTCACAATATATAAAATTACACTTTTGACTTGGGGAATTTCGGAAGATACGCTGGAGAAATGGATCATTTGGAAATTTTTAAAAAACGTGAAATTTTTTCAACTTGTCAAGAAAAAACACGTGCAAACTCGTCGCTCCAGAAAACGGTGCCAATCGATTCGGGAGGTCAAATTTAAGTTATAAACAATTTTTAGGATTATATCTCAAAATAGTCACAATTTACATTTTTTTTCTTTTCAGAAAAAGGTTTTTTGGAGGCGGTTTTAGCCATTTTCAAAAATTCGTCAAAAATCGAAAAATCAACTTGGGCAGCTAAAAATTTGGTTGTGACTTGTGAGGTGTGGGTGGCATGTTCTTTCAGTAAGCCAAATTTCAGCGAAATCGGAGGTGGCGAGTTGGCGAGGTTCCTTTGTAAAGTTGAAATTCTGATTTTTGTGGAAAATAACACAAGAGTTTTTTTTCTGACGTGTTTTTTTTGCTGCGTGAGGTACTTTCTTTGGATTATTATATTCTAAAAAATGTTTTTTGAAGGTGACTAAGGTGGTGATGTTTTGGTAGTTGTACTTACCTTTGACGATACCAGAGTTGAGGAGAGTGAAGAGTTATTTACAGTTGTTAATTCTTTCGGTGCCGTACTGAAATGGACTATCGTACTCGTATGCTGGGGAGAATCGTCGTTTGTATCAATTGAAGTCCGAAGTGGCGAAGGTTCGGTCGTTACACTGGCGCTGGAGGATACTGCTTCAGTAACAAAATTGATCGGCCTCAGCCAAGCAATTCCGTCTCGGTTGTGGACGCATATATACAACTGCCCTGAAAAAAAAAAACGCAAACGTTTTTGCATTGCAGGCTATATTATATGCAGCGATTTTGACGCATCACCGCATGCATCAAAAATAACTAAGTACTCGTAGGTAAAAGCATGGCGTATCTGCATGCGTTTTGTTTACTTAATGAATGCAGGTTACCCTGCATAAAGGTTGCGTTGGTTATGCATAATATGTGCGTTTTCATCAAGTGCATTGTAATTGGGAGTTAGAATAGTACGAATTACAGGTGTCCGGAGGGCTGGAAAGGGCTTCGGGAGACTCCAATCACAAAAGTAAGCGAATATTCGAATTCAGCACCCTCGAAAACATAACAAACGATATGCTGCACCCCACCATCCCACTACCCCACATTTTTCAAAATTTGAGGGGCCATGGGAGACCTTGAGGGGGTTTTTATCAAAAAATAAAGTCGAAATTCGAACTCAGCACTATCGAAAACATAAGAACCGATATGTCATACGAGTTTTTCCGTTTTGTTCAATTTATCCTCAAATTTGGAGGGCTGTAGAGGGCTTGCTATGGGTCTTATCAAAAAATCAATGTGATATTCGAATTCAGCGCTATCAAAAACGAAACAAAGGATATGTCACTCATTTAAAAAAAAAATTAAATTCGGGTCAAAATTTTGGGGCGCCATGCCCCCCCCCCCCTCCCCAGGGGTCTTGAGATCTTACGACGAAAATCATTTCAGTTTATGTAATACTAGCTGAGTACCCGTCGTTCCGACGGTTATCGAATTGTAGTGCAAGGGAAAAGTTTCGTAATGAAAAAGGATTACACGGAATTTATCAAAGTTGTAGATTGAAATCCTAAAAATAATTTTGGGTATATTACAAAAATTCTGATTCGGTCCCTTCCCGTCCCCCTCTCATCTAATTTCACATGAGGTAGATACTTTTTCAAAATTGGGGTCCAAAGTCAAATTGAAAATTTTTTCTAACAAAAGTTGTAGATTGATGTCTTGAAAACAATTTTTGTTATAAAAAAAATCGATTAGATCCTTCCCTTCCCTTCCCTTCCCACCAATTTTGCAAAAAATGACTTGGTATCAAAGTTGTAAATTGAGATCCTAAAAATAATTTTGGGTATTTTACAAAAATTATGATTCGGTCCCTTCCCGTCTCCCGCTCATCTGATTTCACATGAGGTAGATACTTTTTCAAAATTGGCGAGGGTTCAAAGTCCAATTGAAAATTTTTTCCAACAAAAGTTGTAGATTGATGTCTTAAAAATAATTTTTGTTATAAAAAAAATCGATTAGACCCTTCCCTTCCCACCAATTTTGCAAGATATGACTTTGTATTAAAGTTGTAGATTAAGATTCTAAAAATAATTTTGGGTATATTACAAAAATTTTGATTCGGTCCCTTCCCGTCTCCAGCTCATCTGATTTCACATGAGGTAAATATTTTTTCAAAATTCGGGAGGGTCCAAAGTCCAATTGAAAATTTTTTCCAACAAAAGTTGTAGATTGATGTCTTTGAAATAATTTTTGTTATAAAAAAAAAATCGATTAGACCCTTCCCTTCCCTTCCCTTCCCTTCCATTTCCACCAATTTTGCAAAATATGACTTAGTATCAAAGTTGTAGATTGAGATCCTAAAAATAATTTTGGGTATATAACAAAAATTTTGATTCGGTCTCGACCCATCCCCCACTCATCCCTTATAGAAAAAAACATGATGTTTTTTGGAAAAACATGTTGTTTTTTCAAAATATACCTAGTTTACATCTAGTTTTTTGTAAAACATGTAGTTTTACACGTTGTATTTTTTTTACAAGTAGTTTTACACGTTTTTTTTTTTTACAAGTAGTTTTACACGTTGTTTTTTTCTCTACAAGTTGTTTTACACGTTTTTTTTTTTTACAAGTAGTTTTACACGTTGTTGTTGTTTTTACAAGTTGTTTTACACGTTGTTTTTTATTTTACAAGTAGTTTTACACGTTGTTTTTTTCACTCTTTTTGTTGTTGAAAAATTCAAATTTTAAAATCGAATTCAGCGACCTCCATTTTGATGCTAGTGTTGTAAATTTTGAAAATATGAAAATTGCCCCTCGTCTTAGAGGCCGTATTTGGGGTGGGTGGTAAATTTAATAACTTCAAAAATCAAATTCAGCGGCCTCGAAAACCTACATTTTGATATTCATGTTGTAAAGTATGAAATTTTCAAAATTGACCACCCTCATAGAGGCTTATTTCGGGGTCAGAGATGAATTTAAGTTCGAAAATCGAATTCAGCGACCTCAAAAACCTACTCATTGATACCCATATTGTAAATTTTGAAAATTTCAAAATTGACCCCTCTCCTGCAGGCCCAATTTGGTGTCTGAGGTAAATTTAGGTTCGAAAATCGAATTCAGCGACCTCAAAAACCTACTCGTTGATATCCATATTGTAAATTTTGAAATTTTCAAAATTTACCCCCCTTCTACAGGCCCAATTTGGGGTCGTAGGTAAAATTAGGTTCGATAATCAAGTTCAGGGGCTTCGAAAACCGTCAACGAAAAATAAATCAGTAGAAAGTATACATATTGAAAAATACTAGTTTAAATTAATTACTATGCATATACATCAATATTACAAAATTCAACAAAGTTCAGAGTAGCAAAAAGTGCATAAATAGACTTATAATGCCTGTAATATCAACAGCCAGGGTGGTGTAGTGGTTAGAGTGATGGAACTAAAGTAATATCTAAGATGGTGTATGAGAACATGGGTTCGAGCCCCACTGATGGCGCGAATTTTTTTCTCGTGGTTTGGTTGCTTTTATTTTGTACCAAGGAGAGTATTTAATCAAGAATCCTAACATTTTACACCTTTTTAATGCAAAATGGGGTAGTTTTTTGAAAATTGGTACATCATGTAGTACATCTTGTATTTTCGAACACGTTTACTCGTTGTACAACTAGTAGTACATCTAGTTTTACTACTTGTAAAACGTGTTCGAAAATGCAAGATGATAAAAAACATCATGTTTTTTTCTATAAGGGCGAGGTGGCTATATAAATATATATATATATATATAAAAAATGTTCCCGCTACTTTTGGGGGGCTCTGGGGGTGAGCCCAATAAGTCGAATGAGGTCAAACTTGCTATGTGAAGTCCCCTTGAAGTAGGAATGATGCAGAAAAAATTTTGGGGCTCCAACTCAAAATTGGGAATACAACCCCTTTTTGAGGGGGCTGCGTGAGAGCCCCAAAATCATGAAATTTTTTGAAACTTGTCCTAGGGATGAGAACCCTAATTACCTCCAACATAGTCAAATTTCAGCCCCCTAAGTCATCCCCACTCCATTTTAGGGCCCAAAAAGTGGATTTTGGGGTCATTTTTTTCACGTTGATCAGGCTACAGACCCCCCAAATGGGGCTGGGGGCCCAAATTTTCATCATAGATCAAGTTCATACCCCTGATGTGCCTTTTGTAGGTTTCAACTTTTGGGCCCCTTTTGACCGTTGTCCAGGGTCAAAAATCAAGATTTTTCACGTTTTTTCTTGCTTCCCGGTACGTTGATCAGCCTGCAGCCCAAACCAAATGACCTTGAAGGCTAAAATTTGGTATTTATGATCGGTAAGGGTCACTGAGGTGCCTTTTGGGGGTTTTGACCTTTGAGCTCCAAAATTGGGGGTAGGTTCTTTTTGTGGGCAGCTCTAAAGGGGCCCTAATGCGACAAAATGATTTGAAATTTCTACCAACAACAGTGACTCTGATTGTCTCTACTATATTCAAATTTCAGCTTTCCAAGTCATCCCCACCCCATTTTGGGGCCCAAAAAATGGATTTTGGGGTCATTTTTTTCAAGTTGATCGAGCTACAGTCCCTCCAAATGGAGGTAGGGAGTCCGAAATTTAATAGTAGTTTGAATTCATGCCCCTGATGTGCCTTTTGTAGGTCTTGACCTTTAAACCACTTTTGACCTTGATACAGGGTGAAAAATCAATATTTTTCAAGTTTTAACGTGTCTTTTCTGATGCGTTGAACAGCCTACAGTCCAAACCAAAAGACCTAAAAGGTTAAAATTTGGGATGTGGTGTCAGTAAAGGTCACTGATGTACCCTTTGGGGGTTTTCGAGTTTAGAGCCTCATTTGACCCTCCTACAGATTCAAAAAATCAGAAATTTTCACGTTTCAACTCCTTTTTATGGTGTGTTGGCCCCCGTCTGCAAAGCCGAAAGTAAGGAAGGGGTTGGGGGCCAACCCCTTCCTGTCATGTTCCTATTGGGGGCTTCGCCCCCAATAGGGGCATGGGGATCTGAAGAGCTGAAAGTGACAAGGTGGTTGGGGGCGAAGCCCCCAACGCGGGTGTATGGGGGCTTCCCATCCTAAGAGCCGAAAGTGATGAGGAGGTTGGGTAGGAGCCTTAACGGGGGTATGGGGGCGGAGCCCCCATCCGAAGATGAAATCTTCAATGCAGACAGGAACTAATACTGAAGACAAAAACCTGACATTTTTAAATTGAATTTGAAGTTAAAACTGATATTGAAACTGAAATACCATGGATGAAAACATTTTTAAAGTAGTACACGAACTTGGGAAAAAAAATTCGGCTGTCGCGGAGCATCTTGACTGCTACGCGTTTTTTTTTTTAAATTGGGGAGGATTAAATGTCTTTTTTTTTTTTAGCGAATTTGGTAATTTTTTTCAATTTGGCTAATCTTTTTGTTATTTTGTAACCCTACAATTGTAGGGTCGCTCGAGTAACAATTTTGATAAAAATTTCACCAATTCTAAGGAAATTTAACGTGCCCGTGAACTGAGAATTTTTTTCATTACGAAACTTGAAAAACATGCGCTTGAGCTGGAAATTTTTTTCAAACGCGGAAAAAAATTGAAAAAGTTTTTACCCGACTAACTTTCAAAAATTTGCCAATAAGCTATCTTGAAAAACTTGCTTGTGAGCTGGGCATTTTTTTCATTACGAATCTTGAACGACGTGCCTATGAGCTGAGAATTTTTTCTCATCACTGAAGAGAAAAACATTTTCAGCTCACGACACTACTCCAATGGTTAAATGCACCTTTCAAACCACCCGCAAATACCTATTTTTATTTTGATAATAAAGGATAGCAAACAGTAAAAAATTGTTCACCCGTCCGGCCGTCCCGTAATCCAGCCATGGTAGTTATTTTCGGTTATTAAATCATAACTCAACCACAGAACTGCAGGACTTGAGGAGTAATAATTTCCAAGAATTGTTTACGTTAGCTTGAGAATTTCAATTTATAAGCTAGATAATTTTGTGGAACGAATTTCGTCCATTTTTGATCAGTTTGACCTGTTTTCCTCTCTTTTTTTTTTGGTAATTCACACCCGCAACAGAACAGTAATTATTAATTCCGAAAGAAAATCATAAATTTAGTGTAAATTTGAATTTATGAGTTGAACAATGTTTTTGAAAAAATGTTTTCAATTTTCTTTTTTTTTTTGATTTATTTTTGAATTTTTTTTCCACATTTGAACAAAAATTCCTAGCACACGGACACGTTTTTAGACGTTCGTAATAAGAAAAAATTCTCAGAGTCTCAGTGGCACGCTTTTCAAAGTTCGTTGTCATTCACGTCACATTTCAATCCGTCAACAATATTACAAATCTTGAACTATTCACACAGTTGAAAAAAATACCAACTCAAGGACACGCTTTCAAAATTTGAAATAAGAAAGAAATTCTCAGCTCACGGGCAAATTTTTCAAAGTTTGTAATGACTTATTACCAACCTTGAAAAACTTGTCCATGATCTTGAGCTAAGAATTTTTCCTTTATTCTGAATTTTGAAAAACGTGTCTGTAAACTGTGATTTTTTTAAATGTAGAAAAAATTTGAAAAAATTTTGTTTAACGAACTTTGAAAAACGTTCACGTGAGCTACCTTGAGAAACGTTTCCGTGAGCTGGGAATTTTTTCATTACTGCGAACCTTGAAAAAAATACCCCCAAGCTGGGAATTCTTTTATTATGAAACTTGATAAACAGACCTGTGAACTGAGAATTTTTTCGTTACTATGTAAACCTTGAAAAAGATACCCTTCGCAGCTGCGGAATTTTTTTTCACATGCGGAAAAAAATTGTATAAAGGAGAGTGAGAGCTAACTGAAAAACATGCCTGTGAGCTCGAAATTTTTTTATTTTCTACGAATCTTAAAAAACATGCCCTTGAGCTGGGGATTTAATCAGACCTTTGAGCTGTTGATTTTTTTTTTTGCTACAATCGAAGACCTTATTGTGAAAAAGACCATAGTCCAAAGGGAACTGGGTACTTGGCTTCAAGGATAAACCATTGATATGTACCTACTTTTTTGCGTGACAACGACCACCGACGACCACAGTCCAGTCGAGTTAGAAATTTGAAACTTACTATAGAACTAAGACCGTTTTCACAAACAAAAGTCCTCATATACACTATCAATGGTTTATCCTTGAGCCCAAGTTCCAAGTTCAGGCTTGGACTATGATCGTTTTTACAATAAGGTCTTCATTCTTAAAAAAAACATGCCCTTGAGCTTGAAATTATTTTCAAACGTGGAAGAAGTGAAAAAAGAAAATTCTCGGCGAACTTTGAAAAATGTGCCAGTGAACCCCCTCGGAAGACATGCCCGTAGCTCGGAACTTTTTTTTTTTTTTAAATCAAGAATCTTGAAAAATGTATCCGTGAGCTGTGAATTTTTTTTCATTTATAAACTTGAAAAACAGGCCCGTCATATCACATCAAGACTTTGAGCTTTCAGGTTCAGAGCTTTCATCCTTGAAAGTTCAAAAATAATTGAAAAACTAAAAAGTTTATGACCAAAAAATTTAAAAATGTTGCCGGACAAATTTGAAAGAATGATGTGCCAATGAGCTACCTTAAAAACGTGCCCGTGAGTTGGAATTATTTTATATTACAAATCTTGAACAACGTGCCTATGAGCTGAGAATGTTTTTCTCATGAAAAAATTTTACAGCTTACACGCACTACTTTTCAACTCTTTCGACGTTTAAAAAATCAAAATATCCATCAATGGACATGTTTTGTAGAGTGATCCACAGCATATTGCCTCGTCACAAATAGACTTTGAGCGTTCAGAGCTTTTGTTCTTAAAATTTCGAAAGTAAAATGATAAAACTTTTTTTTTTGTTGAAAATTTGAAAACATGAATCAAAATGATGTCTTGTACCTAAATTTTGTCACGTCATACTATCACATCACGTCATATTGTCACTTCACACCTAGTCATAATGTTACATCACATCACACTGTCATGTCATATTCCGTCATGCTGCCACGTCGCGAAGACGTTGAGCTTTCATTTTTGAAAATTCGTTTCAAATTTTTTTAATGAAAATTGGAAGACATAAATCAAAGAAAATAATCAGCACTCTTAGCCACCCGTGTACCACTCAGAGCTTTTGTTCTTGAAAGTTCAAAAATAATTATAGAGAGTATCACGTCATAAACGTGTCACATCACATCACACTCTCACGTGACATCCCGTCATGCTATCTCATCCCGTCACATCACAACGGTTGTGCTTTCATTTTTGAAAATTCAAAAATTATTAATTTTTTTTGTTGAAAATTTGAAGAGATAGATCAAAATTATGTTTTGTAGAGTATGTCACGTACGTCATGCAACAAACTGCCACGTCACGTTACGTTTTGTCATGCCACATACTGTCACATCACGTCACATACCTCACCTTACCACACGTCACACCACGTCAGGTTTGGCGTGGCATATTATACTATCACGTCACGTTACGTCATTTTTAGTCCTATCATATACTGCCATGTCACGTTATTTGAAGGCACGTCACGTCATATCATACTGTCACATCACATCAAAACTTTGAGCTTTCATTCTTGAAAAATATCGACGTTTAAAAAAAATCCAAAAATCCGGCAATGGACATGTCTTGTAGAGTGAGTCACGCTATACTGCCACATCACATCAAGACTTTGAGCTTTCGCAACACTTAGAGCTTTTTAATTTTATTAAATAAATTTTATGACTTTTGGACATTTTGAAAATTGGAAAATTTTTTAAAGATTTTATGACTTTTTTTAGGCTTTTTGTCGGGAGTGGCTAAATCCACAATAAGTAATCACATTGTAAGGGCGATGTCGTTCTTTTTTATTCATCTTCTTTATTTTTGTACGAGTTTTTTTTTGTGCAAGTTTTTTTTTTCAAACAAATTTTTTCTCTGAAAACTTTGATGTTTTATTTAAAACAAATTTATTCTTTCACAAAATACTCAAAATATTTTTCATTCTGGGTATTTTTTATGTTTTATTTAATTTTTCAATTTTTTTTTTCAACAAGTCAGTAAGTTAGTAGTACCTTAGTGTTAGCTACTTACTCAATTTTGAATATTGAAATTTAGTAAATTTGAAGAAAAATTGGAATTTACTTGAAAATTTTTAGAAATTCCTATTCCTCAATTAGAACTAGAAGACAAAACAAATGGTGATGAAAACTATTGGAAAAATTCGAATGAGAAGTCAGGTTGCCAGTTGGGAGATAAAATAGAAACATTTTGATGACCAATAGGAGAATGAAATCAATTGACAATTTTATTGGAAAATGGGGGGGGGGGGGAGGGGGGGAGGGTTATGAACAATTTTCTTGAAAAAATAAAATTAAAAAATTTCGGAAAAATAAACTTGATAAAAAATTTACTTGAAAGAAATTTCAAAAGAAAAATTTGAAAAAGTATGGTAGAGATTTAGAAGCATTTTTTGATGAGAAAATTCTATTTCATGTTTCTGGGTACTTGGTAGTTTTTGAGATTACCCGTTACAAAAAATTGGGACTATTTTATAATATGTAAGTATAGATAGATAGATGTATAGAAGAAGATAGAATAGATAAAAATATCCACTCACAGGAATTTTTTGAAATTTTTTAATTATAGCTCCCGAACTTGGTAAACTTTTGAAATTCGAGCTTTTCTAAAAAAAACTCAACTTTTGATTTTTGCAACTTTCAATAGTGATTCTGAATCACCTTTCAATGCTCTTCAAATCCCTGTTTACAGATTATCTTGACTTATGCTTCACCAAAGTTGGGTATCATAACACGAAATTGCCAAAGTTGAAAAACAAAAGAGCCCCCCCCCCCCCCGCCCAAAAAAAAATCCCCCAAGGGGTTGAGTAGGAAAAAATCGCTGTTCTCTCACTTTTGGGACTAGGACAACCCATAAAAAAATTTTGAACGATATCCGAAGACCTAAGTGAAAAAATTTGCCATCTTGGTATGGAATGACCCTGCTATTCTGCATACTGAAACGCATACGTATCCCAAATCTATGTACTGTAAGCGAAATGCATAAACCAAAAAGCATGCGTTCATTTATTGACGTAATTGTATGACTGATCCGCAGCCATTTAGTCACTTGGCTAACGCAAGCATAGCGCCTTGCATTTTCCTGGGTGCCAATCAGTAACAAAATAAAAACGCATGCATTATGCATAACAATACGTCAACCAGTTCAGTAGACATTTTTAATTTTTAATTCCGCTATGCAGAAATGCATACCTAACAGTTTTCCAATTTTAGTTTGGTAGACTTGAGCAGCACATGATCTGTTAGCAATACTGAATACACATACCTGTCCATGCATGCGTAGGTTCCCCTGGTGGGGGAAAGCGACCGTATATTATGTTTTCATAGTCAGGGTGGCATTGAACTAGTGACAGGCATAAGCTGTGCATGAAAATGATACAATATATTTTTGGTTTGAATGTTGAAGCCATTTTTCACAATAATTACAGGATATTCTGAAAAAAAAGTTTGAAAATTATATGTATTCAAGTGTAAACATACTAACATAGTATAAGTTACCTACGATTTGATTAATTTTTTTAACACTTACTCGATACGAAAGTATGAGTATGAGTAAATATAAGCACATGACATGTACTGCAGAAGCGATGTTCATTCGTTAGCTGATGAATGCCTGCACTAGGTAGGTAGAGGTACACCCATAGATATAGATATTAATATCTATATCTTACTGTTTTTTTCTGTTTGTCCTTTTAAATTTTTTTTTTTTTGTTGTAGCAAAGGAATAATTTCAAATCCGGTGTTGGCGAACTCGAACCGAAAATTTGCCAACTTTTTATACCTAAATTTTCTAAAATTTTCGACCAAGTTTCACCAAAAATCAGTATTGAATTTTAACAAAATGTTGTAAATTTTTCCAAAAATTTCTGTTTTAGTAATTTGCCGACTTTTTGAAAAAAATTTCAGTGGAAGGATGGACCACCCCACACCTCCCGGTAATTGCATCTCTGATAGAAGTTTTACATGGGAGACGTTGATTTACAGCCCGAATCACATTCGGACTCGTGGGAGATTTTATCACTGATCAGTGATCAGAAAAATTTGGAAAAATCAAGTCAATCTTTTAATAATTTGGGTCATTTCCCTCCCATTGTACGCATAAAATTTTAAAAATCACATAAAGATACTTTTGCATATCGAAAATAAAAGATTTTCCCTCATCAACACATTGATGCAAAATCGGCTATGTTTGATTTTCAATTACACATTTTATGAAAACTCTGAACTCTTCGAGACATTGAATCAATACTGATGGAATGGTTACAACAATCACAAGATTTTATACAATCAAAATAATGAAAAACACACCAGAAGTTTATAAAAAATTACCTGTCAACAAAAATAGCGAGAAAAGTAAATACTTGGTTGAGGAATTTGTCATTTTCAATATGTGTAGGTAGCTAGGTACATTTCTATTCCATTATGTCTTTTGAAATTCAATTTTCCAAAATATTTTAGAAGATTTATTTTTACAGCTTCTAAAAGCCACCTTTTTTCAGTAAAGTAAAATAATCATTAATCATGAACAAAAAATTATGATTGGGCCAAAGGTCGATCATTATGAGAAAAAATTTTGACACAAATTGTAAACCCTCAACGCAAGCATTTTGGGCGGTTGGGCCTCAAAACGTGTTTTTTTAGTCTCTTATTTTTTTTTTTTTTTTTTGATTTTCGCCAAATCAATATAGAAATTTTGCGTTTTTTGAAATAGATTCTGTGTTGTTAGGGTAAGGTACAGAAGTTGGTACTACTCCCAATTCAACGTTGTTACCAACCCATCGTTATTTAAAAAAGCCTATTCAAACGTCGAGCTGCAGCCTACATCTGTAAAATTTAGTACCTATACTGAAGAAATATTTTCACCTCTGAGCAAAGCGGTCGTAAGTTTTCAATACAACAATACCGTAAAAAAAGATTGTGTATATACGTCATGGAGAAACTTTGTTAGGCCGACAAACTACATACGAAAACTATAAACCTACTCAAACAACGTCGAATCAGTAAATCGCATCTCAACATTCAATAAAGAAGAAGAATTGGGTGAAATGAATTTTTCATTGGTACTTTCAATTTTTCAATTATCAATAGAATGAAAAAAAAACACAACTCAAATTTAGAATTTTTGGCTTTCTTTTTGGTTTATTTTCAATAGTTTTGCAGATTAAATGTAGCAAAATTGAGAACTTAGATGAAACTTTTTCAAATTTCAGGGCTAAAAATTTAATAAAATTGCCCGACTTGTATAAAATTAAATTCGAATGAAACTAGCTGTATTAATCAATTTATTAATAAGATAATTAATTAAAAATTTGAGAGAAGGTCGGGGTCAATTTTTTTTTCAATTTTCAATTGATAGTTGTGAATTGGCAGCATTTTTTTTTTCATTATTCGAGTCTGTTCTGAGAGATTCCCGAGCAGCGCTACTCGACAAATTATCGAAATAAAAAATCGACAGAATATCGAATTCGATAAAGTGTCGCGTTAGTTCCGCATAACTCGTGAAATTATCTTTCGATATACAGATAGATTATCGACGAATTATAGTTAGCAAAAATTTCGAGATTATAGTAAGATATTTTATCGATAATATATCTATAATATCGAAAGATAATTTCACGATTTAGGCGGAACTTTTGCGACACTTTATCAAATTCGATATTCTGTCGATTTTTTATCGATTTTTTATTCCGATTTTTCGTCTTTTACTAGCTTTTTTCTATAATTAAAAATCATTAATTAGCATAATTAATACATTAAACTATGCCTAAACACATTATTCATGTTGCGGTAAGAGGATCATTTCAGAAAAAGTCAAAAAAAAATTTTAAAAATCTGCCACCCGTGGGGCTTGAACCATCTACCTCCTGCATGGTAATCCTCTTCCTTAACCACTATGCCATACCTTATCGTTGAGGAATTAGCAATAAAACGCTTATAATAGGCAGTTTAGTACTTCCAGACGTGTTGGACTTAGAAAAATTTTCACCAATTTGGAAATAATTTCAAATATCGTCACAAAATCGTTGAAAAATCGTTCGACAAGTTTCAGATTATTTGTCGATAATGTAGTTTCAAATATCGCCACAAAATCGTTGAAAAATCGAATTCGAGGAATTTCATATTACGTGTCGATAATATAGTTTCAAACATCGTCATAAAATCGTTGAAAAATCGAATTCGAGAAATTTCAGATTACGTGTCGATAATAAAGTTTTAAATATCTTCACAAAATCGTTAAAAAATCGAAATCGAGAAATTTCATATACGTGTCGATAATATAGTTTCAAATATCTTCACGCAATCGTTAGAAAATCGAATTCGAGAAATTGCATATTATGTGTCGATAATATAGTTTCAAATATCTTTACAAAATCGGTAAAAAATCGGATTCGATAAATTTAATATAATCTGTCGATAATATAGTTTCAAATGTCGTCAAAAAATCGGTAAAATATCGAAGTCGAGAAATTTCATATAATCTGTCGATAATATAGTTTTAAATATCTTTACAAAATCGTTAAAAAATCGAATTCGATAAATTTAATATTCTTTGTCGATAATGTAGTTTCAAATATCTGCACAAAATCGGTGGAAAATCGGAATCGATAAATTTAATATTCTTTGTCGATAGTATCGTTGACGAATATCGTCATAAAATCTTAATAATATCGAATTCGATAGTTTTTAGATTTTTTGCCTATGAAGTTGTACCGATAAATCTTTATAATATCGTGAGAACATCTATAGATTTTCAAACGATTTTTTATCGATACGCTACATCCTCCGATATTATCGATCGAGTGTGCCGCTCGGGTTCTGATAGAAAATTCTAAAATTTTTGATTTTCATCATTTTTGGAAAAAATAATTGATTTTGTCATTTAAACTTCAAATTTTGCAAAAATTCAGTTTCTCTGAAAATATGGCTCAAAATTTTTCCCTCATTATTCACATCTATTATGAGAGGTTCTGATAAAAAAATCTGAATTTTACAATTTTATAGATTTTTGGAAAAAACTGTTTCCTTTATGTGAATTACCTCGATCAACCTCAAACTGAAACTGAAAAATTGCTCAGATAATTTTTTTTTCATTATTTGAGTCGGTTCCGAGAGGCTTGGCAAGACTTCGCACACCCTCGCACACCTTCGAACGCCTTCGCACACCCTCGCATGACCTCGCACGCCTTCGCACACAGAACCTCAAACCTCAAACCAGAACTGAAAAAATTGCTCAAATAATGTTTTTTTTCATTATTCGAGTCTGTCCTGAGAGATTCTGATAGAAAATTCTAAAATTTTTAATTTTCATCATTTTTGGAAAAATAATTGATTTCGTCATTTGAATTTCAAATTTTGCAAAAATTCAATTTCTCTGAAAAAATGGCTCAAAATTTTTTCCTCATTATTCACATCCATTATGAGATGTTCTGATAAAAAAATCTGAATTTTACAATTTTTTAGATTTTCGGAAAAAACTTATTCCTTTATGTGAATTACCTCAATCAACCTCGATCAACTTCGATCAACATCGATCAACCTCAAACCACGCTTTCGCACGCCCTCGCACGCCTTCAATTCACGAACCGCTTACAGTGACTCATATTTATTATATTGCTAGGAGCTAACATAGTCATTTTGAACTTCTATACGTCTTGTTAAACTATACCACTCATTCACCAAGAGAAATTGTATTTGAGCAATGTTAGGCACTCAACTTTTTTCGTTACTTTCTACTGAGGTGTTAATTTTTCAACAATTTTCCGTGGAAAATTCGAATTTGCTGGTATCTAACGTAAGTACAAACACATAGTTTATAAATAAATATGCATAATATCATTCAGATAAACTTACTCTGTACGTGATGTTGGCAAAATTTTTTCCAAGACGAAAGTTGAAAGCGAGCAGACAGACGCGCAACAAGTCAAACGAATGAAATGGGCAATTCGTGCTGATAAAAACGTACATCGCGAACTGTAAATCATTTTATTAAAATTTTAATCGGGTAGGTAAATGGTAAACTGTCACGAGTAATTGAAATTGAAATCATTTTAATGGATTATCTTTACGAATTTTTTAATTAAAATGATTCCGAAGTATTCGATACTTGATAATTTTCTGAAATTTTGATCTCATCGCGATGGCTATACTAAGATATAATTTTACGTATAGGTTAACATCTGTACTTAGATTAACCTATCTATGAAAAAAATGCGATAACATCGTTTGATTTTTCAAGAAATTTTTTTTGTCAATTTTAGATTAAGAATCCTGCCATCGATTTTTTTTTCCGAGGCACTTGTTCGTTTTCCCAACTTTGTTGATATCCACTACCCACTTATGATTTTCGTTTTTGCCCCATTCCAAATCATAAGTTTAGCTCATATGTACGAAAAATTAGTTCACCAGCTGGCGGCTACGAATAATATTGATCACACCTGTCTCCTAGTTCTAGTTAAGCATAGTCTCGTAACTGCAAAAGAAAAGGCATGTAAAAAGCGAATTTATGATTGATTCGTATTTGTAATCTGGGGCATATTTTTTTTTAAAAATAGCTGAGGTTACATTTTTTGAAGGTCTCCCCTTTCTCAGGGTCCAATTTCCTTTCTGAAAAATTTCCCTATCTCTGCACCTATGACCCCATCGAAAAAATTTTCAAACTAAATCAAACAAATTTCGATCCGACCCCTCCCTCTCCACCAATTTTGCAAATTATCTATCATTCCAAAACAGCAGTAAAAATTAATTATTTCGCGTTTCACGTTGAAACAATGCGAAATCGAACCCGTTTTCGAATAATGAAAGTTGTTCATAATTATGAAAGAAGCACGTTTACCCAAAATCACACCCCTACCCTTTTTGAAAGTCCATCCCCTTTCAAAAATTTTCCTATCAAAAATTTTTTCGAACAAAAGCGATACATTATAACTCTGTGAATATTTTTTCTCATTAGAAAAATTTCGATCTGACCCTTCCCTCCACTCCCCCATTTTGAAAACTATCAATCTTCGAAATTTATCTCATTTTTAATATGTAGGTATAGATAAAGAGTAAAAGATACCTATTTATTAATTTTGATGATATTAATTCATCAAATTACTGCTTTGAGATTAATTTCGACAATTTATTAAAAACTGATGGATATCTAATCCATCAAAAATACCTCTTCAAAATTAATTTCGGTGATTTTCCGTTTACTTTCGACTCTCGAGTCCAATAATTAAAATAATAATACCTATGTAACTTTGTAAGACAAATATTACTTTTTAAGAATTTTTTTAGGGGAAATATATTTGGCATTCACAATAAATAAATAAATCCACGTCAAAAATCAATGTACGATGAGATAAATTCTTTCATGACAAATAATATTGAATTTGAATGTCGAATTTTAGAAATATTTTGATTTTGTCAAAATATTGAGAATTTAAAAAAAACTGAAGAAGAAATAATTATGTAAAAAATTACTTAAAATCAGTTTGAGACTTGAGAAAAAAATCCAAAGAATTTTCTGGTAAAAGATCCTTTGAGAAGAATAAATTATCTCAAAAACTATCAAAAAATTATCAAACACCTATAAATTTGAAGAAAAAAAAACTCACCAACAAGTGGTTAGTTCAAGAAAATCCTTTTACCCGCTATTTTTTTTTTTTTTTTTTGAAAAACAAATCTTCTAGAAAATTTTTTTTT
Source organism: Balanococcus diminutus (assembly GCA_959613365.1). Taxonomy (NCBI): domain Eukaryota; kingdom Metazoa; phylum Arthropoda; class Insecta; order Hemiptera; family Pseudococcidae; genus Balanococcus; species Balanococcus diminutus. The sequence continues at coordinate 4,580,248 of OY390715.1, forward strand.
TAAAAATATTTACGTACACGTACACAGAATAAAAAATTCTTTCTGAAAAAAGAACAAGAAATTTATTACTAACTAACATTTTTTAGAAAAGTGCTCCAGATTTTAGATACAAGTATTAACTGCTACCGGAGGCGAAATCTGTACCGATGAGGCAAAAAAGATAAAGAGGACGACACTGGCGTCACTGATTTTCTAACTGTGGGTGCTCAAGTCTTTCACCTACCTACCTATTATACCTATTTATATTCAAAAAGCAATTTTTAAAAATATTTCTTGGGAAAAAATGATGAAATTTTTATAAATTCCACTAATACATTTATAAATGTTGTACGTGCATATTTTATTTCGTGACTGATTCAACCCACTTCTCTTCCCAATAAATTCTAATCGATGTGATAAATTTCAAGAAATCAAGATATTGTTATTTGTAGGTAAATTGTAATCGTTTTGTCCCTAGAAAAAACAGATGAGTGTTTGAAGCTAGATCATAAGATGGTAGTAGCACATGCCAAGGAAGCGGGGGGTCGGGGGAACTTTATATTTTCTTCGTAAAAACCAGTTTCGCATGGTGGCACGTTCTTTTCAATACGCATTCACATTATCATATTATTTTAAAGATTACACTCATTATTCATTAATTCGTTGATTTGTGATGTTGACTGTCTTAGTGTGTAAAGTTTACCTATAGCTTTGTAATAAAATCATCAATTTATTAGTTTATTTCTTACGTGCGTGGTAAATAATTGATGAGAAGATGTATGGTAAGTTCGGTAAAATGTAAAATTCTATCGTTTATTTTATATGTAAATTGATAAATTCGTGATCATGAACACTGGTTATTGTTCATCTATAGGTGTTGGGTTTTTATTTACAGCTATATTGAGTGTGGTCATCGCTCAACAGTTCAATCCAGGTCTCCAGCATCAACAAGGCCAATGGAGTCAACAAACTCAAAACGTGAATGGCTTTAATCCTCAACGACTGCCTAGAAACAGACCGTTCCCAGGGCCAGAACAGTTTCCATTCCAAGGTTCGTCCGGCAATAATCAAGGTCAAAATTCATTCATTCAATCAGTTCGGCGGTAATCAACAATTGGCTCAAAATGGACAAGGGCAGCAAGGACAGTTTCAAATTTTCGAACGGACTTTTATTCTGCTCGAAGCTTTTATAATTATGAATTTGTAAGGAAGAGAAGTGTATGATAATTTTATTTTTGGTATAGAGAAATTCAAGACTTTTCCCTCTGCTCACAAGAAGATGAGGCTTTATTTTTCATTATAAATCGGGTATGAATTTTGATTTGTTTTTTTTTGGGGGGGGGGGGGGGAGGGAGGACCATTTTTTAAGTCGGGCCCTTTACCTCATCCCTGTTTTTAATAATGTGTATTGAATTGGTTTTGAATAAGTTGGATTATTCAAAATTGGAGGGGAGGAAGGGGCCCGATTGAAAAAATGTTCACACAAAAGTTGTAGCTTGTAGTACTAGGAATAATTTTGGTTATAACAAAAATTTCAATTGGGCCTCTCCTTCCCCACCAATTTTGAGTAATATAACTTATTCACACTTACTCAAAATACATTATTGAAAACTGTGGGGTGGTAAGGGGCCCGATTAAAAAAAATTTCAAACAAGAGTTGTAGCGCAAAGTCCTATCAATAATTTTGGTTATTACAAAAATTTCGATTGGACCCCTCCCTCCCCTCCAATTTTGGATGTAAAGTATTTATGTAGCACTGGACTTGGTAAAAAATTTTTACACATGCGGATTTGGTGACGAAATCTGTCTGCACACAGATGCAAATAAAAAACAATGCCAATCTTGATTTTTTTGAAGTCAAAAAATTGATGGTAAAATTTTTCAATTTTTTGAAGAAAAAAAATCGCTTATATTATTAGCCTACCTCGTTTTTCTTCAATTTTTCAATTTTTTGTAAGAAGAAAAATTCTAAAATTTTCTAAGAAAAAAAAATCTTACAATTTTTTTGGAGAAGAAAATTTTTTGAATTTTCATGGAATTCAAAAATTCGTAGGTAGATACCTTTTTTGGGAGAGTCAGCTCAGTTGGTGAAATTTTTTTTTTTTTTTTCAAAGTGAAGAAATAAGTGAAAAAAAGAGAAAATTTTCATTTTTTGAGAGAGAATTTTTCTTGAAATAAAAAATAATGTCTACCTAATTTTATTTTTTTGAATTAAAAGCAATTATTGATACTGAAAATTTCCAATTTTTTGAGAGAAAATCGTCCAATTTTATTATTGTTTCATTTTTTTAATTTTTCAATTTTTTGGAGCGAAAATTCGTAAATTTTCTAAAAAAAACATCTTACAATTTTTTGGAGACGACAATTTTTTCAATTTTCATGGAATTCAAAATAATTTGTAATTTTTAGAGGGGGGAGGGGAAGTCAGCGCAGTCAGTGTGAAAAAATTTCTTATTTTTTCAAAATGAAGGAATAAGTGAAAAAAATCTTATTTTTTTGAAAGAGAAAATTATTCAATTTATTTTTTAAAAGAAGTTTTTTCATTTCTCAATTTTTTTGAGAAAAATCTTAATTTTTATTCTCTTTTTTGTTACAGAATCCCCTTATTTTTGGAGGGAAAAAATCTTCAATGTTCTAATTTTTTTTTTTTTTTTGGAGGGGGTCTCAATTTTATTGTATTTTTTTTGTGGCCCCAAAAGTTGAAACCTACAAAAGGCACATCAGGGGCACGAACTTGATCTATGATGAAAATTTGGCCCCCCCCCCATCCCCATTTGGGAGGTCTGTAGCCTGATCAACGTGAAAAAAATGACCCCAAAATCCACTTTTTGGGCCCTAAAATGGGGTGGGGATGACTTAGGGGGCTGAAATTTGACTATGGTGTAGGTAATTAGGGTTCTCATCCCTGGGGCAAGTTTCAAAAAATTTCATGATATTGGGGCTCCCCCGCACCCCTCTCAAAAAGGGGTCATATCCCCAATTTTGAGTTAAGGCCCCGAAAAATTTTTTGCATCATTCCTACACCGAGAGGACCTTACATATCAAGTTTGATCTCATTTGACCTCTTAGGCTCGGCCCCAGAGTTCCAAAAGTAGCGGTAAAATTATAAATATGTGACATGTGACAGATCGTCATCTTTTGGTCCCAAACGTCAACAAATGGGGTCAGAACTCTTCTACCCCCCCCCCCCCCCCCTTCTAAATCAGGGTCGGACACAATAGCCTAAATTTAAAAAAAAAAAATCGGCTAAAAAATTTCTGAATTTTCTTGGGATTCGTTCATCTTGATTTCTTTTAAAGTCAGATTAGAAAAGTTTCTCATTTTTTAAGTAGGTATAAAAAATTCGTAGGTACCTACCTAATAAATATTTCAATTGTTTTGGAATAAGAAAATTTTTCAATTTTACAATAAATTTTTTTTAGTTTTTCTGAAATTAAAAATAGGCCTTATCTACTAACATCATCTTTTTTTGGTTCAATTTTTTGGATTTTTTTTTTTTTTTTAATTTGTGGGGTAGGTACAAAATTTTTGAACTAAAAAACCTTTTAATTTTATCTGCAAAAAAAAAATTTCTGTGTATTTTTAGTTTGAATAATTTTTAGAGTCAGCGTGAAAAATTTTGTTTTTTTTTCCAAGTAGAAAAATATGTGAAAAAATTAAAATGCTCCTCTTCAATTTTTTGAAATTTTTCATTTATTATTTATACTTAGGTACCTATTTAATTATTTATTCATTTTTTGAAGAAAAAAAACCTCTCAATTTCTTTGAGGAGAAATCCAAACCTTGTTTCTGCTTTTTTTTAGGTAAAAATGTTTTCGATTCTTTGGTGTGATCATGATGTAAATTATAAAATATGGAATTTTTTAATTTTTTTGATCGCAGAAAAAAAAATTGAAGTAAAAAAATATTTTAATTTTAATGAAGAAAAAACTCTTAATTTCTGGGGCGTTTTCAGAAAAATTTTAAAGAAGAAAATTCTCAACTTTTGCCTCAGTTTCTTTTCCTTTTTTTTTAGAAAAAATTAGTTGGACTAAAGAATTTTTTAGACGGGCCAGACCCTCCAGGCCCAACCCCTAGTTCCGCGCCTGGCCCCCTATATCTAGTACTGTAATTTTTTTTCAAAATGTTGTAGAAACATAGTTTTGTCTACGATTTTTTTATTTTTTGCTACTTTGTAATAATTGTGGTTTTTTTCGAATAATGAATAAAAAGTCCGCAAAACGAACTTATTTCGAGTTTTGCTTAATGTTTTGATGAAAACTCAATAAAGACTAGCCAAACAAGCTTTAAAAATGCGTTAAAGATTTTTCGTCAAGTCAATTTTTGACAACTTAGGAATTTTTTGAAATTTTGGTTTGGCAATGGTGGCCGGGGAAGCAGGAGGTGAAATGATTTATTCGCTGAATCAATAGGCTACGATATTAACATACCTATGTACATTGTACGTAGATATCTACAGAAAAATTCAATAATTTATTAAACGATAGATAACAAATTAATTAGAATTCAAACTCATCAAGTCATCACTTATTTATCGGTATGTATGTCATTTAATTTCTAAATTCTGCGAAGTGGTATTACATTAAATAATTAAAAATTTCGATACAGATAATTTAAACAAATCTGGTATGTAAGATAAATCAATAAGCGAGGAAGAAATCAAGAGTTTGATCACGTAGTTGTACCACCTTGAGTGTTGATTGATTGATATTTTGGCGTTTTTCAGTAGTAGGTACTCGTACATTACATACTTAACTACGTCTTTACTTTATTGGAGAAATATTAAATATCCAATTTTTAACCGAATCTTTCATAATCTTTCATATAATTGTCAGGAAAGAATTCTTTCAATTCCATAGGTAGACAAAAACAACACAATGTGATTAGAACTTGTTTTGCTTTTTCGAATAACAACTATTCACTGCTGTATCTAGTTCTAGAAATTTTTGAATGCAGCGTTTTTAATTGATACTTGTATTTCTTGCCAAAATACCAATTTTCAAAGGTTTTTAGCGCGCCTTCGTTTTCAAATTTGGATGCCAGGTCCTCGTGAAGTGTTTTTTTTTTTTTTAGTGAAACGCATTTCAGTTGTATCTTTTCAAGTGTATAGTTAATCACAACCACAACCAGCCTACACTCTTTATGTAGATATATTTCTCAATTATTCGAGCGCTTTAATTTATGCCCCTGAAAATGGAGTTTCCATGACTACAATCTACCAATTTACAAACGTGTATACAAAGAATTTTGTTTTTTACCTACATCTCTGTTGATCAGGTATTAAGACAACGGTACCAAATTATTTACGATAAAAAAAAGAAATGGTACCTAAAAGGAAAATGACTTGACCTCCGTATAGGTACTCAGCTTGTAACGGTCAAATTTAGCATTCAAATTTTGTATACTTTCTTCTTTTATACTCGGTTGTTTGTTTTTCCTAAATTTCGCGTTTTTCGTTTATATTTGGTTTCGTTCGCGTTAAAATCTTTATTTTTCTATTTTTGTTTTCTCATTCCTTTTACAAACTTCAAACTAATTATTTCAAACTCTTACTTTTTTATATTTTTGCAATGTTTTTTCCGCATTAATTTTGTTCAATTTATTTTTGTTCGCAATAATCATTTATATTTTTTTGATGTCTATTTGATTTTAATTTATTTAAAAAATGTCGTTTTATACGTTACATAATTTGGGGGCCTGTCCGGGATTTGAAACGATTCTAGCCATTTTATTTTATTTTTTGATGTTTTTGATTTAATTTAATGTAAAACATGTTTTGATTTTTCTTCATACATTGACTATGTTTGCTATGAATGACAATTTTAATATTCATCTTTGCGATTCGAACTCACTACGTCAAGGATGTTATTCCAAGTTTGCCAAGAGTGTAAAAAATTTATCCTCGCTGGTAATTTTTCGTATATTAGAATTTTGTGACGAGTTTTTTCCATGGAAATCATCACTGATTTTTCTGCTGAACTGAAGATGTTTCGTTCATGAACTTCTCACCGTCGTCGTCGTTCTTGGAGAATGTGGATACTGATTTTGCCGATTATGTATCAAAGTAAACTATCTACCTATTTTTCATCAGTTTTTTATGCCTCGATTACGTTACAGATTTTTTCTCATCATTCGTCAAAGCTGATTTTTCGTTGATTTTTATTCGTCGCTCAATTTAATATGTCGTTGTGAAATATTTTCCTCGTCGTACAAGTTATTCTCCTGGAAATCTTCACGAGCTGATCCGTCGTTCTTGATTTGAAAATTTCCTACTCCGAAATGTCGCCGTTCTCGTTTCCTGTCATAATCTTCTGCTCTCTGCATCATCAATTTATTCATCGATCCTGCTGCAGTCACATAACGTTATTCTCATCTCCGATTGTTCCTGAATATGCCAACTATCGTTATTCAAGGAATGGTTCTAGATTTCGTCGCCTAATGTACCATCTTCGATAATTTATTGTTCCAGTTACGAAGTATATTCTGATATTTTTGTCATCGTTAAACTGGTAAAATTTTTAAAACTATATTTTTTTTACACTCGCTCTGAAATCTAATTTTGATTTTGTTCGATCGCGATCTAGTTTTTAACTCGAATTCGATTTTATTATGATTTTTGTCAATATCTACTCTCGCGGATTTCCTTTTTCCAACTCATAATTTTTTGACTTTTCTATCAAAATTTTCTCTTCCTCTTTTCTAATTTTTTGCCTAGTATGGAAAATTGCAGAGACTTTTCCTTTTCCAATGTTATTTTTTAAGTATTTTTTTTCTTGCATTATTTTTATGTCGAAACAGGAAAGGTTTCTATAATTTTTCATTGGTTTTATTATTTTTTTTGATTAATTTTTGAAATTTATTTCCTTCGTTCATTTCTAATTTACCCGATTTTGTCTATGTAAATATTTTCTCTATTTTCTTCGTCATTTTCTCACATTCAGATCTTATTACTTTATTTTCGCGATTCTCGTCTTATACCTTAATACCTCGATTTTGTCTCGTAATATTTATGCTTCGATTTCTATTTTCAAAATTTTTGTTGTTGTGTTTTTTTATAACAAATTTGATCGTTTCAGTCATGGCCAATCTCAATTAATCAAAGCTTGCTTTGCTTAATTGTGATTGACCAGGGGGCTTATGTAACGCTCAAATTTGGCATCCAAATTCTTGTTTTTCGCCTATTTATATTCGGCTTCTTATTTTGTTAGATTTTCATTTTCTCTATAATATTTGGTTATGTTTTCCTTTCACGGTTTTAAATTTACGTCTTTGTTTTTTCAATTTTTCTCGATTCGCTCTTTTTTTTTTCAAAACTTTCAACATATTATTCTCATTTATATTTCTATTAATTTTCATTTTTTATAACTTAATTGTATGTAATTTGTCTTGTACTCATCCTTTATTAAAAATGTCCTATGTTTTTCTATTTTCAAATGTTTTCATTTTATTTAATTGAAGCAGCACGGGTTCTCCGTAAAAATAGCCGATCATCTGAACGAGTGCTTAGTCATATTATCTCAACACGAAAATGGCAATTCATCATCCAGTTTACTTTATAAGAGGCTAATTAATATTTTTTTTAAATACCCATATCGTGTATCCAAGTTTACCAGGTACGAGTTAGTATTTACGAGGTATTAATGAGTCAGAAACTAGTATCAATGTGTACCTCCACATACTTGTAATTTGCGGAGAGGGGAAGAGTCGATACAAGAAACAATTGCGAGTTATTCATTAGCTTCAAATATTAAGTAAAAAAAAATTATTTCCCAATGTACAAAATTTTCACGATATACCTACCTTCGTGGTGTCCTTTCGTATTCAATGCCAATGTCGACTTTTAACATGAATAGATGCACGATGCACGAGCATAATAATATTTGCTTTGCCGGTCGTGTTTTGCAAGTAGCAGACGGGAAGATACTGTAGCATTAATTTGACATGTGCACGTAATTATACCTGCTACGAGTATAACGACGTTCGGTAATTCATATTTGAAAGAAGGTAATCACTCGTTGGTTCACACTTCGTTGTTGGTGCACTGCAATGAAATGGAATAGCTCGCGGAAAGTATTGTCGACGGCGCGTGCCACAACTTGAACCGCATTCCCATCTTGATTTCGTGTTTTCATTGACGTCTCAGTAAAGATACGGAAGGATTGAATAAAAATTGATTGAAAAAAAATTATTTGAACGCATAAATTCAAATTTTCAAAAAATAAAAAAACTACTCGAGATACCCTACAGTTGTAGGGTTGAAAAAAATGAAAAAATTGTCAAATCTTCTGGAATTGAAAAATTTTTTCCAAATTTGGTGGAATCGAATTAGAATTGATCGGAAAAATTTATTTCGCCCCCTAAAATTCAAATTTTCACAAAATTGATAATTCCTCTTCGAAATAATTACTTGAGAAACCCTACAGCTGTAGGGTTGAAAAAAATGCAAAAATTTCCAAAACTTCTGATATTGAAAAAAATTAACCAAATTTGATGGAATCGAATTAGAATTGATTGGAAAAAATTTATGTCGACCCATAGATTCAAATTTTCACAGAATTGATCATTTTTTAATAAAAAAAATTACTCGAGAAACCCCACAATTGTAGAATTGAAAAATAACATGCATAAATTGCCAAATCTTCTAGAATTGAAAAAAATTGCCCAAATTTGGTAGAATCGAACGAAAATTTATTGAAAAAAATTTATTTCGTTTCGACTCATAAATACAAATTTTCACAGAATTGATAATTTTTTTATTGAAAAAATTAATCGAGAAACCCTACAATTGTAGAGTTGAAAGAAATGAAAAAATTGCCGAAACTTCTGGAATTGAAAAAAATGGCGAAATTTGGTAGAATTAAATAAAAATTGATTGAAAAAATTTTAATTCGACCCATAAATTCAAAATTTCACAAAATTGATAATTTTTCCCCCAAATAATTACTCGAAACCCTACAGTTGTAGGGTTTAAAAAATTAAAACAATTGCCAAAACTTGTGGAATTAGGAAAAATTGCCCAAATCCGGTAGAATTGAATAAAAATTGATTGAAAAAGATTTCCCAATTTTCACAAAATTGATAATTTTATTTCGAAATAATTACTCGAGAAACTCTACAATTGTAGGGTTGAAAAAAATGAAAAAATGGCAAAATTTCTGGATTTGAAAAAATTGCCTGAAAAATTGATTGAAAAAAATTTATTTCGACCCATAAATTCAAATTTTCACAAAATTGGTAATTTTTTTGTTGTTGAAATAATCACTCTACAGTGTTGTAGGGTTGGTAAAAATGAAAAAATTGCAAAATCTGATGGAATTCAAAAAAAAAATTTCCAAATCCGACAGAATTGAATAAAAATTGATTGAGAAAAATTTATTTCAACCAATAAATTCAAATTTTTACAAAATTGATAATTTTTTTTCGAAATAATTACTTGAGAAACTTTACAGTTGTAGTGTTGAATAAAATGAAAAAATTGCCTAAACCTCTGGAATTGAAAAAAATTGCCCAAATCCGATCGAATTGAATAAAAATTGATTAAAAAAAATTATTTTGACCCAAAAATTCAAATTTTCACAAAATTGATATTTTTTTCGAAATAACTATTTGTGAAATTTCCCATGTAAAAAGCCTAGCGAAAAAACAGGTACTTTTTACATGGCAAAAATGAATTTTTTCCAAAAATGCGAATAATTGAAAAATTCAGAATTTTTTCATCATTATCTCTCAGAATAGACCCGAGCATTGAGAAAAAAACTTTTTGGGCAATTTTTTCAAAGAAATTAAATTTGTGATATTTCTCACGTAAAAAGCTCTGCGAAATAACCGGTTCTTTTTACATGACAAAATAATTTTTTTTCCAAAAATGCGAATAATTGAAAAATTTAGAATTTTTCCATCATAACATGGATCTGAAAAATGAGAAAAAAAATTTTGGGCAATTTTTTCAAAGAAATTAAATTTTTGAAATTTCGGATGTAAAAAGCCACGTGAAATTTGTACATGGCAAAAGTTAATTTTTTCCAAAAATGCGAATAATTGAATAATACAGAATTTTTTCATCATTATCTCTCAGAATGGACCCAAGTATTGAGAAAAAAAAATTTTTGGACAATTTTTTTCAAAGAAATTAAATTTGTGACATTTCCCTTGAAAAAAGCTCCGCGAAAAAACCGGTTCTTTTTACATGGCAAAAATGAATTTTTTCCAAAAATGCGAATAATTGAAAAATTCAAAACGTTTGTAGGGTTGAAAACAATGAAAAAAAACATTCTTAAATTGACCAAATCCAGTAAAATTGAATAAAAATTTATTGAAAAAAATTTATTTTGACCCATAAACTCAAATTTTTACAAAATTTATAATTTTTTAAAGAAATATTTACTCGGGAAATGCTGCAGTTGTAGGGTTGGTGAAAATGAAAAAATTGCAAAATCTGCTGAATTGAAAAAAATTGTCCAAATCCGATAGAATTGAATTAAAATTAATTAAGAAAAATTTATTTCGATCCATTAATTAGAATTTTTATAAAATTTATAATTTTTTTTTTTCAAAATAATTACCAACTCGAGAAACTTTACAGTTGTAGGGTTGAAAAAAATGAAAAAATGCCAGAACTTCTGGAATATAAAAAAATTATCCAAATCCGGTATAGAATTGAATACCTAAGAATAGATTGAAAAAAATTTATTTCGACCCATAAATTCAAATTTTTGCAAAATTGATAATTTCTTTTCGAAAAGTTGTAAGGTTAAAAAAAAATGAAAAAATTGTCCAAATTTGGTGGAATCGAATTAGAATTGATTGGAAAAAATTTATTTCGACCCATAAATTCAAATTTTCACAAAATTGATAATTTTTTAATAAAAAATTACTCGAGAAACCCCACAGTTGTAGGGTTAAAAAAATGAAAAAATTGCGAAATCTGCTGGAATTGAAAAAAATACTTCCTCATTTTTTAAATTCATTTTTTTACAATTCGAAAAAATTTTTTCTTCAGTTTGAATTCTTTTAGAGGTCTGCAGTGTATATTTTAGATGGATTTGTAAAATTGTTTATTCACTTGTTCTTAATGATCTACACATTCAACGCTGGAAGGAATTGAATTAAATATATGTACCGAGATAAGTAAGTCTAAGTACGGATGCACGTAGGTCTATTAAATGTTTTATTATCGAATTGCGAATGTACAATGTACGATGCACGACACGACGCCTTACGTAATTCGTTCATTCGTTCATCATTAAAACGTCGGAGGAAAAAGTCCTTCGTTATATAGCATAGGTGTGTCTGCGTCCATGTACTCTAAGATTATTCCCAACATATCCATAAGTATGGCTACACGATTCATGATCGCCAGCTTTAAGTACCTAGACCTACAAGCGAATTCCCTCCCTTACCTTATCATGTACTCGTATGTACGTACGAGTCCAATTTACAAGCTGGACATGCGGTTTTAAAATTCCTGAGCCTCGTGGCTCTGCTATACTATCGCATCGACGTCTGATTACTTCCATTCTTTCGTGCTCGCACATTCTGAAGGCAATTGGCAACTGGCAATTGGCAATTAAAACATAGTAATGGTATAAGGTAGTAGGTATATAGATTAAGATGATGTATGTGGTATTGTAAAAGCTGCTGATCGACTATTGGACTACACATACTCGCTTGCCCTGGTACCACCATACTCGACTACTGTTCGTAGTCAGCTCCACCCTCCAGGCGATTCAATGTTACGAAAATAATTTCGCCTGGTATAAGTGATAAATGATACCGGAGTTGATTATTCTAGCTCGAGGGTGGCCACCTTAACCTAACCTAATCTAACGACTATACAATCGCTTTGTCGGGTGGGTTGGGTGTGTCGTGTTTTGTCGACTGTACGCGCGTGCATGACCATGTTTTACATTTTCATTTCCAAATATTTTGACGATCATTGTCTTAGTACATCGAACGAGAACCTGCACCGATATCGGTGCACATGGATGTGATGTAATTTTCATTTCGCTCGGGAATGATTTATAACTCGTGTGCTGATCTATGTACAAGTACATACGTATGGAATCGTTCGTTAGGAGACTGAGCTAATTGTCTCTGGTTTATGGGCAAATTTGGCGATTGGTTGGCCTATATATTTTTTTGATTAATTAATTCCAGCAGATTGGATATTTTGGATTTTTACCCGAGCAGCACAATCGACAAATTATCGAAATAAAAAATCGACAGAATATCGAATTCGATAAAGTGTCGCGTTAGTTCCGCCTAAATCGTGAAATTATCTTTCGATATATAGATAGATTATCGACGAATTATAGTAAGATATTTTATCGATAATATATCTATAATATCGAAAGATAATTTCACGATTTAGGCGGAACTAACGCGACACTTTATCGAATTCGATATTCTGTCGATTTTTTATCGATTTTTTTATTCCGATTTTTCGTCTTTTACTAGCTTTTTTCTATAATTAAAAATCCTTAATTAGCATAATTAATACATTAAACTATGCCTAAACACATTATTCATGTTGCGGTAAGAGGATCGTTTCAGAAAAAGTCAAAAAAAATTATAAAAAATCTGCCACCCGTGGGGCTTGAACCATCTACCTCCTGCATGGTAATCCTCTTCCTTAACCACTATGCCATACTTTATCGTTGAGGAATTAGCAATAAAACGCTTATAATAGGCAGTTTAGTACTTCCAGACGTGTTGGACTTGGAAGAATTTTCACCAATTTGGAAATAATTTCAAATATCGTTGAAAAATCGTTCGACAAATTTCAGATTAGTTGTCGATAATGTAGTTTCAAATATCGCCACAAAATCGTGGAAAAATCGAATTCGAGGAATTTAATATTACGTGTCGATAATATAGTTTCAAATATCGTCATAAAATCGTTGAAAAATCGAATTCGAGAAATTTCAGATTACGTGTCGATAATATAGTTTTAAATATCGTCACAAAATCGGAAAAAAATCGAAATCGAGAAATTTAATATTACGTGTCGATAATGTAGTTTCAAATATCGCCACAAAATCGTTGAAAAATCGAATTCGAGGAATTTAATATTACGTGTCGATAATATAGTTTTAAATATCGTCACAAAATCGGAAAAAAATCGAAATCGAGAAATTTCATATTACGTGTCGATAATATAGTTTCAAATATCGTCAAAAAATCGGTAAAATATCGGAGTCGAGAAATTTCATATAATCTGTCGATAATATAGTTTTAAATATCTTTACAAAATCGTTAAAAAATCGAATTCGATAAATTTAATATTCTTTGTCGATAATGTAGTTTCAAATATCTGCACAAAATCGTTAGAAAATCGAATTCGAGAAATTGCATATTATGTGCCGATAATATAGTTTCAAATATCTTTACAAAATCGGTAAAAAATCGGATTCGATAAATTTAATATAATCTGTCGATAATATAGTTTCAAATATCGTCAAAAAATCGGTAAAATATCAGAGTCGAGAAATTTCATATAATCTGTCGATAATATAGTTTTAAATATCTTTACAAAATCGTTAAAAAATCGAATTCGATAAATTTAATATTCTTTGTCGATAATGTAGTTTCAAATATCTGCACAAAATCGGTGGAAAATCGGAATCGATAAATTTAATATTCTTTGTCGATAGTTTTTAGATTTTTTGCCTATGAAATTATACCGATTAATCTTTATAATATCGTGAGAACATCTATTGATTTTCAAACGATTTTTTATCGATACGTTACATCTTCCGATATTATCGATCGATTGTGCCGTTCGGGTAGCTTTTTTTTTTGATGTCTTACCCCCTTCCCCAGTTTTCCCATTTTATGAGAAAATAATTCCAAATTTTTAATTTTCCCCACTTAAATTCTAAGTGGTGCCACGTCATCCACTTTTTTAGAAAAATGCAAAGAAATCACCGATTTTTAAAATTTTACCCTTTTTCTGATTATAAATCATTAAAGTTGTTCCTTGTAATAAAAATGAATTTCTAATTTTTTATTTTCTCCTCAACTTGATTTCAGCAAGTGGTGGTACCTTGGAGCATCGCCAATTTTTGAAAAAAAGCGAAAATGAAAAAAATTGCGAAATTTTTTTTCTCGACATTTTAAGTTATTGGATTTCATTAGAAAATATTTCCCTTTTTTTTATTTTTCACCCAACTCAATTTTTTGTGATGCAGCTACCCCCCCCCCCCCCACCATCACCACCACTACCACCACAATTTCGAAGAAGTATGAAAAATTACAAATTTTTTGAATTTTTTTGTCTTTTTTTGGTTCTTACTCTCAAAATTACTCTTTTGATTAAGAATGATTCCTTTATTTTTTATTTTTCACCTAACTCATTTTTTTTGGTGATGCAGTTAGCCCCTCCTCATTTCGAAAAAATTTGAAAAATTACCAAATTTTTGAATTTATATATTTTCTATTTCTTACCACACAAAAGTCAAAATTGCACTTTTGATGAAAAATTATTCCCAATAAAATGAGGGGGGCGACGGGCGACTAGATGTCACTTGAAATTTAGTCGGAGAAAAAATAAAAATTTGGAAATCATTTCTCACCAGAAGGAACAATTTTTATAGGTAAAAACAACAAAAAAAAATGCAAAAATTTAAAAATTTAGTATTTTTTCATATAGTTTTATTAACAAGGGGGGAAGCTTGCGAGCACCACTTAAAATTGAGTTAGGAAAAAAATAAAAAATTGGGGATGCTCCAAGGTACCTACCACTTGAAATTGAGTTGAGGAAAAAATGAAAAAATCGGAATAATTTAATTTTTCTAAAAAAAAAAAAAAAAAAAATGGATAACTCGATAGGTACTACTTAATTAAAATTTAATTATGGAAAAAAGTAAAAAACATGGGATTTTTTTCATAAAATGAAGAAACTTTCTGGGGTAAGACATTTTATAAATTCAAAAATCCGATATAAAGGCCACCCTAATGCATACCTTGGACTAAATGAAATGGATTAGGCCACATGAGTGACGTTGCTTTAATTAATATTGAATTGTCGACGCGATATAAACCATCTCATAGGTGTTTTAACGACGTAAAATCTCATTATACTTCGCAACACTAACGAGTAACGAGGAAACGTAAATTGCTTTAGTGTATTTCGACCTACCTCACGTAGGTGTACAAGTACATCTCAGCTTATGCGTAGGTAATTCGTAGGTTTTGAGCTGTTTGTAGGCGAAAAAAAAGCTTACACGAATATACGTTGAAGAGGTCATGGTTATTTACCCGAGACCGATAAAATTGATCATTTTTTATCACATTTAATATAAAATTTGGAACTTGAAATAGAGCTCGTTAAACCGAACGGGAACTATCAAAAGTGAAAGTTCAAAGAGGAACCAGAATCATTTTCGAACCAACAGTGATAAAAAATTTTATACCACTTGCGATCGTATTGAATTCGATGATACACTTACACGTTCCTCCAATTGCCCCAGATTTTTTGCAAAGCAGAAAATTTTTCAAGTAACTTTCTTCTCGAGAATCATCTGCTGGCTATTTTATTTTTCCTGGAATACCTACTCGATGGAATCGAAATCGAAACCAATTTTCAAATTAATTAGGTTAATATAAAATTTTGCCTCGGTAAATTGGTCGTTGAAAGACAGTGAAATTGCAATTAAGCACCTAATTCTTTTTTTGCAACACTCAAGTATCGAATCTCATCGTTTACACATCGTAAAATACGAATAATATCGTGTAATTGAGCAAAAATTAATTTTAGGCTAATTGCAATTATTTTTCATTTTATCTGTTTCAGGTAAATTTCATTATCTACAAGTACCTACGATTCAAATTTCAAGTGTCAGTGATTGCGGAAAAAGAAGTCTTATGGTGAGTTGAATTTTCCACCAGCTATTAATATTTTTAAACCGCGAAAAATTTATCTGTATAGTTTTTTTTTTTTTTTTTGATCTGAAAGAGGAAAGAGAGAAGGAGTAAACAATTATTGAATTTCCTTGTAATATACGCTGATTTTTTTTTTCAAAAATACCTACTTTATTTTTTTTATTTTTGGAAAAATTTAAAACTCAAAGTGATAAAAAAAATTTAAAAACCCGGTTTTTCAAAAAATAAATTGAGAAGTCATTTGTGGTCAAATTTTAGAAATAAAAAAAAAAAAAAGAAATGAATTTCAAGAAATTGAGTTGAAAAATTTAAAAAGTCACAAAAAAAAATTTAAAAATACTGCCTGGGTAGACGAAAATTTCGAAAAGTGGAGAATTCCTAAATTTTGAAAATATTGAATATTTTAAAGAAAAAGTTATAAATAAATCATCAAAAACTGGAAAATTTGGTAAAATTATAAATTTCAGATCGCTAAAAATTCAACGAATTAAAAATGTTTTCGAAAAAATTAATGATGAGCTATTTTGAATTTTAAAAGAAATTATATTATACCTTATTGTCGATAGAATTATAAAACTCTAAAAATTTGATAGGTAATTTCATTTAAAAAAAAAGAAAAGAAAGAAAAGAAATTATAAAAATTTAAATGTTTAGGAAATTCAAGTAAACCAACAAAAAAACAAACCAAAAAAATAAAAAAATTGAAACGATAATTCATTTATTAATAAAACAAATTATTGTTCGTTTTCGATAAATCGATTAGTTCATTCAATTTTTTTCATCAAAAATTATATGAATTTTTTGAACTACATAATTATTTTTCGATTTCGATCAAATGTGTGTAATCAAAATCATTTTTCAACTGCATCAATGGTTTTTTTGTTAGATGACTTCAAGTTTATTGAATCGATAATTTTTCTGATTTTTAAATGACAATAATTTTTTGAATCGATTTATTTTTGGAAAGATATTTTTACATTACACCCAATATTTTGGAGTTTTGTCTACTGCATAAATTAGACTAAAAATTAATGTTCTTTTTTACCTCAAAAAATTTTCTGCATAGAAATTGAGAGATTTTTGCTTCAAGACAATTTTAAAAAATTTTTACATAAAAAAATTAAGATTATTTTTTTAGGTTTTCACCTCAAAAACATTCAGATTTTTTTTACCAAGACGATAAAATAATTGCTTTCTAAAAAAAAATAGAAATTTTTTTGCTTTAAAAAGTTTAAGAATTTTTGCTCTAAAAAAATTGTTGCTTTTTCTCCAAATTGTTGAACTATCTACGTAACAATAAAATTAAGAGATTTTTACTTCAAAATTTTTCAAAAATTTACTTCATTAAACCTGAGTGATTCTTTTTCTAGATTTTTACTCAAAAAAAATTGTATTTTTTTTTCTTTTAAAAATTGTGAGCTTTTCTTTTTCGAAAAAAAAATATTCAAATTTTCTCATCGCAAAATATAGAGAGATTTTATTATTATTTTTAAATTAGTTATTTTCTTCAAAAACATTAGAAGTTTTTTCACTTCAAAAACTCCAATAATATTTCGCTCTAAAAAATTGGAAGTTTTTTTTTGAAAAAAAAAATTATGACCTAAAAGTTGAGAATATTTTTCTCTAAAAGTTGATGATTTCTTTTCCAAAACAAAACAAAAATATTATTTTTAATGAAAATTTTCAAGAAGTATAATTGTTTTCAAAAATAACAATTTATGCTGAAAAATCAGAACATTTTTTCCTTTCTGAAAGTGAAGGATTTCCTCCCCAAGAAGAAAACAAACAAACTTGAGAGTTTTTTTCCCGAAAAAATAGAATGATTTAATTTCAAATAAATAGGTAATAAAATTGAGAAATTTCTCCAAGTTGAAAATTTTTAATCCAAAAAATGTAGGTATCCCCCCCCCCCTCAAAAATGAGATCATTTTCTCCAAGAATTTAGGAAATCTTTTCATCACAACATATTAGAAGAAAAAAAAATTCTTGGAGAAAATTGAATGATTTTTTTTAGACAAAAATTGGGATCTGTTTTTCTCTGAAACGAAGTGATTCCTCCCCCCCCCCCCCCCCAAAAGGAGACTTTTCCAGAAAAATGTAAGTAAAAAATTTATATTCATTTTCTCCACTTAAGCGACTTTATATCTCAAAAATTGTTACTTATTTCTCAACAAAAAAAAAAAAAATTGAATTGAAATATTTTTTAAGAAGTTGGAATAGAAATTTTTTTATTTGAAAAAATTCAGAATGAATTATATTGTTTCGCCAAAAATTGACGGAGAAATGTGACGTGTAAAAATTTTTCAGTGATGTTTCGACTACCTAATCGATTAATTTCCTGATTTGGTGTATTCGACCGATTTTTCACCAGTTCTCCAGTTTCGTTAATCCAAGACCCCATGGAATGAATTTATACTTTTATCGTTTACAAGAAGCTATGTCATGCTAAAAACGTAAAGTACCTAATTTTTCCCAGAAACATTTTAAATTTTATAATCTCGTTACCATTAGATAAGTTACCTAATAAAATGAGATTATCTAACCTTAACTCCTCAATTCTGCATCCATACCTAACCCAGACACAGATTCATACTTTTTACATGCCTACGTATTCGTGAAACGCATACCTAACTATGAGGAGTAACTAACGTGCAAAAAAGGTGAAACGTTATCGAATAACCTAACCTTAACCCTGTGTAGCCTTAGCCTGCGCAAAATGCAACCCGTATTACGCTGTTCAGTCGTTGATGGATATACTCGCATACAAATATGCGAGAGTGAACTACCCAACCCTACCTGTTGTTTGTTATAATACTCGTTTGGCAGAAATTAGATATTAAGTACACTGGTATAAGTATAATATGCATATGGGAAATGGATACAAGGTACAAGGTATGCCGATTATAGGTTATGCGAATACCATACCAGACGTTTACGTTTACGTTCAAAATGTAGATCGCCAACTGGTAGTTACGTAATTTGAAAATATGCGTTGGTCTGTTTTTATGTACTTGCAAGCTTAGGTACCCGTAGGTAAGAAGTTAATTCGTTCCTGCTGCTGCAACTACGACCGTACGAGTATATAGAGCATTCTCTCGATTCCAATTCCAGATACCTTTGCCAATGTTTATCTAAACTATTCCTCTTCTGAATTATTCAACCTTTCTATAGCGTCGAAAGTGACTTCTTTAATGTCTCGATGGTTTTATTTCTACGAATACGTACGTCGTAGGTATATTATAGTTCGGTTTAATTACTTTCTTAATTGGCAGATTACCTACCTATCGAATGGTGCTGGTTTTGGAGAAGCTTCCGCATTGTTTGAGTTTTATTTTCAGGTATAGGAAGTTCATTTTTGAGCCAAAAAATATACCTGCTCGCTGTAGAAGATAGGAGATGGTAGGGAAGTTAGCTTGCAAGATGATCTTGGTCATGGGAAATGAGCAGGCAAATTTACACGGAGTAAGTTTGCCAAAATGTAACTAATGCGTGCCGCTTTGCCCATAGTGTCACCTTGTAGGGGATCTCAGGAGCTACCTACATTTGGAAATTTTCATCAAAAAAAAAAAAAAAAAATTAGGAGAGTGTAGTTTTTAACGAAAATAAGAAAATTTTGCGTTTCAACTTTTTTTCAAACTCTGTTAAAGACTTCTAACAAAAATGAAAATTAACGTTTTTCAACAAAAATGAAAATTACAAATTTGAGATTTTTTTGTTTTTCAACAAAATTTGAAAATTTTAGTTTTTCAACAAAAATTGAAAATTTTGGTTTTTCAACAAAAATTCAAAATTTGGGGTTTCATCAAAAAATTTTAAAAAAATCAACAAAAATTCAAAATTTTGTTTTTCAACAAAAAATGAAAATTTTGGGTCTTCAACAAAAATGAAAAATTTTGTTTTTCAACTTGGGTTTTCATCAAAAAAAAAAAAATCATCAAAAATTGAAAGTTTTGTTTTTCAACAAAAATTGAAAATTTGGTGTTTCATCAAAAAATTTAAAAAAAATCAACAAAAATTCAAAATTTTGTTTTTTTTCTACAAAAATTGAAAATGTTGTTTTTCAACAAAAATTCAATTTTTTTTTCAACAATAATTAAAAATTTTGTGTCTTCAACAAAAATGAAAAATTGTGTTTTTCAACAAAAATTAAAAATTGGGGTTTTCATCAAAAAAAAAATCAAAAATTGAAAGTTTTGTTTTTTCAACAAAAAGTAAAAATGCTGATTTTCAACAAAAATTGAAAATTTTAGTTTTTTGACAAAAATTGAACATTTTGTTTTTCAACAAAAATTGAAAATGGAGTTTTCCGACAAAAATTAAAAATTTGGGTTTTCATCAAAAAATTTGAAAAAAATTAACAAAAATTCAAATTTTTTTTTTACAAAAATTGGAAATGTTGTTTTTCAACAATAATTAAAAATTTTGAGTCTTCAATAAAAATGAAAAATTGTGTTTTTCAACAAAAATTAAAAATTGGGTTTTCATCAAAAAAAAAAAATCAAAAATTGAAAGTTTTGTTTTTTCAACAAAAAGTAAAAATGCTGATTTTCAACAAAAATTGAAAATTTTAGTTTTTTGACAAAAATTGAACATTTTGTTTTTCAACAAAAATTGAAAATGGAGTTTTCCGACAAAAATTAAAAATTTGGGTTTTCATCAAAAAATTTGAAAAAAATTAACAAAAATTCAAATTTTTTTTTCACAAAAATTAGAAATGTTGTTTTTCAACAAAAATTGAAAATTTTGGTTTTTCAACAAAAATTAAAAATTTTGGTTTTTCAACAAAAATTAAAAATTTGGGTTTTCATCAAAAAAAAAAAATCATCAAAAATTGAAAATTTTGTTTTTTCTACAAGAAGTAAAAATGCTGATTTTCAACAAAAATTGAAAATTTTAGTTTTTGACAAAAATTGAACATTTTGTTTTTCAACATGAAGTACACAGTGGAAGCTCAATTAAACGTACATTCAACTCGAAAATGCATTTAAAAAATTGAACGAATTGAAATTGATATCACCATAATTGAATGCAAAATATATAAGCACATGTTAAAGTACCATATTGAGCGATTTATTTGTGCTATTTCACTCTCACTGCACAAAAACCTTCAAAACTGTTTTTTGAAACAAGTAAAAAAAAAATTAAGGAGTGGGCCCAGTTTTAGGCGGAGCTTTAGCAGCCCGTTAGCCCTCTCCCCCTTGGATGCGCCAATGCCCCGATGTGACAGAAAAAAATTGAAAAACCACGAAAAAGTATCAATTTTTGACTTTGAAAAATTTTCCCTCCCCTCCTATAAATACAAAATTTTCAAAAATTTGACCAGAGTTAGATCTTAAGCTGCCCTTTACGTAAAGATACCAAGGTCAATATTGCACGCTACCGTTTTGACTTGGAAAAATTGAAAAAACCACAAAAAAGTGCCGATTCTCAACTTCGAAAAAATCCCCCTCCCTTCCTATGCATACAAACTTTTCCAAAATTTAACCAGAGGTAGCCCTTGAGGTTGCCGATTGAGCTGAAATTTGGTTTACTGAAAGATCATGCCACCCACAACTCAAAACCGAATTTTTAGCTGCCGAAGTTGATTTTTCGATTTTTGCGAATTTTTGAAAATGGCTAAAACTGCCACCAAAAAACCATTTTTTGAAAAAAAAAATTGTAAATTTCAAGATACAATCCTGAAAATCAGGTTGTACACTAAAATCGGCCTCCCGAGTCGATTGGCATCATTTTCGAAGCGATCTGGAGCCTCCAGGAAAAGTTGATTTTTCTCCAGCTCACTGGAATAGCTCTAGACGACGCTGTAATTAACTTCGGCGGCTGAAAATTGAATCCTAGCGTTAGTATGATGCTATCTATCGATTGACGTAGTTGAATCCAAAATACGAGGTGACGAGTTCACGCGTGTTTTTTTTGACAATTTGAAAATTGTGCATTTTTAAAAAATTCCAAAAAATCAATTTCTCTAGCATATCACCCGAAACTTCGTCTACCTCCTAAAGTCGACCCCCAGAGTCGATTGACACAATTTTAGAAGTGATCTGGAGCCTCCAGGAAAAGTTGGTTTTTCTCCAGCGCACTGGAATCTCTCCAGACGGCGCTGTAATCAACTTCGGCTGCTGAAAATTTAATCCTAATGTTAGTATGATGCCATCTAACGATTGCCGTAGTTGAATCTAAAATCCGAGGTGACGAGTTCGCACGTGTTTTTTTTTTTGACAACTTGAAAATTCTGCATTTTTAAAAAATTTTCAAAAAACCAATTTCTCCAGCATATAATTTGAAACTTCTTCTACCCTCTTAAGTCGACCCCCTGAGTCGATTGGCACCATTTTCGAAGCGATCCGGAGCCTCCAGAAAATGTTGACTTCTGCTGTCTGGAGAGATTCCAGTGTGCTGGAGAAAAGTCAACTTTTCCTGGAGGCTCCAGATCGCTTCGAAAATGGTGCCAATAGACTCGGGAGGTCGACTTTAGTGTACAACCCGATTTTCAAGGTTCTATCTTAAAATTTATAATTTTTTCAAAAAATGGTTTTTTGGAGGCGGTTTTATTCATTTTCAAAAAATCGTCAAAAATCGAAAAATCAACTTCGGCAGCTAAAAATTTGGTTGTGAGGTGTGAGTGGCATGCTCTTTCAGTGAGCCAAATTTCAGCTCAATGAGCTCAATCAGAGGTAACGAGTTGGCCAGGTTCCCTTGTGAGAAACATAAAAAAAACACGAAAAAGTATCAATTTTGAACTTTGAAAAATTCCCCCTCCCTTCCTATGCATACAAAATTTTTGAAAATTTGACCAGAAGTAGCCCTTGAGGTCCCCCACAAGCTGACACTGTTGGCGACGCGGCACGCGCTGGTTGCATTTTGGCGCACTTACTCCGTGTAAATTTGCCTACCCATTTCCCAAGACCAAGATCATCTTGCAAGCTAACTTCTCCAACATCTTCTCTGTAGGAGGATGAACTTATTTGAAATTTTTTTAAAATCTATTCAATTAATACGTATCGTCGATCAGAAATTTTATAATGTCGAAAACGATTACGAGACTCGAATCGGACCGAATCAGAGAGAGAGAGAGAGAGAGAGAGAGAGAGAGAGAGAGAGAGAGAGAGAGAGAGAGAGAAAAAAACAAGATCAATGTCTATAAACAGATCTACGCTGATCTGGCTGTCGATAAATCACGCATCGTGACCGGTTACTCAGTGCGACCTGCGTAGAAAGGGAAACGGCATAGTTAGGAGTTTCGAACCGGCGATGAAAACCAAACGGATACGTTTACGTTGAAGGCTCGATACGGAGAATAGGCGTTTTTTTCGTTTCTTGCCCATTACCAGGTGCTTTTTATTATTGACCAGGATGGATTGAACGCCTGCCATGGGCGATATTGACGAAATACCAGCATGCACGTCTCTATCGGAGTGATGTAAAGCGTCCAAGGTACTGCTGGTCGAGTTGGGCAACCGATCATCTAGAAGCTCGTGTATTGCCGAGTCCGAGTCAGCAGTTTTCAGGTGATGATCTTTCTTGTCGACGGATTTGACCCGGTGCTGCTCGATTTCGGAGTCTAAACAGATTTCAGTCCCGAGTCTGATTTTCGATTTGGACTTGGGCCTGTTGCTGTGACGTACTCGGCGCGTTGACTTCACTATGGTCTGGTCAGCCGAGCAGTTGCGTTTCGCGATGGTCGAATGGACATTGGAAAACGAAGGCAAACGCACCAACTCGGCTTTGGCTCGTGTTACCAGAGGTCTTTTCGCTTGATTTTCGTCGTCGATTTTATGCCTGACGTTTTTGTACGAAGGGTATTTCTTATAGTCAACCGGTTTCGGCCGAGCTTGCGTCGACGGTTTGCGATTTTTCACCACGTGAGATGGGATCTTGCAGGCGACTCGACTGAAACTCGGGTATCGTACGAGGCGTTTCGGCGGTTGCTGCTGGACGACGGTGTCGCGCAAGTGCAAGTTTCTGCTGGTCTCGATCGAACGACCAATTTTAATCTGACTCGCGTGTCGAGTAATTCGAGCGGAAGAGCTGGGTCGGTGGAATGGATGCCGGGGTCGGGGGGATTTGTCGATGTGTTTTCGTTTCCTAGCAAATGTGTAAATATTTTTGTGATTTTTTTTTTTTTTTTTTTTTTTTTGATAAATAAATAGAGCGAGTAGGTGGCTTATCGTCAGAGATGTGTTCGTACCTACCTGGAGGTATTTTCTTCGATTTGATTGCCTTCTGTGATTGATGCTAATTGTAAGTGTAAAGGAGGACGTCTGTAAATACCGACACAGCTGCAAAAATTCTGCTTCTTACTTGATCCTCTCTAAGGTTGTGGAATGTGACGAAAAAATTTCGAAAAAAAAAAACAAAACGAAATAAGGAAATCTGAAATGAGCCAAAAATGAAACAAAACTTGGAATTTTTTGAAAATGACCAAAAATCGTTTTTTTTGTTTCGTTTCAGGTTTTAAAAAAATCATAGAATTGACTTTGTGTAAAGAAAAATAACAATGACGACAACAACCAGAGACATCGTAAAAGGTGCACTTGATGTACCTACCGGACCCAAACTTTTTATCTCTGAGAAAAAATCTCCAAAAAAAATATATTCTTCTTACTCAGCAAATTGAGACCAAAACTTGATATTTTTTTCTCCAAGGGTAAAAAATTTCTTTATTAAAAAAAAAGGAAACAGGTTTTTTGCATAAAAATTATGAGATTTTTACTCCAAAGTAATTTTTAAAATTATTTATTCTTCAAAAAATTGTAATTTTTTTCTCCAAACAAATTAGGAGATTTTTCAGTTCAAAAAAACTAAAAAATTATTTTAAAAAAAATTGAGGATTTTTTTAAAAATAATTTTTAAAATTTCAGTTTTTTTTTTTTAACGCAAAGTTGAAAGATGTTATTCTGGTTTTTAAATGGATAACACGAAAAATTATTGTTTTTTCTTCAAAAAAGTGAAAAGTTTTTTTAATACAAAAAGTTGACAAATAGGAATTTTTTTTTAATAAAAAATTAAAAGATTTTTTATGAAAAAAGAACTGAGATTTTTTCCTGAGAAAATTTTTTCAAAGAAATACATATTTTTATACTTTACAAATTGAGACGGGGTTTTTTCTCCAAAAAGAAATAATTTTGAAAGATTTTATTTTAAGTAGGTATTTTTTTCAAATGGATAAGACGAAAAATGATTGCTTTTTCTGCAAATAAGTGGAAGTTTTTTCAATACAAAAAGTTGACAAATAGGAATTTTGTTTTGAAATAAAAAATTAAAATAATCTTTTAATAATAATAAAAAAAAAACTAAAGGAAATATTTCCAAAAAAAAAAAAACTACAAAGTTTAGCATACGAGTATGCCCAAAAATCATGTTTTTTTTCTCCATATAATTAAGTTAAAATATTTTTTTCTAAAAAAAGAGCTAAGATTTTTTCCTGAGAAAAAATTTCCAAAGAAATACATATTTTTCTACTTCACAAATTGCGACCAAAACTTAATTTTTTTCTAGAAGAAAAAAATTTTTTCATAAAAAAAAAAATAGGAAACGGTAACAGATTTTTTTGCATAAAAATTGAGAGATTTTTAATTTTTTACTCCAAAACAATATTCTTAAAATTATTTATTCTTTAAAAAATTGTGAATTTGTTTTCTGCAAAAAAATTAAGAGACTTTTTACTACAAGAAACTGAACGATTCTTTTTTTCTTTTTTTAAATAGGGGTTTATTTATTCTAAAAATAAATAATTAAAAAAAATTAGAGATTTTTCCTCCGCAAAATTGAAAGATTTTATTATTATTTTTAAATGGATAAGACGAAAAATGATTGCTTTTTCTTCAAAAATTTGAGAAGTTTTTTTAATACAAAAAATTCACAAAATGGGAATTTTTTTGAAAAAAAAAAATTAAAAGATTCTTTTAATTCAAAAAAAAAACAAGAGAATAATTTCAAAAAAAAGTTAATAGAAACTTATAGAAAATGAAAATTTTCCCATTTTTAATAAGGGTAGGATTTTGCATTGGAGCAAATGGTAGCCTTTGCCATTGATTAAATTCAAATTGTCATTTTTTGAAATTTTCTTAAATTCAGCCAGAGGAGGATTTTGCATCGGATCTTAGGGTAGCTTTTTTCATTGATTAAATGTAATTCTGCAAAAACTCTCATTTTTTGAAATTTCCTAAAAATAAAAATAATTTTCTAAATTTTAGCGAGAGGAGGATTTTGCATTGGATCTTTTAGGGTAGCTTTTTTCATTGATTAAATGCAATTTTGCAAAAACTCTCATTTTTTGGAATTTCCTGAAAATAAAAATTTTATTTAGATCAGACAGAGAAGGATTTTGCATGGGATCTTAGGGCAGCTTTTTTCATTGAATAAATGCAATTTATCAAAAACTCTCATTTTTTGAAATTTCCTGAAAATAAAATTTTTCTCAAATTTAGCGAGTGGAGGATTTTGCATTGGATCTTAGGATAGCTTTTTTCATTAAGTTGTTCCAAAAATCATGTTTTTTTTTCTCCAAAAGTAAAAATATTTTTTTTGAAAAAAGAATTGAGATTTTTTTCTGAGTAAAAATCAAGAGATTTTAGAAATTTTTCCGCAAAATGGGAAGATAAAAAAAAATAAAAGACGCTTTCAAAGAAAACTGGAAATAAAAAATCGTGTTTTTTTTTCTTCGAAAGTATTTTTTTTTTAATAATAAAATTTTAAAAAAACTCTGAATAACAAAATAAAATTCAGTAGATTTTTACTTTTAAAAAAATGGATTCTTTTCACCAAAAAATTTATAGGTATAGAGTTCCCTTTCCTCAAAAAAATGAACGGTAATTTCAAAAATAAAATAAAATAATTAGAATAAAAATAATTATCACAAAAAAGTTGAGTTTTTTCTCCAAAAAAAATGTAAAGTTTTTTTTTACAAAATTTAGGGATTTCTTCCACAAAGAAATAAGCTTTTTTCTACAAGAATATCAGGATTTTTTTTATTATTATTACACAAGAAAAAAAATTTCACTTCAAGAAAATTTTTATTTTAATTTAAACATAGTAATAAATTGTTTTTTTTTCTCTGAAAATGATATCTTTTTAAAAAACTAGGAGTTTTTACTCTAAATTAAAATTTTATAATTCAAGGTTGAGGAATGAGAATATTTGGAAAATTGGAAAATTCTGATGAAGTAGAATTTAAAAAAAAAAAAAAAATTAAAGCTTGAGGATATTTTGAATTTTTTTGGAAATCAGTTCATATTTATTTTACTTAAATATTGAAAATTATTCTTCAAATGAAAAAATTATTTTCTAAAAAAAAAAAGGTTTTATAAAATTGAAAAAAAATATTGCAAAGTAAATTCTATCTGAAAATTTTGGAAATCAATTTTCTACGTTTTTGAAAAAATTGATTTCAACGAAAATTTGTTTTTATCTACGAATTGGAAAAAGAAAGGATATTAACAAAAACGGTACCTAATTTGTGATAGTTGCGAGGAAAAAAAAAACACCAAAATCAACGCAACAAAGTGTTTAAAAAATGTTCTCAATTTACAAAAAAAAAAAAATTCAATTATTTTGCTGAATGCAATTTTTTTTAAACAGCCGTTGCGACGATTTTAGCTGTAAAATTTTTTACCAAGTGGAAATTTTCTCAGGAGCCGTATCTGAACACCTGCAATAATATGGTTAGGCAAAAAATATCACTATATTGTTGAAACAATTTGTCGATATATCAGGTTGAAGGAGATATTCTCAATTAAGTGAGACATCATAACAATAAATTATAAGTATTTTTAATAACTTTAAATCGACTTAATTGATTACATCACCAACTGAAACGGATTCATACAATTAAGTATTATTTTAACAAAACACACTCGCGTACATAATTATAACCAACCAGACATTAAAGAAATTAAATTTTAAAAAATTTTAAAAAAAGGAAATGCATCTTTCATTATAATATTATTAAGTTACGTACGCAATTACTCTTTTAAAATTACATCACAATCGCATTAAACGTAGCGAACCGTTGTCAGCGTCAGCATAAGTAGTATTTCATACCTCTATGTTTTCAATTTAACCGTATATGATAAATTATTATTCCTTTTCGAATTCAACACCCAAAGCTGGCGAAAGGAGTCTGAGAATATCTGCGTTACTTGGGGCATCAACGCGTCGTCTTGCAAAACCACTTCCATGTTTTCGTCTGCGAACGGTGTATTGGTATCCCATCGAATGACGGCGTAGTCTCTTTGGTAAAAATAATACAGGTCGTCTTTCGAGTCGACGAACATGGTACTCGATTTACCGAACTTATTACCGACGTATTCGAACGATATGTCTGTATCGTTGTAATCGTACCACTGCGTACATAAAGATTAACAAGAAAGTTGATAATTCGATAGGTACCTATTTAATAATTTGAAGAAAAAAAAACTCGCCAGGGGGGCTTCGCCTCCTGTACCCCCTGGTTCTCTATTTTCACACTACGTTTGAAAGTATGAAACATAGTATATGCTTTTACTCCCTGACAAAATGTCTAAAAGTCATCAAAATTAATTTCCATGGAAATTTAAAATTAATAACGTTCATTACGAAAATATCTAAAAGTCACGAATATTTTTCATGGAAATTTAAAAATCAAAAAATTCTAATAATAATTTCCATGGAAATTTAAAAATCTAAAAAGTATAATAAGTAAATAAATTTTTTTTCAAGTTTCAGAATGTCTGACAAAAAACCTAAAAGTCATGAAATTTCTAAAAAAAATTCTTAAAAAAAATTTAAAAGTCTAAAAGTCGTAAAGTAGGTATCAAAAAGTCATTAAATTTATAAAAAATATTTAATAGTCACAAATATAAATTTCCATGGAAATTTAAAAATCAAAAAATTCTAATAAAAATTTTTAAAAATTCAAGTTTTAGAATGTCTGATAAAAAGCCTAAAAGTCATAATTTTTTTTTAAAAATTCCAAGTTTTGGTATGTCTGATAAAATGTCTAAAAGTAATAAAATTTATTAAAAATAAAATTAAAAAAAAAATAAAATTCACTATACTTAATATGACAAAATGTCTAAAAGTCACAAATATTAATTTCCATTGAAATTTAAAAATTGAAAAAGTGTAATAAAAATTTAAAAAAAATTGAAGTTTAAGAATGTCTGACAAAAAGTCTAAAAGTCATAAAATTTTTATAAAAATTTCCAAGTTTCAGATAAAAAGTATAATAAATAAAAAAAAATTGAAAATTCAGAATTTCTGAAGAAATGTCCAAAAAGTCATTAAACTTCTTTAAAAAAATTCTTTCAAAAAAATTAAATTGCCTAAAAGTCGTAAAATTTCTAAAATAATATCAAAAAGTCATTAAATTTTATTAAAAAAATTCCAAGTTTCAAAATGCCTGACATAATGTCTGAAAGTCATCTTTCTATTTGTAAAAAAAATTCCAAGTTTCAAAATGTCTGAAACTGAAAGTCATCTTTCTAAATAAAATTCCTAGTTTCAAAATGTCTGAAAGTCATCTTTCTAAAAAAATTTCCAAGTTTCAAAATGTCTGAAACTGAAAGTCATCTTTCTAAATAAAATTCCAAGTTTCAAAATGTCTGACAAAATGTCTGAAAGTCATCTTTCTAAATAAATTCCAAGTTTCAAAATGTCTGACAAAATGTCTGAAAGTCATCTTTCTAAAAAAATCTCCAAGTTTCAAAATTTCTGAAAGTCATCTTTCTAAATAAAATTCCAAGTTTCAAAATGTCTGACATAATGTCTAAAAAATCGAATTTAATAAAAAAAATTCCAAGTTTTTTATGTCATCCAACCCTAACATAATGTAACCTAACCTAACCTAACCCAATGGTGTCGGATTTTTGGGTCGGATTTTCCTGTCGTTTTTTTCCATTTTGGTCTCCGTAAAAGCATATACTATGCTAAATTTAATTAAGTGCTTACGTTGCAATATAATTTTGAAGGCTCTTCGATTCGTCTAAGTTCGTTCAAATCGATAGTGAATAATTCGACCGATTTGGACGAGGTAGCGTATAAAATGGACGATCTCCTCGATACCGATAACTGATTCATCGTGAATGACCATTTCTCATCCATCTTGATGAACTCGCCTTCGTCTTCGGATGAGATGAACTTATCGCTGATTTTGAAATTCTTGTTCAGCACCAATCTCCACCAAATATGCTCTTTGAAATTATAAACCAGCAACGAGGTGAGGCCGGCGTCGCCCAGTATTACTTTAATGTCTCCGTTGTATGGTTGCACGTCCACCGTCAGTGAAAATAAATCGTCGACGGGAACATTTTGCAATTCTTTCTGCAAAAGCTGCGTAAATTGAAAACAGAGAAAGAAAATATCGTAAATTCGTAAGATATGCGGCAGTTATAAATTTGGAATTGAGAAAAAAAAATGTAATAGGCCTGCAGAAGCTCGTGATCTCGCCCGCAGCACTCAAAGTCGAATGGTGACGGTTGTAAATCGAATTTATTACCTGTTTATTGGTTCGTAAACTGTAAATGATTATTTTAGGCGGACAGATTTGTTTCCAGCCTTGATCCAATACGTATAGACGACCTTTGCCATCTGTATCCATTGTAATGGCCGATTGCAACTTGCCACATTCTCCCAATTCCTGCGTCGAACAAACATCGGTTAGGGTGGGCCGAAAATAAAAAATTTATGTAATACTGCGGAAAAGTTGCGTCTTGGGGACACATGAAAAACCAAAACAAACAAAAAAATTTCAAATCGAATAATATCTTCCGATCGCGCAAGAGCCCTTAAATTGTTGAAAATTTGCGAAAAATCCAGTGGTGTATTTAAGGGGAGGGTTTTGGGGTCCAAACCACTCCCATTATGCATAAAAAAAGTTTTAAAAAATATCTATCTCAAAAACCTTGCATAACAAAGATGCTCATTTTACACACTTTTCAAAAAATTTCTAAAATAATTGTGAAAAATTCTTAAAATGCATCTTTAACTTTAAAAAATATCTATCTCAAAAACCTTGCATAATAAAGATGTTCATTTTACACACTTTTCAAAAATTTTCTAAAATAATTGTGAAAAATTCTTAAAATGCATCCCTAAATTTTCCCCATTTGTAGTCACAATGAATTTTCATAAAATAAGATTGGTCAAATTTTAAATTTTTGGAATGATAAAAATGAATTTTTCTAATTTTTAGGTAAGTATAGGTACATGATTTTTCTTGAATTTTCAAAAATGATATTTTTGTTATTTTTAAAAAAAATCAAGGTGGACGTTTTCCAATTTTTTTTTAGAGGTGATTTCTTTCTACTTTTCAAAACTAGATTTTTTTAAATTTTACAATTCCGAAATTTTACTTACTAATTTTTAATTATCTATGATAAATTTTCAAAAAAATTAGTCAAGTCAAATTCTTCAACATATTGAACTTTCTTCAATTTTTAGGAAGGTTTTCCTTGAATTTTCACAAAGAGAAACAATGTAAATTTTTTTGATACTTTTTTTCAAGGTTGAATTTTTCCTTTGCTTAGAAATTTTTTTGATTTTCAAAAATTGAATCCTAAAAATTTTGAATGCATTAAAATTTTTTTTTTCAAAATTGAATTTTTTTCTAATAATATTTTTTATGGTAACTTTTCTTAATTTTCAATTATTAAGCACAAAATTTTTAAAAAATTTCAATTTTTGAAAAATGAAAATTGGGTAAATTTTTTAGTAGGTATCTTATTATTTTATCAATGAATTTTCTTCAATTTTTACTATTTAGAGATCATTTTCTTTGGAATTTTCAAAAATTATATTTGTTATGTACTAGAAAAAAAGTTTAAGATGGATTTTTTGAAAGGAGATTTTTTCCATTTTTCAAAACTAGATTATTTCAATTTTACAATTTCAAAATCTTGCTTATAAATTTTAAATTATGTTAAATTTTCAAAAAAATTTGTTTAGTCAAATTCTTCAACATAATAGGTATTGAATTTTTTTCAATTTTTGGAAAGATATTCTTTGAATTTTCGCGAATAGAAAAAGTGTATTTTTTTTGACTATTTAGAGATTTTTTTGATTTTCAAAAATTGAATTCTAAAAATTTTGAAAAATGCATTTCTTAAGATTTTTTCAAGATTGAATTTTTTTACAATCATTTTCAAGGGTGGCTTTTCTTAATTTCCAATTACAAAATTTTCGCAATTTTTAAACTTTTGGTAGGACGTTTATAATAGCTAGATTATTACGTCCATGGGAAACATGCTTTAGATGGAGTTTATTTTTCAAAATTTAAATTTTTTACTCTCTTCTTATAAATGATTTTTATTAAATTTTCCAAGTTATTTTTTTTTGTTGTTAAGTATTAGTGAAAATTGAAAAAAATAAATAAATAATGACCACTCTCGAAAAAAAAATTTGAACTCATCCCATGATTTCATCCTAGATACGCTACTGAAAAAATCAAAATTTGAAAAAAATTACAAAATGTTACAGAATGGGTTTTATGCTTTTTGTTGGCAAGTATTATGATCGTTATTAATATTTTTTGAAAGAAAATCCAGAATTCATCAGATCATCGCATATAAGTATGAGTATGAGACATTAAAAAATGTCATATTTTACGTTTTTTTTTTAAATTGAAAAAAATAGATTAAAAATTGGAAAAACAATTTTTGTAATTAAAATGGATTTACCATACACAGTTTTGCCCAAAAAGACAATTTACAGCAATTTTCCATCTCTTTTGTACACTTGAGAATTTTTCAAAAACTGCGAAAAAATAAGAAAAATTGAAGAAAATGAGGAAAATGATGGTTCCTGAAAACGAAGGTAGAGATGGAAAATCGCTGTAAATTGTCTTTTTAGGTAAAACTGTGTATGTTAAACTCATTTTAAATACAAATTTTTTTTTTCCAATTTTTAATTTATTTTTTCAATTTCAAAAAAAAAAACGTAAAATATGACATTTTTTTAATATCTCATAAATGCGATGATCTGATGAATTCTGCATTTTTTTCAAAAAATATTAATAACGATGAAAATACTTGCCAACCAAAGGCATAAAACCCATTCTGTAACATTTTGGAATTTTTTTCAAATTTTGATTTTTTGCAAATTAGGGCTCTTGCGCGATCGGAAGATATTATTGGATTTGTCTTACCTGAGATTCCAAGTTCGGATAAGGTCTCGAATTGAATAGTAACGAATTCTCCGGCCATGGTACCTCGACCAATGTGACCAGCTGATCTTCGTCTACCCTCGGAATGGCGATTATAGCTCGACCTACGGAAACTACCACTCTCGATAGCGAGATTTTATCTTCGTCTAGGTTTAAATTTTCGAATCT
This sequence comes from Balanococcus diminutus, assembly GCA_959613365.1. NCBI lineage: Eukaryota > Metazoa > Arthropoda > Insecta > Hemiptera > Pseudococcidae > Balanococcus > Balanococcus diminutus. The sequence goes on from OY390715.1 coordinate 4,613,417, forward strand.
CCAAGCACCAATCGAGTCCAACGTGATTAGGAACGTTATAACGAGCAACATTGTTCTATTTTTTAGAGTCAACTAACAAAATCTACATAAATCAAGTATCGAGTTGGGTTTATTCGTAAATAACTGTCCAAGTGTGCGACTGATGAAGACGGTTTTGGAAAAGTAGGATATTTTTTCAACATGCTTCTGTTTACTTTATCAACACGTTATTAGTTTATCATGTCCGCGTGTCGACGAACCTGTAATAATAATATTGACTTTGGAGTTTAATTTAAAAATCAGTAAAAAAACAACAACATGATCGTTGTGTACTCGATTTGATCGCCAGTGTTGGAGGCTCGAGTCGAGTGGATATTTTGAAAGATCACCTGTTGATCAAACATGACGAAGTCAATTTTAACGACGATATTGAATTCTGTTTTCCAATCATAGGGTGTTCAAAAAATTGCAAACTATTTTAATTTTTCAAAAAAAAAGTTAAATAAATAAAAAATTTTAAAAATGGGACACCTTGTACTCTGTAGGTGTTCAAAAAATCACAGAACATTTCAATTCTTCAAAAAAAAAAGACACTTTCTATTCTGTAAGCAAAAAACATTCAAACGCTCGTATATAATCGTTCAAAAAGAAATCATCTTTTATTTTTTTTAGATTGCGTGTAAACAATTTTCTTATCGTTATTATTAGGTGTCGGTTTCTTATTTAATTTATTAAAATATCCTAATCCGCCTCCAGCTTTCCTCTTTCTCGGCCTGTTTTGTTTACTCGATCCGACACTCAAGTCGATGGCCGGTGGCACGATGAATCCGAACGATGCAGCAGCCTTAGCCAAGTCGATAGTTTCCACATTGAAGATATCTTTCATATGGTGCGCGTCGTAAGCTCTAATGTACGATTTGAACGCTTCTTTAGCCGAAGTATGGAGGAAGTAGTTTTTCGAGATTAATTGTTGCAACTGTGGAAATACGTAAAAAAAAAAAAAAAATAGACGGGGTAATTCAAAGACTGCGGCGAAGTGATCTGGCGACTTACTTGGATTTGAACATCGGTTACTTTGGACCATGAAATATCGTACTCGTTTAAGGGGATTTTGGCTTGTTTGAGGTATCGCAAAAATCCTAGTTCTTCGGGTCGTAGAATGAGTAGAGCGTGTCCGCTGGCGTTTTCACCTCTGGCTGTTCGTCCAACTCGGTGAATATATTCCTAAAATGAAAGTTTATTAAGAAAGGCTAATTATTGGGATTGTCGAACATTGAGTAAAATTTTCCAATTTAGAATTTCAATCCAAAGTTTTTGGTTGAAAAATTTTGAATAATAAGGGCGAAATTGATGAGGAAGGAGGGGTCCAATCGAAATTTTTGTAATAATCAAAATTATTCCTGGGAACTCAATCTACAACTTTTGTTTGAAACATTTTTCAATATGGGCTCTATTACCCCTCCAATTTTGAAAATTAAATATTTACGTAACATTGGGACAAATTGGAGGGGAAGGGGAGGTCTAATCGACATTTTTGTAATAAATAAAATTATTCCTGGGGACTCAACCCACAACTTTTGTTTGAAACATTTTTCAATATGAGCTGTCTTACCCCTCCAGTTTCTCGAATACCAAATATTTACGTACTATTACAGTATTAGGACAAATTGGAGGGGAAGGGGAGGTCTAATCGAGATTTTTGTAATAACCAAAATTATTCCTGGGGACTCAACCCACAACTTTTGTTTGAAACATTTTTCAATATGGGCTCTCTTAACCCTCCAGTTTCTCGAATATTAAATATTTTTACAAAGTATTAGGACAGATTGGGGGGGAGGGGGTGGTCTAATCGAAATTTCTGTAATAACCAAAATTATTCCTAGAAATTTAATCAACAACTTTTGTTCGAAAAATTTTCACAAAAGGTCTTGATTTTTCATCTTATGTTTTATAAAAAAAAAAAAAAAAAAAAAAAACAACTTGGAAAACGGACGTTGAAAAATTCAATTCCACTTGCGACAATCCCAAGATACACAAATCTCAAATTATCATCTTGTAAGAAGATCGAGCATTTTATAGAAAAGTTCACGAGTTGAAATTGATGGCATTTCTGTCGAATGAGCTCACCTTCGGATCATCAGGAGGATCGAATTGGACGATCCAGTCGACCAATGGGATATCTAAACCTCTGGCAGCGACATCCGTACACAATAAGATACCTTTTTCGGCGTTACAGAATTGGAAAAATGTTGTCGTACGTTTGAGTTGCTTTTGTCTGCCCTGAAAGTATCACGAGATGGTTAAAGAATGACTCAAGATGGGGAGAGAGAACAGTGTGGGTGAAAAGTGGGCTTACGTGGATGCACATGACTGGCATATCGATATAGTTTAATAATTCGTGGTGGAATTTTACTGACATGCAGGAGCTAAAGAATACCATTATTTTCTTGTTGCGATTTTTCTTCAAAAATGTGAACAGTAGTAAGAATCTTTTTTCAGATGGGCAAACTACGTAACCTATAAAATTTAAAAAAAAATTTATCAATGACCAATTGAATGTTGGACTTGGAGGGTTTCTCATCGATTAGAAAATTACCTTGTTCTAAGCCCTCAACAGTTGCACTATCTTTGGTGTCGTCAACACCGATATAAATGGGTTCTTTTTTCAAAGCGAGCTTAGTCAGAGCTTCAGTTTTTTCGGTAGTTGTCGCGCTGAACATCATTGTTTGTCTGCGTTCTATTTTTGAAAAAAAAAACAAAAAAAAACACGTTAATAAAGTAGATTAGGAAATCTAGAAGAAAAAAAATTGGTAATAAACCAAACGAACTTGGTAAAAGATTGATAATCTGTTTCAGTTCTTCTTCGAACCCAATATCTAAGATACGATCAGCTTCGTCGATAACCAAGCATTGCAAATTCTTGTATAAAAAATCCGGTGTATTTTGCAGGTGATCCAGTAATCTACCTGGCGTGGCTACGATAATATTGACTCCTGAAATAAGTCCCAATTATAAGCAAATGCATCAAGATGTAAATAACTGAGACGTATTTCAATCATCGATCACGTTCATCCTCACCTTTCGATAATTTCTGAGCTTCAGCTTGCCGATTAGCTCCACCCATCAGCAGTCCGTAAGTATGAGCGTGATTTTTCATTAATTCTTTAAGTACACCGAACGTCTGCATGGATAACTCGCGAGTTGGCGATATAATTATGCAGCCAGTACCTGATTAAATCACCATCTCAATATTAAGATACTCGTTTTAAGAAGATAAAGTACGAAAAAACCCAAAACTAACCATTACGAGGCATAAATTTCAATTTATAAATCAATTCCACCGCTGGTATCAGGAATGCTAAGGTTTTTCCCGAGCCAGTCTTAGCCGATCCGACTAAATCGCGACCTTCGAGTAAATGTGGAATAGCACGAGCTTGGATATCGGTCATGGTTTCGAAACCCATCTCTGATATACTTTTCATCGTCTGCTCGCAAATTTTATCTTTCAAATTCGCGAATGATTTCTCGTCCACGGTTTGCAATTCTGCATCTGAAGCTGATCAAAATACATGGTGTAACGTGAATAAAGTGAACAATATGTTATTAAGGAATGCACTCGGGCTTACTTGGTGGTTGCTGTTGTTGTGGTTCTTCTTCTACTGACTGGGTTTCTTCTTCATTTTGTTCTGAGAAAAAGAGTAAAATTGAAGATTATAAAAATTAGCACAGAAGACACGACTGTGTTGGTTTACTTACGTTCTTTTTTCTGTTTCATTTTTAATTTCTTCGCCTCCGTTGTGCGAATCTTTCGCATCAACACCTTCTCCGGTAAACCCATGATGAAGTCGAATTATTTTAAATTTTCGTACGTGTCGGTCGATACTGAAAGGTAAACGTTTAACAAGGGGTGGGAAATGATCAATTTGCACTTGAATTAAACAGTAGATTGGGTCATTTATCTTACCATTCGTGAATTATTAAGAAATTTTCTTTAAAAATACACGAAGAAACGAATTAGAAAGAAAAATTTTCACGTGTTTACAGCGAATTTTGAAAAAAATTGCAATGTGATAATAAAAAGTCACAGAAAAAATGTTACAAACTGAACGTTTTTTGACTTTTTATATGGCGCTTTTTAGCCAGCATTCATAATTTTTTTGTCCGCGTACGTTGGCCAAACTGCTATTTTGTCGGTTATATTTTTGGTATTTCGGTTGGCAACTTTGTTCCAAATTCACTGATTTTATTTCCTAGTGAAAAAAAAATGAATTAGTGTTATCTACTATTTTAGATTACTTTTTCGCGTTCATTTTTTATTGTGAATTAAATTTTCAACGGTGTTAACGATTTTTCGATCGAAATAATGCTCCAAATTGAAGTGAAATCAAATTCGTGATTGGTTGGCTGTTGGCACACGACGGATGAAGATGTGAACTGATGCTGCCGGAATGTGGTTGATTTGTTGTGATGAAGTAATCCACTTTGTTTTTGTTATTTTGTCATCTTTGTCATCATCACCATCATCGACGTCGCACCTAATCTCGGCCGCATAGACGCATTTATTGTGATCCATATCGGAGTATGAGTTACGTACTAGCGCGAGTGAAACCCAGATAGTGTACTAATTAACCGTATTACCAGAGTGTGGCACATACACGGATTACCACCGTACACCCAAAAACGTCATCCGAATACATATGTTGGCGTTGGACAATCGCTGTATTTCATCATGTCCGAACTTATAACGAATACCAGTTTAACACCAGTGCAAGATGAAATCGTACCAAACGGTCAAGAAATCCTGGCCGATAGCGAAGTGAAGCTCAAACGTACGTTCTCGTTGAAGAAATGCTGCACGAATGGAGGCAGTCGCGTGAGTAAACGTAAATCGAAATACATCGATTCGTCGACGATACCGGAACGTGTTCAATGCAACCAAACCAAATCGACGACCAAAAAGCTAAACATTCTTAATTCCAACTCGATCAACAAGTTGATCAATAAGGTCGTGCATAAGATGACTAATTTCAACTTGAATAGCAAAAATTCGCTGTACAATGCTTACGACTGTAGCGACTCGACGCAGAATAACATGCTCTCGTTGTCGTCGTCCGATATCTACAACGACGACGTGCGCGTACCTCCGATAAGACCTACTTTTATTAAAGGCGATAAAGTTCCCGGAGTTATTGGACTGCGAAATCACGGAAATACCTGCTTCATCAACGCCATTCTGCAGTGTTTAAGTCATACGGATATTTTAGCCGAGTATTTCGTCTTGGATCAGTACAAGGTGGATTTGTGCCGAAGGAATAAACTCAATTCGAAGAAATACGGTACCAAAGGCGAAATAACCGAACAGCTAGCCGTGCTTTTGAAATCTATTTGGTCGTGTCAGTACAATCCGGAGATATCGAATCAGTTTAAAGTAGTCGTCGATAAATACGGCAGTCAGTACAGAGGTAATAATCAACACGATGCTCAAGAATTCCTACTGTGGTTGTTGGATAAAGTACACGAAGATTTGAATACAGCTACGAAGAAGAAGTATAAAACCATCAAAGCAAGTACCCTCGTTGTATTTATTCTAGATCCGAATTATTTGGCAAGTTCTGTTTTTAATTAATACGACGAAAATTTCGTATATTTCAGAACTCATTCGCTAGACCAGACGTCGTGGCAGCTGAAACATTAGCCAATCATGTACGCTGTAATAATAGCTTCGTTCACGCGGTATTTCAAGCTCAATTTTGCTCATCTGTTACGTGTCCGAGATGCGATCGCCAAAGTAATACGTTCGATCCTTTCCTATGCGTTTCCGTTCCAGTACCACAGAATCACATCGGTATCTACGTTACCGTTTTGTATACCTCGCAACAACCGAGACAGGTGAATCATTCGAATGCTTAAAAGCTCGAAATTCAATTCGTAATTTATTAATCAACGATCGATTGCAGGTGAAGCTCGGTTTAATGCTACCTATCAACGATGAAATCAAAGATTTGAGGAAATTACTCTCTTCCTATACCGGTATTTCAGAACGCAGCATGCTTGTTACCGAAATCACAAGTCAGGGCTTTCATAGAACGTTTTCCGGTTCGTATAGGAATTTACAATGTGTCCTAGAGCAAATTTCTCGACTCGAATTTCGCATTATGTTTATATTTTGCTCGTTTGGTTCTTTTTTTTTGTAGATAACACACCTGTAAATACTATAAGAGAAACTGACTCGGTGTATTGTCTAGAGTTACCCAATACGAGGGATCCGTCTGACGAATCTGAAGCTTATTTGTTACTTTGTTGGGTGAATTTATTAGTCGTCGAGAATAATTTTACGAGGTACGTAAACGTATGTAACGTGGAATTCGACTCGACGATATCGGACGATCGGCTATTTTTACGGAGAACCCTTGCTTCATTTGCTCACCTTGAATTTTTACCAAGTCCAGTGCTACATAAATGCTTTATATTCAAAATTGGAAGGGAGGGAGGGGTCCAATCGAAATTTTTGTAATAACTAAATCTATTTGTAAAACTTCAAGCTACAACTTTTGTTTGAAAATTTTTTTAATTGAGCCCCTCACCTACCCAAAGTTTTTAACAATGTATTTTGAATAAGTGTAAATAAGTTATATTACTCAAAATTGGTGGGGAAAGAGGGGTCCGATTAAAATTTTTGTTATAATCGAAATTATTCCTAGTACTTTAAGCTACAACTTTTGTTTGAAAATTTTTTCAATCGGGCCCCTTATCTCCACCCTGTTTTTACTAATGTATTTGAATGAGTTGGATTATCCAAAATTGGAGGGGAGGGAGGGGTCCAATCAAAATTTCTGTCATGGCCAAAATTTTTCCTAAAATTTTGAGCTACAACTTTGTTGCACAAAATTTTCAATTGGACCCTTTCCTCTTCCCCCTTCAATTTTTAATTAGTATTTTGGGAGTGTTATGCAAAATAAGTGGAGAGAGAGGGGCTCAATTGAAAAAGTTTTCAAACAAAAGTTGTTGCTTGAAGTTCCACTAATACTTTTGGTCATGACCAAAATTTCGATTGTACCCCTCCCTCCACTCCAATTTTGGATAATCCAACTCATTCAAATACATTATTAAAAACAGGTGGGAGGCAAGGGGCCCAATTGAAAAAAATTTCAAACAAAAATTGTAGCTTGAAGTACTAGGAATAATTTCGATTATAACAAAAATTTTAATCGGACCCCTCACCAATTTTGAGTAATATAACTTATTCACACTTATTCAAAATACATTACTAAAAACTGTGGGGAAGTAAGAGGCTCAATTGAAAAAATTTTCAAACAAAAGTTGTAGCGTGAAGTTTTACAAATACTTTTAGTTATTACAAAAATTTCGATTGGACCCCTCCCTCCCTTCCTTCCTTCCAATTTTGAATATAAAGTATTTATGTATCACTGGACTTGGTAAAAATTCAAGGTGAGCAAAATAGCCGTCGTCGATATCGGTTTCCTTATCATTGTTGAAACACGTTTCGTTTGATAAGAATTATTTGAAAAGCTGATAGAGAGAGGCGAGAATCGACTAATTCGTCGCGCGAGATTATTTTTTCCACTTCGAAATAAATCTCGAGATTTAAGATGGATTGTTCAAATAGCTACTTATCGAGCCAAGTGTGATGACTTCGCCTTATCAGCCCACTTCTTCGTTTCATTCGATCGTAAATTAACAATGTGACTGATTTTCAGATTCGGAAGTCCATTCACGATGCCGATCAGTAGAGAAACGTCGTACGTGGATTTACAAAAATTACTACTGAAAGAGATGGCGTGGATGTTGCACGACGACGTACTGACGACTGACCAGGAAATACCTCTTTTTCGTATTCGAGTAGCGGATACGGCCGATGCGCCCGAATTATCGTATTTAGATCCAACCGTCGACCATCCCTTGTTTACCGAACCGGTCGAACATGCTTTAGCCATCGGTCTGTTTACGAATACCGGACCAGCTCATTTGAAATTGGTCTTGGAATGGGATTTACAAGCCAAAGAGAGGTACTTATAGATCCAATGATATTTTGGAAAAAATTTCTTGGCGTTTGGGTTACATTTTGGGCGTATTTTTTAGCACCATCGCTGACGATACGGATCAGATCGAAGAACATTCCAGCGTAAAGCAACTCAAACTGACCACCGAACAAGGAATGACCGTAACGTTGGAAGAATGTTTCAAAGTTGGTATTAATTTGTATGGTTTTTCTTCGACCCTTCGAGATGAGGAAATAAATGGCTCAAATTTCGCTTCCTTCCACAGTTGTACACGAAAGCGGAAGTTTTGGCAGCGGAAGACGCCTGGCATTGTCCGAACTGTAACCTCAAGCAAGAAGTAATCAAACAGCTCGGATTGTGGACACTTCCTGATATTCTGGTCGTGCATATGAAACGGTTCAAGCAAAACTCTACCAGGAATTCGTCGCATTCTCCTAGGTTCGTGTGAATTTTTTCGACGAAACTGACAAAAGTACCTATTTCTTGAGTTAGTTCATCATTGTGGATTTTTTTGCCCCGAGTAGAATGCCCGTGAAACTGTCAACGTTGGTGGATTTCCCATTGTACGGGTTCGACATGACACCGCACCTCGCACCCGGTTACCGAGGTTCGTCTCCGCCTTCGCTGTGGTCACCGTGGAAGCGTCCATCCGCCTGTAAGCAGTCGCTGAGACGTGAAAGTAACGCTTACGATTTGTACGCGGTGTGCAACCATCATGGGCAAGATTTACAAAGCGGGCATTATACAGGTTTGGTGGAGTACTTTCGCGTCGTATTCGTCGCCTCTCGAGCACTGTTGCCAGTTTGTAATTTGTGGCGATGATTTACAGCTTATTGTCGCAATCCGTACGACGGTCAGTGGTATTGTTTCGACGATGCGAGAGTTACACCGGTGGCTGAGAACGCTCTGATTACTCCGGCAGCGTATATACTGTTTTATCAGCGCAGAGGACTGGCATCTTCGTCTTCTAGTTCGAGCACAGCTTCCAGTACGGAGCATTGGGCGTCTCGTTTGTCCATAGTTAAGCATGCTAGGTCGTCCGAAGAGATAACGACTAGTACGTGATGCGATTTTTTTGCAGACGGCTCCCAGCAGTGAAATACGATCGGCTCCCAAGCAGTGTGACGTCACACCAATTCCGCTGCGCTGCGGTTTACTAAGTCCAAAAAAACATATATAATTGGTATCCAAAATTAGATGGGAGGGAAGGGTCCTATCGAAATTTTTGTAATAACAAAAATTACGCCTAAGGCTTCAAACTACAACTTTTGTTTGAAAATTTTCTCAATTGGACCCCTCCCTTTTAACCGATTTTGCACAACATTCCAAAGATACAATAAAAATTGGTGAAGGGAGGGAGGCAGGGGCCTAATTGAAATTTTTTTCAAATACAAGTTTTAAATTGAGGCCTTGTTGGAAATAATTTTTGTTATAATAAAATTTTCGATTGGACCTTCCCTTCCCTTCCCTCCAATTTTTTCGTAGTATGACACTAAGCAAAATTGCAGGGAAGGGAAGGGTCTAATCGAAAATTTTATGATAACAAAAATTATTTCTTAGACCTCAATCTTCAACATTTGTTTGAAAAATTTTCGAGTTGGACCCCTCCCCCCAATTTTGAAAAATTATCCAACTGATATTATGCGAAATCGGGAGGGGAGGGGGTATCCAGTCAAAATTTTTATGATGACCGAAACACTTCCTACTTCCATCAGTTCAAATTCTGGACTTGAAAAATTTCTTTCAATTAACATAAAATTTATTCGAAATTGAAGGGGAGGGATGGCTCCAATCGAAATTTTTGTAATAACTAAAATTATTTCCAAGACTTCAAGCTACAAGTTTTGTTTGAAAATTTTTTCAATTGGGCCTCTACCTTCACAATTTTTTAATAATATAAGTGTCCAAGTCCAAGCCATTATGCAAAATTGGAGGGGAGGGAATGGTCCAATCGAAAATTTTCTAATAACAAAAATTATTTCTTGGACCTCAATCTACAACTTTTTTTGAAAAAAATTTCAATTGGACCCCTTCGTCAAATTTTGAAAAAGTATCTATCTGATATTGTGTGAAATTTGAGGAAAGGGAGAGATCCAATCCAAATTTTTATAATGACCAAAATTATTTTTAGGATCTTGCTCTACAACTTTTATTTGAAAATTTTTTCAATCTGTTCTTTCCTCGTTCATAATTTTTAATTAATATTTTTGAAGTTTTGTGCAAAATCAGTGGGAGGGGGTCCAATTAAAAAGAACTTCAAACAAAAGTTATAGCTTGAAGACCTAAGAATAATTTTGGATATTACAAAAATTTTGATTGGACCCCTCCTTTCCCTCCAATTTTGAATAAAATAAATGGCAATCGAAACTTGAAAGCAATATTTCAAGTCCAGAGATTCAGTTGATTCATTTCTATGAACTACTCACCCAGGCTGGTGGAAATAACAACACCCCTGCCTGGGCGCCGAACCTAACTCGCTGCTGGGAGCCGTCTACGATGATTTTCGTGTATCAAGATCGAATAGATATCGATCGTTCGATGTGGTATTAATTTGGCGTTACGTTTCGTGTGTTTTTAGCTAATAAAAGATTGAAAAATGAATTTCCAAATCGATCAGAACGCGCTTATTCGACGCTGCAACCAAACCAAAGAATAGTTAACGACGAGGTAAGCTCGCACGCGCTGGTTATATCCTAAAGGCAAAATATGGACGTATTTTACAGGGTGTCCTAAAATTCTGAAGAGCATTAATAACGTATTTTTCATTGAACAATAAAAATGGGTAAATAATTTCGTTGATAGTATCTCATGGTCAAGGTTGGTTCCTAAAATTTACAGTCTCAAGGTATCCAAAACGTTATAAATTCGGATATATTTTGCCTTTTCTCAATTTCAAAAAATGAATTAAATAGTACTATTTTTTCGAGTGTTTTATTTTATTAATGTACTTATTTTTTTAATTCTCCAGATGTCACCTACTACCCCTCAAAGTCCTTCGAATCTGGATTCTCCTACAACCAACGAATCTGCTTAAACGATCAGGTTGGTGCTCATAATAACAAACTATGGACTGCTTTCAGCTTCGTAGTCGTTTCTATTGCAAGTTTACTATTATCGTGTTACGATTACGAGAAGAAGACTCGAGTTGATATTTCGAGGCATGACGTTTTTTATTTTAACCTCGAAACGAAGAAAACGCCGCCGATCGTTGGAAAACCAAAGCAGATATCGAATGACCAAAAATACAATCAAATCAGTATAATTTATATTTTACCGTCATGAAGTTTTTTCCCTTCTCTCTTTTATAATTTGTATTATAACGATAATGTATAGAGTTAAATTTTATGTCCATATTACGAGACTATATTTTACATATAATATGTAACGTTCTATGTACATGTGCACTACTGCGATAAATAATATTTTTGTTTTTACTTTTTGTATCGTAAGGGTCGTCGTGTATATTTGAGAAAAACAAAAGACACGCGTAAACGTAATTTTTCATGTATTCGTTGTTATACAATTTGATCGTTGATTCATCTGTTTTGCCTTATTCGTTTATTTATGTTTTAAATAATTTATCTCTCGAACTGAAACCGAATAAATTTTATTCACTTATGGTGCTGTTTTTGTCGATCGTTGGAAATCCAAAGTGATGATTTTCATCGATCGACGGCCGTGTTCGCGTTTTTATTCGAAATTGTTTCTTTGTATGGATATATTGTGTCGTTGCTTCAATTGAGTGAGATTGATTGTGCATCTTTTCTCTTTTCTGAAATGTAAAAGGCGAAAGAATTCAGATAGGTACTGTTACCTACCTAGCACTCAGGTACGTATATACATTTGAATTACTCGAACGGTTCTTGTGAAATGATCGTTTTTACTTTTAAATATTGTGGAACTCTGGCCACCCCACGAAATTTGTACTTTTGTACAAAATTATTCAAAATATTGAAGGCAGTGTGTATTTATGCCAACTAACGAATCTATTCGTAGATCTGGCTCTTTCAATAACCAAAATGATGCAATTGAAAAACCTCAAAGTAGGTTGGGGTGGGTACCTGAACACCCTTAGGTAAATTTGATAACGATTCTGGGTTATTTAATTTAGCCAATGATGGAAAAACTTTCATTCTATTCGAACAAAAACAGATAATTATTCAGAGTTATATTTAATATAAAATGAGAATAATAAAGGGTATTATTATAATAATCGCAATACATTTTATGCATTCGTATAAATTTTTAAAAAATATTAAACATAATGAAATTTTAAGTAGGTATTCTGTATAATTCTAAATTAGGTATCACAGAGTACCACTTAAGTGCCACTCATTATTGAAGATTAGAAAAATGAAAGTTGATTTAAAAACATTACATGAAGTATGCCAACCACATTATCTACTTCGTAGAAGTTCGATTCAAGCGTTAAACCAATAATTAGGCCGTAATTCCTGGAGATTCATAAGGCACATTAAAACGAAGAGTTGAAATTATATTTCGAATATCTTAGGCAGCAATGGAATAACTCGTACGGCAATATGGTGCCGGACAGATAGCCTGAAAATGGAAATTATAAAACTGTTTCATGATGATTCATAAATTCGTTTAATCAACTTTAAACTTTTCTTACTTCATCTAACTGATCTTTGCTGGATTCAAAACTTTCGGAAATGCACCGTGTATGGAATAGATGATCGCAGGATAGTTTTGTAAGATCATTCTCTTCATCTTGAATGGACTCGTCGCAAAGTTCACACTTTTTCTTGTAGCTAAAATGTAATAATAAATGAAGATTAGGTCGATACCAAACGTCTTATTTTATGAACTGATGGATTGCCTGAGATTATGTAGGTTAGGTACCGGTACCCTTGTTTCTAAGACGTGTTCGAAAGATCTTAAAAGTGAAATCTTGCTGGAGTAATAATTATAAGATACTTACTCATTCTTTTGTCTTTGTCGAAGAGTTGGAGCTTCTTTGGCAGGCATTTGAGGCACATCTATCGAAATTGAATATCTCTCAGTGCAATATAGTGCCGGACAGCAAGCCTGAAAATGGAAATCGTAAAACTGTTTCATGATGATTCATAAATTCGTTACATCAACTTTAAATCTTTCTTACTTCATTAAACTCATTTTTGTTGACTTTGAAATGTCGGGAAATGCACCGTGAATGGAATTGATGATCGCAGGGTAGTTTTGTAAGATCATTTTCTCTGTCTTGAATGGATTCGCCGCAAAGTTTACACGTATTTTTGGAGCTGAAATGTAATAATGAATGAAGATTAGGTCGATACCAAACGTCTTATTTTATGAATTTGATGAATTGCCTGAGATTATGTAGGTTAGGTACCGGTACCCTTGTTTCTAAGACGTGTTCGAAAGATCTTAAAAGTGAAATCTTGCTGGAGTAATAATTATAAGATACTTACTCATTCTTTTGTCTTTGTCGAAGGTTTGAAGCTTTTTTGGCAGGCATTTGAGGCACATCTCTGAAACCTGATCTATCCTGTTCGTAGGTAAGATACTGGGGTCTTGTTCGAGTCATTTCGTATATAAGCAATCCTATGCCTAGCAATGCTACAGTTGGAAAAACTGCTGTTAAGAAACCGATGACCATGGTGATCGAGGAGATGTGAAATTTTCAAATTTTTTATCTTGGAAATTGAATCAATCAAAGCTTGGTTCTGAATTATTATAATCTAATCTACGTCCACATCCACAATTTCCAATTTTTCATAATCACATTCACAAATGAAATGAAATTCAATTGACCACATTCGAACGAGATTGAACGAACGATTAAGCAACATAAACAAAGTGATACGGCGGAAAAAAAATGAAAACAACGTTAAGCATGAGCGAATGCCATATATATAAGATTTTCATGATTTTCAATTGCATTTTTCGGCATCGTAATTAGATTAATTTTAATATATTAATTTAAAATCGAAAAGCGCATGAAAAGAGCTTTCGTTTGACGTATTTACTTTCTAAATTGATAAACTCTGTCAAAAGTTATAGCCTTATCAGTTATTTCTTTCGCGTAAACATTCACCTTCGCCAATTCACCATTTCATTTCTAATGAATAATTGTGTCATTTGTGGAATATTCTGTAATAATTCGCAATAATGGCGCGGTGTTTTGTTCCCTTCTGCGACCACCGAAGTAGGAGCACGATTTGTTCACTACATGAATTCCCTTCGAGCAGAATAACTCGACACAAGTGGATAAAAAATATCAGGTATGAATGCAATTAAAAATTACTACTGAGCAGTAAAAATGCATTATTTTTCAATTTAGAAGTAGTAAACTTAATTCAAAAAATCAAAACGCCGGTAACTTGCACTCGTAACTGATTATAATGATAGATGATAACAGTACAGAGGTGGAAAAACGGAGATAGACCAAATGATAAGGCTATAACTTTTGACAGAGTTTATCAATTTAGAAAGTAAATACGTCAAACGAAAGCTCTTTTCATGCGCTTTTCGATTTTAAATTAATATATTAAAATTAATCTAATTACGATGCCGAAAAATGCAATTGAAAATCATGAAAATCTTATATATATGGCAATCGCTCATGCTTAACGTTGTTTTCAATTTTTTACCGCCGTGGCTGTATGTGTCTTTGTGTGAGTGTGTATCAACATGAACAGTGAATCTTCGTTCGAATGTGGTCAATTTCAAATTCACAGAGTAAGATTTGAGAATTAGACTAGGGCTCATCGAGTACCCGGGTACGTGGATTCGGATATTTTTAGGTATGGAACCGGGTACCCGAATCCGCACCGGTTCCTTATCTTAATCGATCTTATTCATAAAAAATCGTGACAAATTGTCGAATTGCATAAAATGTGGTTAATTTTTTATTTTTTCGTAACAATTTTTTTTCATCTAAAATTCGTCGAAAACTCAAAAAACTATAAAAACGCTTCGATTGATAAAGTCGAGGCCAAATTGTGTGTAAAACTGGTAAAACAATAAATTTTAATTCAAAAATCAAGCATACCACAGAAAATTTTCAAGAACCGGGTAGGATCGAGTACCCGGTTCCATTTAAACGCCGAATCCGATTCCGAATCCCCGATTCGGGCCGGGTATCCGAACAGCCCTATTGTAGACTGTAGTTGTACTCTCCCCTCCACAATCGGCTATTTTTACGGAGAACCCTTGCTGTTTCATTTGCTCACCTTGAATTTTTTACCAAGCTCAGTGTGCTCCATAAATACTCTTTATATTCAAATTTGGAAGGAAGGGAGGGGTCCAATCGAAATTTTTGAAATAACTAAAAGTATTTATAAAACTTCAGGCTACAACTTTTGTTTGAAAATTTTTTTAATTGAACCCCTCACCTTCCCACAGTTTTTAATAATGTATTTCGAATTTTTGAATGAGTATGAATAAGTTATATAACTCAAAATTGGTGGGGAAGGAGGGGTCCGATTGAAATTTTTGTTATAACCAAAATTATTCCTAGTACTTCAAGCTACAACTTTTGTTTGAAAATTTTTTCAATCAGGCCCCAGGGAGGGGTCCAATCGCAATTTTTGTCATGGCCAAAATTTTTCCTAAAATTTTGAGCTACAACTTTGTTGCACCAATTTTTCAATTGGACCCTTTTCCTTTCCCCTTCAATTTTTAATTAGTATTTTCGGAGTGTTATGCATAATAAGCAGGGCTTATTCTAACGTGCAGCTTAAACAATTTTGAGCAGCTCCAAAAAATATATGTGCAGTTCCAAAAGTTCATAATGTACTTGGATTCATGTAAAGGAAGAATAATTTTGATAAATCATCATTTCATCAAAGCTCTTTGTAGAATGGTCAAATTATCCTAAAAAAGTAACAAAATTCACCAAAAATCCATCCGTTTTTTTGTTGTTGTTTTTTGGGAGGGGGAGAAAAAATCTTTTAATTTGATTACTTTAGAGCAGTGGTTCTCAATCCCCAATTTTTTATGAAGTACCTAGCATTTTTTTTTTTAAAAAAGGTCTTGATAAATTCTGAAAAATAAGTAATTTTATTCTCGCTAAAAATCACCACATGAAAAAAATCTCTCAGAATAAAATTATTTGTCATAAAAAAATCATATTGGCTTTGTTTATCTGGTATACTTGTAAAATCAATGCATTTTATAACACCTGAAAGATTGAGAAATGTTTTTCATTTAAAAAAATGAAATTTTTTCATTAAGAAAAAAATTGAGAAATGAAAAAAAAATTCTCCCAGAAAACGAAAAATTTCATTCTAGAAAAAAAAATTGAAAAAAATCCAAAAAATTGTGAAATTTTTTTCCTGAAAAAATGAAACATAATAATATGTACTTGTAGTTACTTTTACTTCAGAAAAATGATTTTGTTTCAGTTAAAAAAAAAAAAAAACTGTTTTCCCCAAAAAATCAAAAATGATTCTTCAATCTAGATTAAAAAGTTGATTTCCTACTTATTTCAAGAAAAAAAAATTGAAACCTATCTAATGTAAATAAAAATGTACTATTTCTAGCTCTACTCGCGAAAAATTGAAAAAAACTACTTCAATAATTGAAAGACTTTTATTCAAAAAATTAGAGGTTCAAATGATTTTTCATTTATAAAACAAAAAAAAAACAAAGGAGAATAAAAAATTGTTTTATTCCAAAAAAGTCGAGAAATTTGTTCACTACGAAAAAACTGAGAAATTCCCCTCCCCCCACCCAAATGATTCTTTTTTAATGAAAAATATTTCTACTCCCAAAAAATAAGAAATTCTAACTTACAAAAAATAAAAAAAATAAATCGGAAGATTTTTTGCTAAAAAAATCGAAACATTTTTCTGAAAAAATATTTAATATTTTTTTACTCTTGAAACTTTGAGGATTTTTTTTATTTAAAGAAGAAAATGGTTTTAATCTCGAAAAATTTTAAAAATTTCCTTTCAAGAAAATTGAAATACCTAATCTTACCTACCTACTCAAAAAAAAAAAAAAAAAAAAAAAAAAAAAAAGAGAGAGAGAGAGAGAAGGAAAGATTTTTTATTCAAAGAAAACAAAATTGAATTTAATTAAAAACTGAGAAATGATTCCTGTCTAAGCGAACCCGAAGCAAGGGCGAAAATTTTCAAATAGGTAATCATCATTTTTAATTTAAAAATATGAATTTGAAAATGTCATGTACCACCATTTGCGAAACACTGCTTTAGACTAAAAATATTTCTTAAATTATTGAACAAAAAATCTTGACTTAGTAGGAAAAAAATTTCTAAAATTTCGCAAAATGAAAAAATATCCATATCCCAACTTTTTTGAAGTAAAAAAATGAGTAAAAAAATTGTTAATTCGATTGAAAACTAGTTCTTGAATTTTTTGAAAGAGAGCTTTTTTACAATTTTCAAAGGAAAAATTGGTTTGGGGACATTTTTTTTTTAAATTTCGTGGAATGAAAAATGTTCTAATCCTTTTAGAGGAAAAAAATCTGAATTTTCTTGAAATAAACATACCAATCTCAATTTTGTTGAAGTAATAAGAAAAAAGTAAAAAACGCCTCAATTTTATTGAAAGAAATAAATCTTTCATGTTTTTGAAAGAAAACTCCTTATATTTTGTGAGGGGAGGGGGGATATCTTATCTCAATCTTTTTGAGAAAAAATCTTTTAAAATTGAATGTTTTTGAGTAAAAATATTTCTCAAAATTTTGGAAAAAAATCCAAATAATTTTTTAAAAATGATTATACATAGAATAAAAAATTTCTCAAATTCCTTTTAAAAAAAATCTGAATTTTCTTGGAATAAAAGACTCAATTTTTTTGAAGAAAAACATCTTACGGTAATTTTTTGAGAAACTTTTTTTTAGAATAAATCTAGTTTTATTGTGAGAAAAAATCTTTCAATTTTTTGGAAAAAAAAATTTCAATTTCTTGCGAGGAAAAAATCTCAAATTTTTGAAAAACTACATGAAAAATTTCTCAATTAAAACAAAATCGCAAGGGCTTTGGTAATGAAGCTGCACTTGTGCAGTTCCAAATTTTCCTTACAATAGGCACTGATAAGTGGAGAGAGAAGGGCTCAATTGAAAAAGTTTTCAAACAAAAGTTGTTGCTTGATGTTCCACTAATACTTTTGGTTATGACCGAAATTTCTATTGGACCCCTAACTCCCCTCCAATTTCGGATAATCCAACTCATTCAAATACATTATTAAAAACAGGGGGGAGATAAGGGGCCCGATTGAAAAAATTTTCAAACAAAAATTGTAGCTTGAAGTACTAGGAATAATTTTGGATATAACAAAAATTTCAATCGGACCCCTCCTTCCCCACCAATTTTGAGTAATATAACTTATTCACACTTATTCAAAATACATTATTAAAAAATGTGGGGAGGCAAGGGGCCCAATTAAAAAAAATTTCAAACAAAAGTGACCGTGGTGGTGGTGGTGGTTCCGTTTTGGTTTTTCAATTGGTTTTCATCGAATTGCTTCCATTTCGTAGTATGAAAAATATTTCCCAACATTTAAACCATTTTATCTATGACATTAACCATCAGAACCAGATGGAACCATTTTCGTGCTTCCTATTATACCACAAAAAAACTAAAAAAAGATCAGATCTTTGAAATTTGAATAAAAAATCAAAATTCAAAAAGTAAAAAAAAAAAAAAAAAAATATAAAGAATAAAAAAAAAAAAAATGAATTTTGCCTACAAGTTACAAACACAATATAACTTATAAGCAGGGTTCGGACATTCTTTCTCGAAAAAACGGGAAATATGCGCATAAAAATTCCCTTAAAAACACGAAATATGCGCGAAAAACCTAAAAATATTCTCGAACGATATGGGTGTCAATTTAAAGAGGAAAACGCCAGCTACATGATTTTGATTCATAATTGGACGTATTTAGAACACATATTGAGAAATTACACAAAAAAGAACGAAAAATGAATTTTATTTTTACTCAAAAGCAAAAAACGTTCTAATTCTAATTCTAATTTGGTAATTCTACTGATTCTAATTAAATCAGAGAAAATAACGAAATTGTATTTTATCAAAATAAGTAGGTAAGTTTGAAAATTAAATCGACTCGCCAAGCCGGCATATGCAAAAAAGTACCACCAGTGTTGCACATTCGGGTGAAAAAAAATAGCGGTATCAGTTTTGCTAAATTTTTAGGTGAGAAATTGCAAATTTGTCAAAATATGCTCGAAAAAACTCGAAAATCGTGAAATATTCTCGAAAAACCTAAAATATTCCCTAAAAATACCCAAAATATGCGTTTATATGCGCTGAAAGGTGAAATATGCTCAAACATGCAAAAACAAGTTGGGTCAATTTTACTTAGAAGTTTCTGAAACGTAAAGATAACTTGAAAATTCTCGATCTAGTATTAAACAAAAAAACATGCTCGAGCATGAAAATCCGAACCCTGCTTATAAGTATCAAAAATAGCAAAATGGAGTTTTCTCTTTTTTTTTTTTAAATAAAACAATACCCACGAATTTTTCAATTTTTCAAAAAGTTTCATTATTAATTGAAAGTGAAACACTGAAAAATCAGAAAAATGAAGAAAACAGGCCACATGGGGTAGGTAAGGGGGCCCAATTAAAAAAATTTCAATTCAAAGTTGTTGCCTAAAGTTCTAGGAATAAATTTGGTCATAACAAAAATTTTGATTGGACCCCTCCTTCCCTTCCAAATCCACTATTTTTCTTTTTAGAACCAAAAAGAACCAATTCCATTAATTGGTGGTGGTGATGGTGGTTTTTTATTTTCGAACCACTTTCTTGTGGTTGTGGTCAGGGAAGAAAACCAATTGAGACCCAATTGGTTATGGTGAAGGTGGTTTTGAGAAAATTTTGAAATTACTGGTGGTTCCAATTGGTTTTTGGTTTTTAAAAATTTTCAAAAGGTTTTGGTGCTAAAGTGGGTCCATTTAATTATTATTTTTTTTGATTGGTTCTGGTTCTGGGTTTTTGGTTTTGCTTGATTAATTGGTTGTGATGGTGGTTCTCAAATTAAAAACCATTTCAAATGGTTGTGGTGGTGGTGGTTCCGTTTTGGTTTTTCAATTGGTTTTCATCGAATTGCTTCCATTTCGTAGTATGAAAAATATTTCCCAACATTTAAACCATTTATCTATGGCATTAACCATCAGAACCAGATGGAACCATTTTCGTGCTTCCTATTATACCACAAAAGAACTAAAAAAATATCAGATCTTTGAAATTTGAATAAAAAATTAATTTGCCTACAAGTTACAAACGCAATATTGCAATAAATTTAAATTAAATAATATACATTCAAATAAAAAACAAAAAATAATAATGTTTCCACTTTCCAGAGCGCTGAAAAATCAGAAAAATGAAGAAAACAGGCCACAGGGGGTAGGTAAGGGGCCCAATTAAAAAAAATTTCAAATCAAAGTTGTTGCTTGAAGTTCTAGGAATAAATTTGGTCATAACAAAAATTTTGATTGGACCCCTCCTTCCCTTTCAAATCCACTATTTCTCTTTTTAGAACCAAAAAGAACCAATTCCATTAATTGGTGGTGGTTCTGGTTTTCATTGTAAAGGAAATTGAAAATGGTGGTGGTGGTGATGGTGGTTTTTTATTTTCAAACCACTTTCTTGTGGTTGTGGTTGTGGTTATTTCAGCAAATGATTTTTCGTTGTGGTTCCAAACGGTTCTCTTCCCTGCCTTTTCGAAAGGAATTGGTTCTTTTTGGTGGTGGTTCTTGAATGAATTTTTGAAGTTCATTGTAATGGTTCCAAATGGTTTTGAAAACCAATTGAAATATCTGGTGGTGGTGGTTTTACCCGGTTTTGGTTTCAATTGGTTTTCTTCCCTGGTTGTGGTTGTGGTTATTTCAGCAATGATTTTTCGTTGTGGTTCCAAACGGTTCTCTTCATCCCTGTCATTTCGAAAGGAATTGGTTTTTTTGGTGGTGGTTCTTGAATGAATTTTTGAAGTTCATTGTAATTGTTCCAAATGGTTTTGAGAACCAATTGAAATATCTGGTGGTGGTGGTTTTACCCGGTTTTGGTTACAATTGGTTTTCTTCCCCGATTGATACACGAGAGAATGAGAGATACAAGTAAAAAATCTAAGTCAATCCGAACATAGCCGAAGGTGTCCGAAATATATTTGCTGTTTTGGTGACAAAAATTGTCTGCACACAGATGCAATAGTGTTAATGGAAGTTTCGACTTCGGTTCGGTTTTCGTTATGTTACGATTCCACTTTCAGTTTCCATTTCCAAGGTTTCCAGTTCCATTCCTATGTTGTGATCTGTGAAGTTGTCGAATTCAGTCAGATTGTGATAAGAACTAGAAGAACAAGAGAAAAATGAGAAATTAGAAGACCTTCGACTTGAAAAAAACTCCAATTGCAGACATCATACCAGATTGCTTGGCTGTTTACGCGTAATTGTAATTCGTATTATCGTAGAATGTGCGTACGTCGTTACGATATTATGCATTTCACTTGCGATCCGATTCGCAATTCGAGCTGTTGAATTATCAACGTTTCGTCGTCACTCGTGGTGTTTTGTTTTATACTTGGTGCCTGCGTTGTGCTCGGTAAAAAAAACCATGGTGTTATTTTCGTCAGTGTTTTTACTATGAAAACACTCTTGTTTTAATGTTATTCTCGTAACGTTCCGAGTTATTCGGTGTTTTGTATCTTGCCGCCTTGATTTTCGACCCGTTGTGTGAACCGAGAACTTGCAGATTCTTTTTGGGAAAGGTAATGCGTTAAAGTGATGTTCTCGATGTTTAACATGTCAGTGAAACAAGTACCTTTGACGTGCGGCGGGCATACCAGACCAGTGGTCAATCTGGCTTTCAGCGGAATCTCCGAGCACGGATATTTTCTCATATCCGCGTGCAAAGGTTCGTATCGGCGTATTTTCTAGCCATATCGTTACACTAGATGTGGTTCTTAACCTTCTTTATCGTCTTATATGTTTGAAATTTGCAGATGGTAAACCGATGCTACGTCAGGGCGAAACAGGCGATTGGATTGGTACGTTTGAGGGCCACAAAGGTGCCGTTTGGGGTGTCGCTTTGAATCACGATGGTACCAAAGCGGCCACCGGAGCTGCAGATTTCAGTGCCAAGGTACTGCTAAATGCTATTCAAAATCCTAACCATGTTCTGTAGTCGATGTTTCGAAGACTAATTATACGATTTATATTTTGTTTTCAAGATTTGGAACGCCGTAACTGGTGAAGAGATACTATCGTTGCAACATAATCATATCGTTAAAAGCGTCAACTTTTCGTCGGATGGCAATTACTTTGTGACTGGTTCGAATGAAAAAATCATACGCGTCTTCGATCTCAATAAATTAGACGAAGGTGAGTGCTTACTGTTTTTTTTTTTCCCATCTGTACAGTAGTATTCGCAGACCGGGTATTTTTTTTACCTAGAATAGCGAACGTTGTGCTCCTCTACTTCGCACCGCCTCATCATCTTGCTGGAGCAGAAGAAGGGAATAGGGAAAAGTAGACAACCCTGGAAGGAAGTTTTGAATTGCGGATGTATCGAACGTGTGGTTCAGTCGCTAGTGCTAGTTGCGAATCAAGGTGAATGTAATTGTGTAGGAAATGATTAGACAGAACGATGATTAGGTATTTCTATTCAGCTATACTTTTATAGATGGGTAGGGTTTCTGCTCGTACGTATAATATGAGAGTTGGCTCGAATGTGATCGTTTTTTTTTTTAAACTCAGAATGAGCAGTTGATGTATTTTTTTTTTTTATTTTTTTTTTTAATTTATGAATTCTGTCGACGTTAGTTTCATACTCTGTGTAAAAGAAATGGTAACGTCGTCGTCGATTCATTAACGGTGACGATATTGTGATTGCGTACGTGTATAGTTTGGTTGTTGCACATTAAACTGAACGTCCTTGTCCACTCTAAAACGTTGTTTACGTTTGGTTTCATTGTACTGTACTTACCGATGCCGAAGCCGATGCGTGTACTTTTTTCATTCGTTTTATTAGCCTAGCTTTAGATAATAGCGTGGCTAATTATCACGCCAAAACTAACCGAAACAATACCTGCGAAAACAAAAAAAAAATTCTTTAATTAAACCGGAACAGAAGTCGAACGTTTGGTCATTTTAGTTTCTAATAGCGGTTCGGTTTATTGATTTTTTTTCCATATGATGTTCAGTGGAAATGTAGCGAGGGTGGTACTTTCAAAAAAATATAGCAAAAATTTTCAAATTTTGATTTGACCGGTCGCGAACGAATTTCAATTTTCATTAATTGGAGAAATCATTGCTAACAAAATTGCTAAATCGTTCATTTTTTATTTTTTTTTAATGGGAAACAATCGTTCAAAATTATTTCAACACGATTTTTCAATGAGAAGGTCAAGTCAAAATCGTTCGCGAAAGAACAATTTGGTCGAAAATTCGCCGAGTCGTTCGTGAATGAATTGATTTGAACAATTTCCAACACATTTCTCGAATTCAAGAATTTTTAAATGGCTCGCGAATGATTTGCTCAAAAATTGATCCGGCCGTTCTCGAACGAATTTCGATTTTTTTAATTGGAAAGAATGGGTGTTGTTATTTCCACCCGCCTGGGTGAGTAGTTCATAGAAATGAATCAACTGAATCTCTGGACTTGAAATATTTCTTTCAAGTTTCGATTGCCATTTATTTTATTCATAATTGAAGGGGAAGGAGGGGTCCAATCAAAATTTTTGTAATATCCAATATTATTCCTAGGTCTTCAAGGTATAACTTTTATTTGAAGTTTTTTTTAATTGGACCCCTCTCCCCACTGATTTTGCACAACACTTCGAAAATATTAATTAAAAATCCCAGATCTCGTAAATCAGCGAGGAAGGTCCCGATTAAAAAAATTTTCAAATAAAAGTTGTAGAGCAAGATTCTAAAAATAATTTTGGTCATTATAAAAATTTCGATCGGATCTCACTCTTTCCTAAAATTTCACATAATATCAGGTAGATACTTTTTCAAAATTTATCGAAGGGGTCCAATTGAAAATTTTTTCAAACAAAAGTTGTAGATTGAGGTCCAAGAAATAATTTTTGTTACTATAAAATTTTCGATTAGACCCTTCCCTCCCCTCCAATTTGTCATAATGGCTTGGCCACTTATAATTATTAAAAAATTGCGAGGGTAGAGGTCCAATTGAAAAAATTTTCAAACAAAACTTGTAGCTCGAAGTCTTGGAAATAATTTTAGTTATTACAAAAATTTCGATTGGAGCCAGCCCTCCCCTTCAATTTTGAATAAATTACATGTTAATTGAAAGAAAAATTTCAAGTTTAGAATCTGAACTGATGGAAGTAGGTGGTGTGAGCAATTTCGTTCATGTTCACTACAAATCCGAGCAACTACTCACCCAGGCATAGGCGGGTGGAAATAACAACACCCATTTTTAAGTGGTTCGCGAACGATTTGCTCGCAAATTCGTCCGGCCGTTCTCGAACGAATTTCGATTTTTTTTTTAATTGGAATGAATCATTCTAGTTTTTTGAAGAAAGCATCAAAATAGTTCTTGAACGATTTGCTCAAAAATCGATAGAATCGTTCACGAACGATCGAATTATAACTTTTTTTTTTGATTGCAATCAACTGTTATAGTTTTTCAAATGAAGTATCAAAATCTTTCGCGAACGATTTACTTGATAATTTGTGAAATCGTTCATGAACGATTTTTTTTCATTTTTATCCATTTTTTTTATTTTTTTTATTGGAAGGAATCGTTAAAAAAATATATCCAAACTTATAAATTATTTAAAAAGCAAGAAGAGAATCGTTCGCGATCGCAAACGAATTTAATTAAATTTTTTTGGTTCGAAATAATATTTTTCAAAATTTATTATTCCAATGCTGTTTTTTGAAAGAAGGGTCAAAATCATTCAAAAATTATCCAAACTCATTTTTCATTTTTTCAAACGCAAGTTCAGAATCGTTCGTGAACGAGTTTCGATTTTTTTAGTTTCGAAAGAATCATTGAAAAATATTTTATTTTCTAATACGGTTGTTTGAAAGAAGAGTGTAAATATTTCGCGAACGATCTGGTTCACAAATGAATCTCAGTTTTTTAAATTGGAAAAAGAGCTAACGATTTGCTTGAAAACATGTTGAATCGTTTAAAATTATTCCAACTTGATTCTTCGAATCTTGTGACAAAATCGTTCGCGAATGATCTGTTCAAAAAAGTTATCGAATCGTTCATATGGCAATTTCGATATTTTTTTCGATTGGAAAAATTCGTTCAAATTGATCTCAATACTTTTTTCTGATTCGGAAGGTCAAGGTAGTTCGTGAACGATTTGCTTGAAAATCTATCGAATCTTTTATGAACAAATTTCTTTTTTTTTTTCGATTGGATAAAGTGGTTCCAAAAATTTCCAAACTCAATTTTTGAAGGCAAAGGCAAAGTTGTTCGTGAACGAATTATATATTTTTTTAGGTTTATTGTTCAATTCAAAAATATTCCAATAGGGTTTTTCGATGGAAGAATGAAAATCGTTTGCGAACGATTCACTTGAAAAATTGTCGAATCGTTCATTTCAACATTATTCTTTGAAGCCAGAGTTACAACGTTCGTGAAAAATTTGCTCAAAAATTTGTAGAATCGTTCATGAACGAAATTCAATTTTTTTCAAATGGAAAAAATCATTCAAAAAATATCCCTAATACGTTTTTTCAAGAGAAAAATCAAAAAAGTTCTCGAATGACTTACTCAAAAATTCCCAGTATCGTTTACGAATGAATTTCAGCTTTTTCAAGTGAACTTTAAAAACAGCAAAAAATCGTTCGCGAACGATTCACTTGAAGATTTGTGGTATCGTTCAAAATTATTAAGACCTAATTTTTTGGAGTCTGGGTCAAAATCGTTCGCGAACGATTGAACGTTTTTTTTCTCTCGAAAACTCGTATGGCCATTCCGGAACGAATTTCAATTTTTTTTCAATTGGAAAAGAATCATTCGAGTTTTACAAAAGATGCATCAAAATCGTTCATGAACGAGTTGCTCTAAAATTGGTAGAATCGTTCGCGAACAATCAAATTAAAAAATTTTTTATTAGATGAATGAAGTAAATGAAGAATCAAAATCGTTCGCGAACGATTACTTGAAAATTTGTGAAATTGTTCATGAACGAATTTATTTTTAATTTTTTCGATTATAAAGAATCGTTGAAAAAATATTCAAACTTATATTTCAAAAACAAGGTTAGAATCGTTCGCGAATGAATTTCAATTTTTTAGGTTCGACATGATATCTTGAAAATATTCCAATGCGGTTTTTGGAAAAAGATCAAAATCGTTCGCGGACGATTTTCTTGGTTTTGAATCGTTTATGAACGAATTTATTATTATTTTTTGGTTGGAAAAAATCGTTCTAAAAATTTGCAAATTTACTATTAGGTGGCAATAATAATCGTTGGTGAACGAATTTTTATTTTTTTAGGTCAATGTTCATTTCAAAAATACTGCAATATGATTTTTCGATAGAATGATGAAAATCGTTTGCGAACGATTAACTTGAAAAATTGTCGAATCGTTCAAAATTATTCCAACATTATTCTTTGAAGCCAGAGTTAACAACGTTCGTGAAAGATTTGCTCAAAAATTCGTAGAATCGTTCATGAACGAAATTGAAATTATTCAAAAATATCCCTGATAGGTACGTTTTTTAAGAGAAAAGTCAAAAAAGTTCTTGAACCATTTGCTCAAAAGCTCTCAGTATCGTTTACGAACGAATTTCAGCTTTTTCAACTGAAAACAGCAAAAAATCGTTCGGGAACGATTGAACTTTTTCCTCGAAAACTCA
The DNA here is from genome assembly GCA_959613365.1 of Balanococcus diminutus. Lineage (NCBI taxonomy): Eukaryota > Metazoa > Arthropoda > Insecta > Hemiptera > Pseudococcidae > Balanococcus > Balanococcus diminutus. The sequence goes on from OY390715.1 coordinate 4,640,216, forward strand.
TCTTGCCGTTCTCGAACGAATTTCAATTTTTTTTACAATTTGGAAAAAAATCATTCGAGTTTTCCAAATGATGCATCAAAATCGTTCGTGAACGAGTTGCTCGAAAATTGGTAGAATCGTTCGCGAACAATCAAATTTGAATTTTTTTGATTGGATGAATGAACTAAATGAAGTATCAAAACCGTTCACGAACGATTACTTGAAAATTTGTGAAATTATCCATAAACAAATTTAATTTTTAATTTTTAATTTTTTTTTTTTTTTTTTTTTTTTGATTGGAAGGAGTTGTTGAAAAAGTATTCAAACTCATTTTTCGAAAGCAAGGTTAGAATCATTCGCGAACGATTTTCTTGGAAATTTATCGAATTGCTTATGAACAAATTTCTTTTTTTCGATTGAAAAAAAATCGTTCCAAAAATTACCAAATTCACTTTTTGATGGCAAAGTTAATCGTTGGTGAACTAATTTTATTTTTTCAGGTCCAATGTTCATTTAAAAAATATTCCAATAGGATTTTTCAATGTAAGGGTGAAAATCGTTTGCGAACGATTACCTTGAAAAATTGTCGAATCGTTCAAAATTATTCCAAAAATAATCTTTGAAGCCAGAGTTACAATCGTTCGTGAAAGATTTGCTCAAAAATTCGTAGAATCGTTCATGGACGAAATTCAATTTTTTTTCGAATGGAAAAAGTCATTTAAAAATATCACTAATAAGTTTTTTCGAGAGAGAAGTCAAAAAAGTTCTCGAACGATTTGAGCTTTTTCAATTGAAAACAGCTTAGAATCGTTCGCGAACGATTTACTTGAAAATTTGTGGCCTCGTTCAAAATTATTCCGACTTCATTTTGGGTAGTCTGGGTGAAAATCGTTCGCGAACGATTTAACGATTTGTTTAAAAATTTGTCAAATCTTTCACGAACGAATTATTTTTTTTCCATAATTGAGAATTTCGTTCAAATCATAAATCATAATTATGCCAATTCGTTTTTCAAAATTCAAAATAAACATTTTTTTTTTTCTTTAAAAAAAGCTTAAAATAGTTCGCGAACGATTTGCTCGGAAATTCGCGTATTTTAGAATTTTTTCACGAACGAATTTTGAACTATTTTTGTCTTGTTATTTTGTACGAAAAAAATGTTTTCAAAATTCCAGTCGAATCCAAGGTCAAAATTGTTCGCGAATCTTATAAAAACTGATATTACAATTATGTATTTAATATTTTTTACTAAGTAAATGAGCAATACAGCCAACTTCCTAATAGATAATAGAAGTCGATTTCTTAAAATTCAAATCAGTATTTTTCTATACAGAAAAAATCATCCGAAAAGAAAAAAAAATAACAAACCGACGCTTCAAGGCGATTCATTGTTTTCTACCAATTAATCACCTTTTTTTGTTTACTATCACCTTAAGTGTTTCGTACGTACGTATTTCGAGTACTACCAAAACCACCTAGACACTACAAGCCATGAAGTTAAATTTGGCAACCTTGCGGTAGACGGCCGACTTGAGCAACTTGAATATGCATTTTCCAGGCAAACGAAGTGTTTTTCGCAAAAATTGATGAGAACCAAAATTGTAGAGCGAAAAATTAACTTTCGTTTAGTGTACTCGGAATTTCGATTCGACGAATATTTCTCGAGTTACGGTCGAAAAACTGATTTGAAAATGGGCCGTCTACCAGATTTCCCCTATTTTCTCGATCAAAGAAGCGATTTTCGTAAAAATTGATAAGAACAAAAATTGTAGAGCAAAAAATGTCCTTTCATCCTAAAATCGTTGAAATTTCGATTCGACGAAAATACCTCGATTCATTAGCAAAATCTGTTTTTTCAGATATGCAAATTTTCATTTTTTCCTATTTCGAGGGCAAGCAAAGCGTTTTTCATGAAAATTGATAAGAACTAAAATTGTAGAGCATAAAAAATCCTTCAGTTTTAGTGCTTTTAAAATTTTTGATTCGACTAATTTCCTGAGTTATCGTCAAAAAACTAGTTATTTTCTCATTTTCGTGGCCAACGACCCGTTGTTTGTGAAAATTGATGAAAACCAAAATTGTAGATTGAAAAATTTACTCTCGTTTGCTGCAGTCGGAATTTCGATTCGACGAATATTTCTCGAGTTATCATCGAAAAACTGATTTTGAAAATTGGCCGTCTATCAAAGTTTCCCATTTTCCCGGTCAACGAAGCGATTTTCGTAAAAATTGATAAGAACCAAAATTGTAGAGCAAAAAATGTCCTTTCATCCTAAAATCATTGAAATTTCGATTCGACGAAAATACCTCGATTTCTCAGCGTAAATTGTTTTCTTGGATATGCAAATTTTCACACTTTCTCATTTTCAGTGCGAACAAAGCGTTTTTCGTGAAAATTGATCTGAACCAAAATTGTAGAGCAGAAAATTTCCTTTCGTTGATGTGTTGTCAGAATTTCGATTCGATGAATATTTCTCGAGTTATCGTCAAAAAACGGATTTGAAAGTCGGCCGTCTACTACTCGAAAATGCGACGTTGCCTTTCTACGTTCATGGCTTGTATTGTCTAGGTGGTTTTGGTACTACTATTTCTAATCAGATCATCAATGGTGGGAGGAAAGAGGAAGCGGAGAAAGAATCATGGGCTACAGTTACAGTTCGAACGTAACGAAAACGTAGGTTAAGAAACGCCTTTCAAAAGTTATCATTGTTATGAACTTATATGATGTTGGGTATGAAAGAGATTTGATTTGCGGTAGTACGAGTAAAGGTAAAGGTAAATGAAAAGTTGAACGTATAGGTAAATTGCATACAAAGAGTACTCGTATGAAGTAGAAAAATGATAAGAAATAAAGACTGATAATTTATTATTCCGCTTTAGTTTCCTCTTTGTACGTGTACGGGTGTTGTTTACGTTCATTTTGCTTCCTTATGCGATAAAAGACGTCTGTTGTATTACTCGTGTGTATTGGCATTAATATGGTATAGGTATGAGGGCATTAATGAGACGGTTCAGACGTTCAGACATAAGACATAAGATCATAAGTTAACATAAATCCATGGGTAGTCTGTTCCTCTGTTCTGTTATGCTACGTACGTTCAAGTCGAAAACCCGGAAGGATACGAGTATTTCAATTTCATTACGAGCGTGTAGTGGAAGAATATGAGTTGGGACTTGGGAGGCATACTCGCATGTGTATATTATATTGTACACCGTGTACCTATATTCGACCATCATCGAAAATGTATCGGGTTGGGTAGCTTTTCAAGGTGATTGTCAAATGAACGCGAATCGCTGTGTCGAATACGAATTGCTGGTTTTAAACAGATTGGTTCCATGCTCATTTGAAAAATTTCCCATTCGAGTTGCTTGCACAACAATTTGTTCTCGGTGTATCAATTTAAAAAAAAAAAAAAAAAATTATTGAGTTGAGATCGATGATGGGAAAATAGGTATAGTAAATTAACAATTTTAAGAGTATAACTTGTGACGTAAGATAGGAAAAAACGATAAGCAATTTAATCGTCAATAATTTTTTTTCTCTTTGGTTTTATCGATTTTTATGGTTGTTTAAAAAAATTTATGACTAAAATTGTGTATCTTCAAAAATCTCGTTTACGTAAAATTTAGTAATTTTTTTCTGGACGAAGTTCGAAAGAATTTACCTCGTTTTGAACAAAATTTTTGATAGTATGAATATTTTGATCAAAATTTTATAAATTTATTAGTGACAAAAAATTTGAAGAATATTGTTTTCAACAAAGTTTAAAATACTTCAAACAAAATTTTAAAATTAATTTTAGTAAAATTCTCTAAAATTTAGTCTGAACCAATACTTTTCAATTTTTTTTTCAATAAAATTTTATAAAAACTGTTTTCTTACAAAATTTAAAAAAATTGAAACCCGAAAGAAATTTAAAGAAAATAATGAAAAAACTTTGAAATTTGTGTTCGAATAATAATTTTTTTCCAAATAAAATTTAATTATCTAAAATATAATTCCTGTTTGAAAAAAAAAATGAAAAAAATTAATTTTAAAAATTTTGAGTTTAAAAACTAAAATGTAAAATTAATTCTAGCTTTTTTTAAATGAAATTTTAAAATTTTGCAAAGAAACACGTTTAAAACAAAATTTTTAGGGGAAATGATTAATTTAAAAAAAAAAAAAAAAAAATTTGAAATTTGTGTTTGAATAATAATTTTTTTCCAAATAAAATTTATCTAAAATAATATAATTCCTGTTTGAAAAAAAAATTAATTTTAAAAATTTTGAGTTAAAAAACTAAAATGTAAAATTAATTCTAGCTTTTTTTAAACAAAATTTTAAAGTTTTGCAAAAATACACGTTTGAAACAAGATTTTTAGGGAAAATGATTATAATTGAAAAAAAAATTTAAAAAATTGAATGATTTGGGTTTAAACTAAAATGTAAAATAATTGTAATCAGAATTTGAATGGAATGAAATGTTGCAACAAAAATTTGAAAAATGGTGCAAATAAAATTCGAAACAAATCATGTTTTAAGCCAAATTTCGGAAGATCAATTTCCAAGAAATCAAAAATACTCCAAACAAAATTTGGAAATGATTTTGTGCAAAATTTTAAAATATTTTCTTCTAAATCAATTTTTCTTTCAATAAAATTTGTTGAAATTACTTCATGTCCAGATTTTATTTTTAATTTCAATTTGAACTGAAATTCAAAATGATTCTATAAGTTTTTTTTCGTCAAAATTTTAAAAAGTTGCATTCAAATAAAATTTTAATAAATTGAAAAATTGTTTAGAATCAAATTCTGAAGAAGTTGGAGGAATGGTTTTTTTTTTTTGAAATGATGACAAATTTTTTTTTTCAATTTATTCGTCACCAAAATTTTTTTTCAACAAAATTTTAAAAAGTTACCTATCCAATTTTTAGTAAAAATTTTTGAACAAATTGAAAGTGATTTTGAGTAAAATTCAAATTAGACAAAATTTGAAAGAAAAAAAGAGATTTTGAACGAAATTATTTTTTTTGAAATAATGTATGAAGCGCTTGGGTTCTAAAATTTCAAAAAAATGTTAGGTAAATGTTTAATTTAAAGATTAAAAAAGAAAAAAAAAAAAAAACTTCTAAATAAAATTTTGAACATTTTGCATGTGAAATTATGAATAGAATTGTGTAAAACGATTATGCGAAATTTTTTGAAGAAAAATGTTTTTCAATAACACTCCTTAACACCAATTTCTAAAAAAAATTAAAAATTCGAATCTGAACAGATTTTCAATAAAATTTGAAAAAAAATATTCAGTTTTTTAACAAACTTTTCAATGCATTGAATCTGAATTTTAAATTTAAAAAAAATAATAAATAATTGGTATGCTCTTGAATAAAAATTTTGAAATGATTTTTACCGAAATTCAAATGAAATTTAAAAAAAAGTCCAGGTACAATTTTATTCAATAAGAAAACTACATTATTTTAAACAAATTTTTTAGGCGATGAAAAATTATTTTAAACAAAATAATGAAAAGTTTATTGAGTTCTAAAATTCAAAAAAAAAATATGTTCAAGTTTAGAAAATAAAATTTGATAAGAATTTATTTTGAACGAAACTTTGAAAAATTTGTAGGTATGTGAATTAAAAAACATAAAATGATTATGAGCAAAACTTTTTTTGAAAAGTTGTGTTTCAAGAAAACCTGAAAAAAATTAGCAAAATTTTGAAAATTTTGAATCTGAATTAAATTTTTTTAAAATGACTTAAAAAGATTTTATTGTTGAACAAAATTTTGAAATTTTTTTTTAAAATTCAAAACAATTTTGTATTAGTTTAAATTAAAAATTTTAATCAACGAAATTTGTAAAATTTGATTGAACAAAAATATTTTATGCTATTTTGATCAGAATTTTTAAAAATATACTAACTCGAGAAAATTTTTGATAGATTTTTCTCTACAAAATTTTCAAAGAAATAAAAAATAACGTTCTCTTGAACATGAAATAATTTATAAAAAATCTGCATTTAAAAAAAATATATTATTTTGAATAATTTTTTAAAAAAATCAATAGTTTTATAAAGTTGATGAAAAATTGTTTTGAACAAAATTATAAAAAACATGGGTTCTAAAACGTAAAACTTCAAAAAAAAAAAAATTTTATGTGTAAATAAAAAACTTAGAAGGATTACAAAGTTGATTTTTAATGAATTCGGAAAAAATAAAAAATTGGAATCTGAACAAAATTAGGAAAAAAACACTTAAAAATTATTCATTTTTGAGAAAATCTGTTTTCGACAGAATTTGAAAAATTGTATATCAAGTTGGATGATTTCCGTGAGCCAATTTTGAAAAATTTGACTGTGAAAAATAATTTGGAATGATGTGGTCACAATTTTTCAAGACTGGAGCAAAATTTTAATGAAATATTTTCTATGAGATATTTTCTTTTTTAAAAAGGAACAAATAAAATAATAAAATAGGTATTAAGGGGGGGGGGGGGGCTATAAATATTTTTTTTTGTTGAATGCATAGAGTTGACAAGCGTAATTTTCTAAGACCTTTGCATGACGTCAATTTGAGTTTTCATCTATGAAGTTTTGAAGAAAAATTGAAAACTAATTTCATCTCGCTTTTTTTTACAAAAAAAAATTAATTTTTGATTTTTGAAAAATAAAATGCATGGAGTTTTCAAAAAAAAAAAAAATATTCATTTTGCATTTTAATGCTGTCATTTTGTAGAAATTATTGATAAATTTTTTGGAAAATCAAAAATTTTAAGTGTTGAAATTGGAGAAAAACGCGACTTTTTCTTAATGCCCCGTTTCCAGAAAATCTATGCAACCCTTGATGTTTTTTCTCAGAATGTTTTTTATTCAGTACAGTCTGGTCTGTAGTCTGACGAGAGGGTTTCGCGAAATTATAATTTGCCGACGACTTCTTTCGAGTTGAATGAAATACTAAGATGAAATTCATAAGAAAGTTAGATAAAATCAGGGGGAAAAGTAGGAATTTCGCAAAACCCTCTCGTCAGACTACAGACCAGACTGTACAGAATAAAAAACATTCTGAGAAAAAACCTCGTGGGTTGCATAGATTTTCTGGAAACGGGGCATTAAGAAAAAGTAGCGTTTTTCTCCAATTTCAACGCTTAAAATTTTTGATTTTCCAAAAAATTTATCAATAATTTCTACAAAATGACATCATTAAAATGCAAAATGAATATAATTTTTTTTTTTTGAAGACTCCATGCATTTCATTTTTTAAAAATCAAAAATTAATTTTTTTTGTAAAAAAAAGCGAGATGAAATTAGTTTCCAATTTTTCTTCAAAACTTCATAGATGAAAACTCAAATTGACGTCATGCAAAGGTCTTAGAAAATTCCGATTGTCAACTCTATGCATTCAACAAAAAAAAATTTATAGCCCCCCCCCCCCCCCCTTTAAAACATTTATTTTTCTCCAAAAGTTGAACAATTAACGATTTCAAATAAAGTCTTAAAAAATTATGAACATATTTTCTGAAAAAATTATAATCGTTTTTAATAAAATTTGTTTGTAAACTGAATTTCCGAATATTTTGAGCAAAACTCTTTTGTATTTGATTCAAAAAATTTGTTCAAATAAAGTTTGGAAAAAAGAGAAAAAAATTGGGTTTTGAAATTTTGTAAAAAAGAAAGGAAATAAATTTTGAAAAAAATTTCAAACTGAATAATTTGATTAATTTGAAGAAAAAAAACACCTTACATTATTTTTAACCAGATCAAAACATTTTAGCTCGTGCAAAATTCGTCTGATTGGCTAATTTTTTCGTGAAAATTTGACCCGATCGATTAGTTTGAATTAGAGAAATGAAAGTTGAGCGTGACTTGATTAAGAGAGAAATATGTACACTAAATTAATTAAAATAGTTGAATAAGTAAGTGGGTACATAGATAATTGAAATTGTGTAAAAACTATTATATGATAATTCTAACGATTTTGTATTGATTACAGCTCCGGCTAATTTTGTCGGCCATACCAATAATTTAAAACACGTCACGTTCTTCAATAACGATAAAATGCTGGTATCTTGTTCGGAAGACCAAACGCTCAGAATATGGGATAGAGTATCGGGTCAAGTGAGTACTTATACTTTTACTATCTTACTCTGTACCAATTGATCCACCTATTTCTTTATACCTCATAAAATTAATTCGTTTTATTTTTATTTTTTTTTTTTTTTAGGAAGTGCAAAAAATAAATTTTAGTTCTTGTCCGAATAGCTTAGAAGTATCCGAAGATGAAACCACCATCACAGTCGCTCATGGCAATTCGGTCTCATTCCTCACTTGTGACGGGTAAGTTGACGTACAGTACAGTACGAGTATAATACACTACGCAGTGTTGTACTTGTAATTAAGGTACAGAGCAGGTGCTTGTGTTGTGTGTGTGTGTTGTTTTTTTTTTGTCAAAATCCAAAAACACAAGTGTACCTGCGGGGAATGAACGTTAAATCGGTTGAGATTTGAATGCCGAATGATGAAGTAGGAGTACGAGTAATTTACACGTTTTATTTTTTTCCCAACAGATTATCGTGCCTTCAAGAAATGAAAATTCCAACCAAAGTTTATTCGGCTTCGTTGCATCCGAATAAATCAGTATTCGTGTGCGGTGGTGAAGATTTAATCATGTATAAATACGATTATATTTCTGGCATCGAATTAGGTTCGTTGAATGATCAGTTTTAATATGATTCATCATTTTATGTAATATTTCAATTCATGTAAAACAGTGGTTCTCAAATCTCAATTACTTTTGCTAATATACTTACCCCTTTTTAAAACGATTATTTTTCTCTTCAAAAACCATTGTTTGAAAAAATCTCTCAGAATGAAATAACACCTGAAAAATACAAAATTAAATTTCATCAGAAATTTTTTTTTTTTTTTCAAAAAAAAAAACAAAAAAAACGAGAAATTCCAAAAAACGATAAATTTTATTAAGGAGGTACCTATATAAAAAAAATCAAAACATTAAAAGATTTCTTATTCCTAAAAAAATCGATAATTTCTTTCCTTAAAAAAACAAGAAATACTTTCATTTCAGAAAAAAAAAATTTTAACCTACCCCCCCCCCCAAAAAAAAAATCAAAAATATTTTCCAAACTAAAAAGTCGAAAGAATAATTTTTAATAAATGAAAAAAACTAGTACTTGAATATTTTTATTTTTTACTCCCAAAAAATTGGATTTTTTTTCTCAAAAAAAAAAATGGAAAATGGAAAATTTTCTCTCGAACTAATTGAAAGAATTTTTATTCAAAAAATTAGTAAAATTTAAATTCAATTTCAAAAGATTTTTCATTCAAAAAAAAGGAAGGAAAATAAAATGAAAGATTTTTTCTCAAAAGAATGTAAAATACATAATTAAGTATATTATCTATTTGAAAAAAAAGAAAACGATAAATTTCATGAGGTATATAAAAAAAAATCAAAAAATTGAAAGATTTCTCATTCCAAAAAAATCCCTCCCCCCCCCCCAAAAAAAAAAGAGAAAAACTTTTATTTCAGAAAAAAATGATTTTTTCACTTTTCCCCCAAAAAATCAAAAATATCCTTCCATCTAAAATGTTGAAAGAGTAATTTTTAGTAAATGAAAAAATCTAAGTACTCAATTAATATTTTTATTTCTCACTCCCAAAAAATTGGAGATTTTTTTCTCCAAAAAGAAAAAATGAAGAATTTTCTCTCTGATAATTGAAAGAATTTTTATTTAAAAAATTAGGAGATTTTATACTAGGTATTCAATTTCAAAAGATTTTTCATTCAAAAAAAAAAGGAAAAAGGAAAATTAGAATGCGAATGAAAGATATTTTCTCAAAATACAAATTGGAAAAAAATTAAAAAAAGAGAAATTTCATTAGTTAAATGAAAAAAAAATTGAAAAATTGAAAGATTTATTATTCCAAAAAAATGAGAAATACATGCTTTCATTTCAGAAAAAAAAAATATTTTTTCACTTTTTTACCCATAAAGCAAAAATATCGTTCCATTTAAAAAGTTGAAAAAGTAGTTTTTAATAAATAAAAAAAAACTAAGTACTTAGGTATTTTCATTTTTCCCATTGTAAATTTTTTCTCCAAAAAAAAAAAAGAAGAAAAATGAAGAATTTCCTCTCTGATAATTGAAAGAATTTTTATTTAAAAAATTAGAAGAATTTATATTCAATTACAAAAGATTTTTCATTCAAAAAAATAAATAAATAAAAATAAAATGAGAATGAGAATAAAAAATATTTTCTCAAAATAAAAAATTTAAAAATACGAGAAATTTCATTAGGGATATGAAAATAAATAAAAAATTTGAAAGATTTATTATTCCAAATAATGAGAAATACTTTCATTTCAGAAAAAAATTGATTTTTTTCACTTTTTTGCCTAGAAAATCAGAAACATCCTTCAATCTAAAAAGCTGAAAGAATAATTTTTAATCAATAAAAAAAAACAAGTATTTTTATTTTTTACTTCCAAAAAATTGAAAAAAATACCCAAAATTTTTTTTTAAATTTTCTCCCCAATAACTGAAAGAATTCTTATTTAAAAAATTAGGATATTTTATATTCAATTTCAAAAGATTTTTAATTCAAAAAAAAAAAAAATACCCAAGTGCTAAAAAACGAGAAATTTCATTATTATGAAAAAATCAAAAAATTGAAAGATTTCTTATTCCAAAAAAATCGATAAATTTTTTCCCCTAAAAAAATGAGAAATATTTTTTTTTTACTTTTTTCCCCAAAAAGAATCAAAAACATTCTTCAATCTAAAAAGTAACAAGAATAATTTTCAATAACATATTCAAAATACTAAGTACTTAATTTTTTTCACTTGCGAAAAATTGAAATTTTTTTTCTCCAAAAGAAAAAAAAGAAAAAATGAAAAATTTTTGTTGAATAAATAAAGTATAATTAAAACAATTAAAAATTGAGAGGTTTTATAAAAAAAATAAAAAAATAAAAAGATTTCTTATTCAAAAAAAAATCGATAAATGTTTTCCCCTAAAAAAATGACACGACACACGAGGACACGACAGACAGAAATATTTTCATTTCGGAAAAAAATTGATTTTTTTTCTACTTTTTCCCCCCAGAAATCAAAAATATTCTTTAATCTAAAGAGTAGGTAACAAGAATAATTTTTAATAAAAATAAATATGTAAAATACTAAGTACCTAATTTTTTTTCACTCCCGAAAAATTGGAAATTTTTTTCCAAAACAAATAAAATTTATGAAAAATTTTCTGTTGAATTGAAACAATTTTTATTCAAAAAATTAAGAGATTTTATATTCAATTTCAAAAGATTTTTTATTTTGAAAAAAATAAGTTTTATTCCAAAAAAATAGAGATTTTTTCTCAAAAAAAAATTTTAAAAACATTTTACTCCCAAAAAATGTGAAATCCTATCTCACAAAAATGTTCAAAAAAATTACCCAGAAAATTGAAAGATTTTTTTGTGGTATTTGAAGAAAATGAAAAATTTTCCCTTCCATAAAAATGAAATATTTTTTATTTGAAAAAAAAAATGATTAAAAAATATGCATTTTTCTAAGAAATGTTGATTTTTTTTCAAACACCTCTACTTCAATCTCTCTAATATTACTATTTTTTCCTTACAGAAGCCTACAAAGGCCATTTCGGACCACTCCATTGCGTAAAATTTTCACCAGACGGCGAACTGTACGCTTCGGGCTCCGAAGACGGAACCGTACGACTATGGCAAACAAACGTTGGTAAATCGTACGGGTTATGGAAATGCGCCGACGAGCCGAATGTGATCTTCGATGAAAATCAATCGGTACCAGTGAGCGTTTAAATTCGTACCAAACGTACGATTACGTTACGTCTACGAGAAAACGTGGCAGAAGGGTGGGAGGGAGGGGAAAATTAAAAAAAAAACTCGTATTACCTTTCGTAATAATTTATGTATTTCCATTGTTTTTCTTTTTTCTTTTGTATGTAATTTATTTATAACCTACGTCGTTCGTATTTGTCTAGCTGATTGACTTTTTTCAATTTATTAGTGTTCTTCGAACGATGTGTACCAATTTATACAGCGAAGAAATTGAAAATGTATTTGATGAGCTCAGCGAGCTCCATAATATTATTTTGAAACAACGTGTACCTTTTACCTACCTTGTGTTTTGTCCAATTGTAAGATAGGGTATGAATGACTCCTCGTTGGTTTTTTTTTAATTTATTTAAAATAACAAGTGTTCCTTATTTTGGCGAACTATGTCGTTTGGAGACTAAATCGTTCGTCCAGTCGTAATTTTTTTGTAGTTCTTCCGCTGAATTAATAGGTAATTAATTACGGTGGATTGATTTTTTTTATTACTGGCTAACAGAGTAATATAAATACATAGGTACGTGCATTATTTATGTATTATGTGTTTTCAGTATCGTGTTACTTTACTCCTCTGTTATCTGTCGTCTTCGAAAGATTTTTTATTTATTTTTTATCATCTCCGATATCGATGTTAATTTTAAACGTCGTTCTTGGCCGAACAGTGGTCGTCATTTTCAAAGGTGTATTTTAAATATCGAAGAGATGATTTTTTAAAGAATGTGATTTTTTTTTTTTAAAAAAAGCTAACTGAATCGATGATAAATGATTTTTATACAAAATATAAGGTAGTTTTCATTTATAAATATTTCATTGATTAAATATTATTCATATTCAGTACAACTATTCACCAATGTACAAACTGGAGCAGCATCAACCTTCTCCTTGAGAGAAAATTTTGATGTCCTAAAAACGAATCCAAGTAGTCCTGCCGTGTCCTCCGCGGGCTTCCTCCCCTAATTGTGGATCTTAGCCCCCTGAATCTCATTTTTGGCTTTTATCTGCTAAAGTATTGACCCTAGCATGAAAATGCGGTCTGTAAATTTTAATCTACGTCAAATTTCTTATCTAATGACAAATATATGGTTTTCCTAACACTAAGGGGGGATGAAGCCACAATCGTTCAAAAGGAGGGGATTTTGCATATGTGTCATTATTAACTTTGAGAATGGTTCGTATTACAAATTTTAATGATCTGGAATACTCAAACAGTAATGTTGACCTCGTCCTCAACTTTTGAGTTGACCGCAGAGCTCCACCCTCCCCCACCCCCTTACACCATTAACCTACTAGATACGAATCACAAATGGGATAAATTGCACCACAAACAGTATATCTGTCTGAATGAATGTAATTACATGTGCCCAGTGCAATTTATGGAATAACATTAACGATTCTCCTCAAATTGTGGACCCCAGACCCCCAATATAAGTTTTATTTTATATCTCCCCCAATATCGCTCCTACGAAAAAAACACATCAGAGCAATGTTGTAGTACTCAAAATTTCCTGCCGACTGAACCCAAAAGCAGTTTCCTCCCCCAAAGGGGGGTGGAGCTATGAATTTTCAAACAAGAAAATAATACTGTTCTTTTCTGTGGCGAAAGTGAAAAACTACTTTCACGGTCTTTTGGCCTATGCAGTTGAAATTTTTGGGCAGAAAGTTTGTCTTAGGGAATGGAATGAGGGAATAATGGGAGGGAAAATACCCTTATTTCTCCAAATAGCGAGGCATGGGTACATTTGATGGAATGAATCGTAAAATTTGTGTCGCAAAAGATGATATAATATGTATCACAATTTTTCATTTTTGAGTCCTTTAGTGCTGTCCAATTGGTGTTGGATCACGATTTCATTATAATTCGAATCTCGTGAAACCGAGTTTGAAAGTACGTTCTCAGACAAGAAGCAAAAACATTTCTCAATTGTTGAATTTATGTCGCATGAAATCGCAGTTTTCGTTTAAATCACAATAAAATCACAGTATTTCATTTCGGATACATTATATTTTGAAGAAATTTGGGTACAGAGCTTCATTTTGACGTAATTCGCATATTCGATGCTTTAATTCGTGATAAATTTCTGAGTAGGAAGAGGGGAATTCTCACTATAAAAGCTCAATGTGTGTGACGATTTTCTACTTACTATACATACATCACACACAATTTCAAAATCGGCAGGCTCAAATAAGGTTATATAAAATGTTTTGAACCCCTCAAGGTACGAGATAAGGGTTAGGAAGTGAGAAATTCCATTTTTTGTCAATTCAAACCAAAATTTACCAAGTACTGAAAATTTCTAATGTGAGAAGCTTTTTATATCCTCAATGGAATTTTATGAAGAATTCGAGCCCAGGAGGTTTGAGTTAGGCTGGAACTAGGTTTTATCCATCAATCGTTTCAGCATAATTATACTCCAGGGAAGGAAAATGAAAAAACATGATTTTATGTTAATATCGGTAAAAATTGGCCATTTCATTCGAAATAAATTCTACAACATTGAGGGTTATTCAGTTCCTGTCTGGAAACATAACCACAAATTCGTTTACAGGAAGTTCGAAATGTATAAAAATTGATAGCAAATACACCCGCATGCCTAGTTATTTGGAGAAATAAGGGTATTTTCCCTTCCATTCCCTAAGACAAACTTTCTGCCCAAAAATTTCAACTGCATAGGCCAAAAGACCGTGAAAGTAGTTTTTCACTTTCGCCACAGAAAAGAACAGTATTATTTTCTTGTTTGAAAATTCATAGCTCCACCCCCCTTTGGGGGAGGAAACTGCTTTTGGGTTCAGTCGGCAGGAAATGTTGAGTACTACAACATTGCTCTGATGTGTTTTTTTCGTAGGAGCGATATTGGGGGAGATATAAAATAAAACTGATATTGGGGGTCTGTATTTTAATATTGCAACCATGACATCAGCATTTTATCTTATCTGGTCTATTGTGTCCCTCCCTTAGTGCCTTTCACAGCTTGAGATTAAAATTTTATCAGTGGGATATTTTTCTATTCACAGCTGGGGGTAGTATTTTATTACCTTTGCCTTGTGTCTAAATTTTATATTCTCTTGTTGTTTATCAATTCTGAATTTTTTTCCTATTGTGTTTCGAATTTAAAATTTTATCAGCCATCTGTGAACGTGTTTTATTGCTCTATTGTGTTTAGAATTTTTTCCTCTCACAACAGGGGGTAGTATTTTATTACTAGCTGAATTTTATTACCTTTGCGTCTAAATTTTATATTCCCTTGAACGTGTTTTATTGTTATATTATGTTTAGAATTTTCTCCTCTCACCACAGGGGGTAATTTTTATTAGTGGCTGAATTTTATTACCCTTGTATCTAAATTTTATATTCCCTTGTTGTTTATCAATTCTGATTTTTATCAAATGCCCTGGGGTTTTCCATATGCCAGCTAGGTAGAATAAGTAAGGGTGTGCCCAGTTGGTGTGCAACCTTGTACAGATATAGGTGAATTTTGTGTTTTTATATTAATCATTATTTTTTTATAATAATTATTCAATGTTTCAGTGTTAATTCGATTTAATTGAAGTGAAGTGTGCGGTGCGGTGTAATCTTTGGCCAGTACATGTATGGGTAAACATTGCATTGCAGAGCTAATGTAAGAAGATCCACCTACGAATACATCTATTGGATTCGAGTAATGAGTGAGTAATTTTCAACTTAGATAATTTTTTTAAATACAGTATGATTTGTCTACTGCTTGTTTTTAATTTTTTGCAATTTTTTAAAAATCGGGTCTAGTAATTTTCAAGTTCAGTATTTTTTGTTAAATACTTTGATTTGTCTACTGCTTGTTTTTACTCTTTTAATTTTTTCAAATATTTTGATTCAGTGGCGTATTCAAGTGGAGTAAAAACCCCTACCATTATCAAAGAAAAGCTTTAAAATACCTTGCATAACAAAGATGCTCATTTTACATTTAAAATGTCCTAAAATTGTAAAAAGTTTTCGAAATGCGTCTCTAATTTTTTATAAAATTTCAAAAATGAAATTTTTCAAAATTTTCTCAATTTCTAGTCACGATGAATTTTTATAAAATAAGATTGAGAGGTGATTTTTTTCTACTTTTCAAAACAAAATTTTTTTAATTTTACAAATCCAAAATTTTACTTACTAATTTTCAATCATGATAAATTTAAAAAAAAATTGGGTTTAGTCAAATTGCAAATTTTTTCAACATACACAATCATCGATTTTTTCAATTTTTGGGAAGATTACAAATAGAAATTGTGTAAATTAAACTTGAATTTAAACGTTCTGCGTCTCTAATTTTTTATAAAATTTCAAAAATGAGATTTTTCAAAATTTTCTCAATTTCTAGTCACGATGAATTTTTATAAAATAAGATTGAGAGGTGATTTTTTTCTACTTTTCAAAACAAAATTTTTTTAATTTTACAAATCCAAAATTTTACTTACTAATTTTCAATCATGATAAATTTTTTAAAAAATTGGGTTTAGTCAAATTGCAAATTTTTTCAACATACACAATCATCGATTTTTTCAATTTTTAGATATTAATTAAAAACAAAATTAAAATTATTAACATTTCATAAACAATAAATAAAAAACAATTATTAATTAAAAACATAAAAATTAAAATTAAACAAAATAAAATTAATAAATTCATATTAAATTTATTAATTATATCAAAATTAAATAAAATTATATAAAAAATAATAAAAATCAATAAAATAAATATTCAATTAAAAAAATCCATTATAAAAAAAAATTACTAATCTTCAATTATGATAAATTTTAAAAAAATTGGTTTAGTCAAATTGCAAATTTTTTCAACATACACAATCATCGATTTTTTCAATTTTTGGGAAGATTACAAATATAAATTGTGTAAATTACTAATTTTCAATTATGATAAATTTAAAAAAAAAATTGGTTTAGTCAAATTGCACTTTTCTTTTGCTTAGGATTTTTTTGATTTTCTTTTGCTTAGGATTTTTTTGATTTTCAAAAATTAAATTCTGAAAATTTTGAAAAATGCTATTTTAAAAATTTTTTAAAATTGATTTTTTGTACAATTTTTGTACAATAATTTTTAATGATGGCTTTTCTCAATTTTCAATTACATAGGTATTAATTTTTAATTATGATAAATTTTCAAAAAAATTAGTTTGGTCAAATTCTTCAACTTACATACCTATCGATTTTTTTTTCAATTCTCGGGAAGATTTTCTTTGAATCTTACAAATAGGAACTGTGTAAAATTTTTTGACTGTTTTATTTTAAAGTTTTCCTTGCTTAGGAATTTTTTTGATTTTCAAAAATTAAATTCTAAAAACTTAATGATATTTTTCAATTTTTTGAATTATTTTTCATAAATTTTCAAAAATAAAAATTGGGGATTTTTTTGATGTTATTTTTCAATGAATTTATCAATTTTTAAGAGTTCATTTTCTCTTGAATCATCAAAATATTTGTTACTCTAAAAAATTTCAAGATGGAATTTTTAGATTTCTAAAGCTAAATAAATTTATTTGATAATAATTAAATATATTAATATATATTCATATTTAATATATTATAATTTTTTTTTTTATGTATTAAAAAATTTTGAATTTCTTTTTAAAGGAGATTTTTTCGAATTTTTAAAACTACCTACGTAGTTTATAATTTTACAAAATTCCGAAATTTACTCACATATTTTTAGATTTTTTTTAAATGTTATTTTTCAATGAATTTATCAATTTTTAGAGATCATTTTCTCTTGAATTATCAAAATATTTGTTACTCTAAAAAAATTTCAAGATGGATTTTTTCGAATTTCTTTTTAAAGGAAATTTTTTCGAATTTTTAAAACTACCTACGTAGTTTATAGTTTTACAAAATTCCGAAATTTTACTTGCAAAATTTTCAAAAAAATAGTTTTGTCAAATTCTTCAACATGCACGTCGAATTTTTTTCAATTTTTAGGAAGATTTTCTTTGAATTTCCACAAAATAGAAACAGTGTGTAATTTTTTTTTTTTTGACTATTTTATTTCAATATTTCAAGGTTAAATTTTTCCTTTGCTTGGAGATTTAAAAAAAAAGAAAAAAAGAAAGCATTTATTTGTAGTTTGAAGCATTCGCATTTTTTTTGATTTTCAAAAATAAAATTTAAAAAATTTTTAAGAATGCATTTTTAAACAATTTTTTTCCAATAATTTTTAAGGACGACTTTTCTTAATTTTCAATTATCTACAAAATTTTCGCAATTTTGCATTTTTAAACATTTTTTTTCCAATAATTTTTAAGGACGACTTTTCTTAATTTTCAATTATCTACAAAATTTTCGCAATTTTTAAACTTTTGGTAGGACGTTTTAAATGTAATAGCTAGGTTATTACGTCCATCGGGATGGGCTTTAGATGGCGTTAATTTTTCAAAATTTGAATTTTTTCTTCCTTCATCTTATAAATGATTTCTATTAAATTTTCAAAAAAAAATTGCAATTTTGTTGTTTATAGATAAAGATATACATCTTCTACTAATTTTTTCAATTTTAATCGTAAGCGGGTTTTTCAGTATGGTAATTCTTTTTGTCTTCGTATTTTTTTACTCATCAATTAACAGTGTTCATTTTGTAATTTTTTTTTAAATTTGTTTTTAGGTGTCCTCGTGTTGCAGTACCTTGGACTTATTAACTTAAATATTATATTAATTAAAAAATAAGAAAATATTAAATTAATAAATAAAAATTTAAAAGGATATTCAATTATTTTTGAGCCAAGTAAAGAAATCGCGTTTTTTTCATATGGACGCAAATTTGAGGGCCCCTATCTCCTTTCTCCTCCTTTCTCCTCTGAGATAGGAAGTTGAAAAAAATTGTAAGTGATGTTCAACTCAAAATGAACCACCTTCTTGAATATTGGCAAGTCCCCTTTAAAGAAGATACGCGCTCTACATGCCATCTCCGTAACTGTACCATTATAGGATAGTGGCGCATTATAGGCAATGCTTTTTACCAGTCTTTCTAGATCTTCCCAACTAATGAGTAAGTAACTGCTTTGATTTTTTAAATTTTTAAATTTTTTTCTAATGCCTGTTTTCTGTAATTTTTTCAAAATGTCTTTTTTTCAGTTCATATTTGTAAGTTGGTGATTCCCAAATCAGATTTGCTTGTGTTTTGGTAGGTACCTACCTTTGATCGTTCCTTCTGGATCTCCTCAATTAATGAGTAAGTAGATGCTGTGATTCATTTTCTGTTCGTAATATTAATTTTAACACATTTTTTAATAAAAATATATGACTAAGAGGAATATTAATAATAATTATATTTATAATAATTGCCTTTTTAGGATACTCATTAATTTGAACACAAATATCCTATTGGGGAATAATAGTAATTACAAATTTTATTTCAACTATTCCTTTTATTGGAAAAATTATTTTAAATTGAATTTGATAAAGATAATTTTATAATAATTATAAATTTATTTAATATTATAATTTAAAATTAGTATTTCTTATAATTAAAAATTTTATTATAATTTTATATTAATAAAATTTATTTAAATACTCAATTAAAAATAGAATTATAAAATTAATTGAACTAAACTCTAAATTTACACCAGAAATTAATTCTGATTCTCTTTCTAAAAAATCAAAGGGAACTCGATTTAATTCAATTAAATTTAAGTTTCAATTTTATTCTAAAACGTGATTTTTTTTAAATAGGATTTTTTTTCTTCAGTTAATTTTCATTGGAGACCAGATGATATTCCCAGGACCTTGGATCGGCTATCCCTTCTGGATCTTTTCAATTGAGGTAGTAGATGCTGTGCTATTTTTAGAATATTTTCTATTCAGTTTCAATCTTTCAATTTTTACGTGTTTTTAATACTGTTTTTTATTTTTTTGTCATCAATCTTTCAATTTTTACGTGTTTTTAATACTGTTTTTTATTTTTTTGTCAATTTGTTTTAATTTTAATTGTAATTTGTTTTACGCAGTACGAACCAAGATTACTTGCTGCTCGAAAAGAGTCAAAATTATTGCAGAATCCCTATGGCATTGAAGAATTTGCATTTAGAAGAGTAAGTTACCTATATTCTTTATTGTGCAGTTCAATTAGATTTCTTTGAAAAAAAATGACTGCATGTTTTCTGTGTGCTTTTTTTCAAAAGAATTGTTGCTTTCTTTTTTTGAAACCCTTTTTTTCTAGGTCAAGCGACGGTGAGCTCTACCTACCTATGCATATTGGCACTGGATTAGCACGATGAATTTTTGCATTTAGAAGAGATTAGAAGAGTAAGTTGTTTCTTATTGTGCAGTTTAATGAAATTTGTTTTTTATTCTAGGTCGAGTGAGCATTACCAGCACTGTGATTTGAACGATGGATCGGTCATTTCTGTACACTTCTATTCGATTTTGTGTCTTCTCAATTATTAATCTACATTTGTAGATAAGGTACGTATTATTTTTGTACTACTTACTTCATTTGCGTATTTTTTTTCTATATTATTATTAAAATTATTTTAATTAATTTTATTTTTTTATTTTATAAAAGTTAATACATTAAAGTTTAATTTATTTTCAAAATAAATTTAAATATTATATTAATTAGAAAATAAGAAAAGAATAAATTTAATAAAGTTTTGTTTATTAAATGATTATTATTAAATATTTCTTTTAAAAAAAAATTAATTAAATTTAAATAATTGAAATAATTTAATCAAAAATTTAAAAAAAAATAAGGTCCTAATAAAATTTTTATAATGGGTTTTAATCAAAAATTAAAAAAAAAATAAGGTCCTAATAAAATTTTTATAATGGGTTTAATTCAATAATAATACCTTAATTATAAATTTAAATGAATAAAAACCTTTAATTTAAACTTTCTAATAAAAATTATTTTTTTTACAAATTTAAATTACTTTACTTTAATTTTAAAAAAGATTATAAGTTAAATTTTAATAAACTATTAATTTTCAAAATTAAAAATAAAAAAATAAAAATTTAAATAATTAAATAATTTTAATTGTTGACAAAATTAAGTAGAAATTTAATATAATTAAAAATATATTTTTAAAAATTAATCTATTTAGAAGGGGTTTTAATATTAAAAATTTATATATATATAATATATATTTGCCCGTTTCCGTACATCTCGGCCACTTTTCATATATATTTGTCCAATTTACGAAAAATGTCAAAATTGAAAAAAATTTCTTGACTCTGTTCTAATTAATTTATAAAAATTTCAATCACAGATTCGATCTAATATACAAGAAATACGCATTGGAAAAAATGATTAGACTCTTAGGATGAAGTTTGCGGAAAAAAATTAAAAAATTGGCCTACCTAATTCAAATTTTAAATAGGTTTTCAGATTAAGTATAAGCCTGCAGTGTACTGAAATTTTTGGTATCAATAACTTTTCTGTGCGTCGATAAAATACTGAAAAATTATGAGTCAAAGTTGAGGTCGTGTATATCTAGTTTCGGCATATTTCCGTACATCTCGGTCAGTGCTTGTGATTCTACACACTGTGGATTAATTGTAGAGCCCGCGTTCATCCCTGTGACTTGATTTCTAAGGGTTGCGCGGAGTTTGTGAAACCCTGCAGTCGAGGAAATTTATCTTTTGAAATTTTATTTATAATAATAATTTTAAATAATTTAATTATATAATTTACTTTATTGAAGTAATCCTTTTTTCAGGCATTTTATTTGAAAATTTTTTGGAGATTAGATAATTAGTTAATTCTAATAAATAAAATTTTATAAATATTTTTATTCTAAAATATTTATTTAAACTTTATTTTATATTTAATTTAATTATATTTTTTAATTTAAAATTTAAATTTATATATATATATATATATATTTTTTTTTAAATTATTTTAATTGATACCTTTTTATTTAATATTAAATTTAAATTTAAATTAAAATTATTAATTATTAAAACTAATTAATAAAAAAAATCTCTTATTCGATTTAAAAATATTACATTAAATTTCTACTTAATTTTATTAACAATTAATATTTTCATAAATTTTATATTTATAAATTCATTAATTTCAATAATAATTAATATTATTTTTTCTTCAAGAATTTTAATATTATACACTTATATAATTTTAAATTCAAATAATTTAAAAATTAAATTAAATTAAAATTTTTTTAAAATAACTATTTTTAGATTTGCGTTTTTCAAAAATTATTCTGTGTTACGTTGGATTCACCAACCGTGCTTTCGTGTAATTTTTCATTTTGTTATTTTATTTCTAAATTTTGATTTTGTAATTTTCTGTTTGTCTTAGGTAGATTAGAAGATGACATGCGGTTTCAAGTACCACGGATTAGAAGTTTCTATTTCTGTGAAATCTCCCAAATGCACGAGTAAGTTAATTCATTGTATTTTTTTTTTTCAATTTGTTTTTTTTACGTGTATTTTTTTCCTTATTTTATTTTTTTAAATTTTTGTCTTCTTAATCGTGTCATTTTTTAAATTTCAAGTGGTGAATATTCAATCTCGATGTACTCGTACTTTTACAAGTACCTACCTACTACCCAGCATCAATTGGATGTTTTCAAAATGAATAAGTAAGCCAAGTAAGCAAATTCATTGCATTTTTTTTTCAAGTTTCATTTTCTCCACCATATACTTTTTTAATGTAATTTTTTCAAATAAGGCATTAATAATATAATGTAGGTACCTACTTATAATGGTGGTTGCTTCGTTTCATTTCTTTCAATAATTTTTTCATTTTCTTTTTCAGATAACACGAATCTTCAGCTTGCTGCTGAAAGCTGACAAATTGTTTACGAGTTTCGATGCACCTGCCATGGATTGTTTCTCGTCTGATATTCCTACCGATGAGTATCTTTCACTAAACAACCTCTCAGTATGCCTTTGGGGCTTGGATGTCGAGGTATTCGTGTTGTCTTTTCTTATGGTAGGTACATAGTACTTACATATACTGTTTTAACGTAAAGTTTTCAATCAGCATTTCATTTTTGTAATTAATTTTGATCAATTATTTCGTAGTGTTCGCGATTGGAACCAAAGAGCAATGGATTATTGTGGAGTGCTTCGGTGAGTGATTTTATTATTCAATTTTCACTTGAAAAATTTTACCTGAGTCTTAACATTGATTTTTTTTAAATTCACTTTTATCACCATAAATGTACTTTGTTATCGAATATTTTATACATATTCTATTCTTTGAAATTGTTTTTCATTATGAAATTTTGATTCTTCATAATTATTTTCTACCATTTTTTTTTCAGTATTTTAATAAAGTACTTTTTTCAATTGTTTTCAAAATGACATTCATTTTCAACTTTTTCTTTTTTTGAATTATTAACTTTCCTTTTCAAATACATTATATTGAGGTGATTCTGATTTCATTTTTGATCGTTTTCAATCATTTTTGTTACAAAGTGTTTTTTTACTTGGTTAAATTTTCCAATGCTTAATTCGTATTTTATTTTACAATGTGATGGCGATTGACAGTTCATGGTCGATGATGCAGCTTCGTTTGGAATGCACCTAATTAGTGAGTGACTATTTAATTTTTTAATCATTTTTTTAAAAAAGTTTTTTGTTCTTTTTTTGACACTTGATTGATTAAAACAACCCTACGTTTTGTATTTCTCTTTTGGTGATGAAAAAAATGTATAATTTTTTCAATTAGGTGATTTTTATACAGCTTTTCTATTTTTTAAAACTATTGATTTATATGTATTTTTTAGTACGTACGTAATATGTTTGTACTTTCAATGATCACGTAACGTTTGTCGTATGCTTACCTGTAGATTAATGTTGATTTTAGTTCACTTTTTCGTATCGATCGTTGGATTAAATAATACATTGTATTCTTCAAAGAAATAATTGCTGTACCTATTTCTGATTTAATAACATTTTATTTAATAATTGTAATTATAAAATCTTAGATATTCTTACATCAACATTGTAATTGTATTGTTTCTGATTTAACCTTTTCACATCTCTCCTCTCTTACATTCGTCCTTTACAATTGCTCCTCTCATTCCATTATTATACAAGGCTCCTAAACGGGAATAGGATTCGTTCCTACTTCAACTCAGAGTCGCACGTCCACGTCGTGGGAGCTGGGACCTCCTCGCCAGATCAACACTCATTGAAATGGCGAGGTGCTAACGCGACAGGGGGGCGTGATCGGCACGCTTCTTTGGTATTTCAAAATTTTTCGAGGGTGGTGATCTTTGATGTGGGGTCAAAATTTTGGGTGGTAAAGGAAAACAGGTAAGTGTAAGTATGGTTAGGTGTCTGTCATGCAGCGTCACCCTATACTTCGCTTGTAGCGGGTTATGCTGCATGAGTTGGAATCTTCTACAATGGCGTTTGTGCCATTGGCCTCCGATGCCGCTGGGGATTTGGACTCTAGTGCCTACCTTTAGTTGTATCCGAGTCTCTTGGCACTCTCGACATTGCAAGAAGAAGGTATGTTGTCTGTTAGGCTAGTCGTAGGCGTCTTTATGCCTCGTTACGGGCCAACGGCAATCATCGCTGAGGATTTTGAGCCCCATGTCTGCCTTGGCGGTGGTTTGTCGCTGGTCAGAACGCGCCCTTGCCTAAAGGTGTCTTTTGTCTTTGAATTTTTTTGGCCTGGTTTGATGATGCTTGGACCCGGACGCTCTTTTTAGTATGGTAAAAATTATGTGTAAATTTAGGCGACCTTGAATTCAAGGACATTGCTCAGATGACCTTGAAATTCAAGGCTATTGCTCAAATGACCTTGAATTTCAAGGCCACTTATTCAGATGACCTTGAAGTCAAGGTCGCCTACATTTAGGTGATTTTGAGGCGACCTTGAATTCAAGGCCATTGCTCAGATGACCTTGAAATTCAAGGCTATTGCTCAAATGACCTTGAATTTCAAGGCCACTTATTCAGATGACCTTGAAGTCAAGGTCGCCTACATTTAGGTGATTTTGAGGCGACCTTGAATTCAAGGCCATTGCTCAGATGACCTTGAAATTCAAGGCTATTGCTCAAATGACCTTGAATTTCAAGGCCACTTATTTAGATGACCTTGAATTCAAGGTCACCTACATTTAGGTGATTTTGAGGCGACCTTGAATTCAAGGTTATCTAAATAGGTGGCCTTGAAATTCAAGGTCATTTGAGCAATGGCCTTGAATTTCAAGGTCATCTGAGCAATGTCCTTGAATTCAAGGTCGCCTCAAAATCACCTAAATGTAGGTGACCTTGACTTCAAGGTCATCTAAATAGGTGGCCTTGAAATTCAAGGTCATTTGAGCAATGGCCTTGAATTTCAAGGTCATCTGAGCAATGGCCTTGAATTCAAGGTCGCCTCAAAATCACCTAAATGTAGGTGACCTTGACTTCAAGGTCATCTAAATAAGTGGCCTTGAAATTCAAGGTCGCCTAAACATAATTTTTACCATACTAAAAAGAGCGTCCGGGTCCAAGCATCATCAAACCAGGCCAAAAAATTCAAAGACAAAAGACACCTTTAGGCAAGGGCGCGTTCTGACCAGCGACAAACCACCGCCAAGGCAGACATGGGGCTCAAATCCTCAGCGATGATTGCCGTTGGCCCGTAACGAGGCATAAAGACGCCTACGACTAGCCTAACAGACAACATACCTTCTTCTTGCAATGTCGAGAGTGCTAAGAGACTCCGATACAACTAAAGGTAGGCACTAGAGTCCAAATCCCCAGCGGCATCGGAGGCCAATGGCACAAACGCCATTGGAGAAGATTCCAACTAATGCAGCGTAACCCGCTACAAGCGAAGTATAGGGTGACGCTGCATGACAGACACCTAACCATACTTACTCTTACCTGTTTTCCTTTACCACCCAAAATTTTGACTCCACATCAAAGATCACCACCCTCGAAAAATTTTGAAATACCAAAGAAGCGTGTCAATCACACCCCCCTGTCGCGTTAGCACCTCGCGCCATTTCAATGAGTATTGATCTGGCGAGGAGGTCCCAGCCCCCACGACGTGGACGTGCGACTAGGAGTTGAGTAGAATCTAGAGAGATTCCACTCCTTTAAGGGGCCACTTGATAAATAAATTGAACTGCTTACTTTCATTATTTGCTCGATGTTGATTTCTATTTTCTTCTTCGTCACATACAGACGCTGCCTTTGCCCAAGCCACGATTTGATGGATTTCCGGTGATAACCTGGATAACCTGGATAACCGGAATAACAGAAGAGAAAATAAATTACTACCTTCTTCATATTCAATCAGAAAAACAATTGGTGATTAAAAATTAAACATGAGGTAATTCAAATAGGATACTAGGAAAAATTGATACAAGGTACTTACCATAATAAAAATCATATCGCTGCTTGAATCTATTATATTCATTCAATCTGCAACCCTTTCCTTGATTATTTCAATATTGAAATGAAACCTGTAAACAAAATGTTAAAAAAAAATCAAATTAAAATCACACTTCGAAGTACTGCTTATCTACTACACACTCGACAATTACATCCAATACAGAAGAATTGAAGAAAAAAAAAATTCAAAGTAGAATGCAAAAAAAAAAAACAAAAAAAACAGAAATGGGCGATTATTAATTATGAACTCGATTTAATTGATGAAGCAAGGTATTTGTATAAAATGAAAGCACTGCACTTACACTGTACACATCATCGAACTAGTCTGAAATTACGAACGCAATTGAGAAGCACTTTCAACTCCATAGGTAACGTACTCAGTAGGTCTGGGTACAAGGAACATCCTAATTCTGAAACGAATCAAAATTTATATTACTACGACATAATTGTGATTCTTATGACTAGAATAGAAATTTATGTAAATGTATCGTGAAAGTTCGAAAGATGCTAAGTGCCAAAAACATGTTTTCGAGATAATCGCGTTTAAATGTTTGCATAGCTTGGAGATTTATAGGAAAGGTTGAAATGGTGAAAATGGTGGTATATCGCATACTTTGAACCCTTCATCATCATTTTGAGCAAAAATCGAACCAATATCTACATCTTTGAATTGATTTTTAGAGGTTTCAAAAAGACCCACTGAGCATTAAATTTAAATATAATAATATTTATTCTTGTTTAGTGCCTGAAATATTGAAGATAGGCAAAAAGTGATGAGAAAGAGAACCTTTTTGAAAGGAAATTTAATTTTCTATACGATAGATCTATTTTTTTATTTATTCAACTTAAAGTACACATTATTTCCTCTAATTTCAAATAATTGATGAATTTTCAAAAATTAACAAAAATGTTTTATCTTTCTCGCATAGCTCATGAGATATTGAAGATATGCAAAAAGTGATAAGGACTTTTTTGATTGGAAATGGAATTTAATGTAATGTTGAAGTCTACTTTTTTAATTTTCTCAAACTTAGCAAACTTTGCTTATTTGCGCCATCTTTAGAGCGAATTTTGGACTATTTAGAAATAGATATTGACGTCTTTGGTAGGTTCAGATTATAGTATACCATGATAGCAATAACTCCATTTCGACCAAAATGGCACTTAGCATCTTTTGAACTTTCACGATACAAATATCAAAATACATTTAAAAAATAGCTTTGAATTTTTTTTTTTTTAAATTGAGAAAAAATCAACAAAAATTGTACGAACAACATTTAATAGACTACCCAAAAACCACTCATTTAAATTTAGTTTCACGTTGAAAACTGAGCATAAAAAAAAATCATCGAAACACCTTCAAACGAAAAAGGTAGGTATACAAGTATGTACATCACATTAATAAAACTCACCCAAAAAACAATCCAAAACATGAAAAAATGAGATATTCACAGCCTCGTAGACCAACATGGAATTATTGAACAATAACTTCGTAAAGGATCCGAAAACATCTTACACCGGAACGTCTTCAATCTGAAACAAAATAGTTTAAAAAATTAGGTACAATAATGAAACGAGATGCAAAAAAAGTAAAACTAAACAACACCAACAAAAATAAATCAAATAGGTATTTTTCGTACCTCCTTTTCGTATGGTTCTCCTTCGAACATATGATTACCATCGGATCGCATCCCACATGAAAGACGTAGTCTTCACAATCCAACATCCCAATAATATCAAACCATGTAGGATGCTGTATTCTACTGAAATCAAATTACCAAAAATTTGAAAAAAAAAAAAAAAAAAAAAAATCATTCAAAAGGTAAAAAAATATTTCAACTTTTGTAGGTTGCTTATCTAGTCATATTTACGGCAAACGAGATAGGCAAATTTATTAACATCGTATCATCGATGATAAGAGGTTAATAAATTTGCCTATTTAGTTTGCCGTAAATATGGTGATACGATATTTGCCTACTCAGTTTGCCCTAAATAGTCGGCAAATTCGCAGGTAAAAAATTATATAATAAATAATACCTCAAAGGAATCCAACACAACCTACTGCTTGCTTGAAACATTCGAATGTATAAAATTGAAATAATAATAATGTACAACTACTTTACAAATTCGCAACAAACCGAGTACAAAAATATAACTAAATACTTACCATTTGAAAATAAATCACTTTCGAAACAATCAGCATGCTTTGCTGGAAAGACAATAATGAAAATTCAACTCCACTCCCATTGTGGATCCATACTTCACTTCCCGCACAAGTTTTTTCAAAGGTAACATCGGAACCATCTCGGCTGTGGCTGTAGGATGAAGTTCCACTGGCAGTAATCGATCTTAAATCACATTTGAAATGATTAGAAAACAACAAAATGAAATTGATTTGAAAATCTGACAAAAAAAATGAAATTAAAATACGCCTTCAAGATGATACTTTTTTGACATAAAATTTAAGGAAGGAAATAGAAAAAAAAAACAAAATGAAATTGATTTGAAAATCTGACAAAAAAAAATGAAATTAAATTACTTCAAATATTTTACTTCATCTGCAAGTAAAACTGTACTTAATTGTGAAAATCAAAAAACACCTATTAAATGTCCGACTTGTCCAGTTTGTTCATCTTGTCCTGCATGCTCTGAATCAATTAAAGAATTAAAAACAGCACCTAAAGGATATTCTTTTCATGGAAGCTGGTGGTCATCGTGGGGGACACTCTACTAAAATAAGTTATACTCCGTATCGTTTGCATAATACCAACGTAGATGCACCGGAACGAAGTTTAATCAAGATATGACGCATGTAAATATCATTATGCCCAAACTATCAAAGAATATGATTCGACTTCTTTCACTTCGTCACCTAGTTGTATAACCCCGCAGCCGCAAGTACACATTGGTTTATCACCTATCCCTCAGCTGAATCCAGAAACTGAAACAGTTTCGTTCTTGAATGCGAGTTTATATTTCCATGTTCAATGTGGAATTGAAATCCATCATGATGTAAATACCGAATGGAGTGATGGAAATCCATCTACCCAAGCTCGAAACGCAATATTTCATAATTATTCCAATAAAAAATATTGCCAACCAAATGAACTTTTTGGAATTGCAATTAATCGTAATGGTGGTGATTTAGACGTAGAAGAACCAGTCGCATTTCGTACAAGGTCAAAAAATATATTCGACAATGTTTTGTAAAATAAAAGTTTATTTGGATATGAATATATGTATATACAAGTTTAAAAATTAATATTATAATGTTCTAATAAACTAATTAACGCTAACGGATGTAGCTTTTTTTTGCATATAATTAAATCTGTACATTTGCGCCATCTATATTTAAACATTCTTGATAAAAAGGCTTCGTCGGTTGGGAAAGGATCTTCATTTGTCGTAATTACAATTGGAGTGCGTGATATGACAACATCATTGCTGAATTTTACCTTAGCATTGATATTGTCACCTCCGAATAGCATTTTTAGGTCGTCAAATTTCGATCTTTCACAACTCGGTTTGTTCTATAATAAAATCCGTTTATTAACCGCATATTTGTTAAAGTTACCTATTTGTCCAAAATTCATGAAAAAATGGATTATCATATCAAAAAAATAGGTTTTACCACAATTTGGTTCACCAATAACGAAGAAGCAGTTTTTTTTGGGAATGATCTTGTCTATTACATAATAGGTTTGTTCGAGGTACCACAGATCCTACAGTACACAGATTCTGTACAGATTGGACCTGTACAGAATATGTACAGAACCTGTAAGATAGGTCGAAAGGTCGAACGGTTTTCTGTACAGATTCTGTGAAAAATGATAACGTAAATGAAGTTTCACTTTATTTAGTTTATTTAACTGAAAATAACTAAAACTTGAAAAGAAAAATCAATCGTGAGTCAAGATTTTCATCTCCTCACTCAATATTTCTACCAAACAAATGTTTTTCATGATCACCAATCATTTTACGGATTATAAATTATTTTTTAAAATAAAAAGAAGTATTTAATCAGTAAACATTCACATTCCACATCAATAGAGAACAAAAATTCAACCGTTAAACAATTTTTCAGAGTTCCAGTAGTTATAATGATAATTATTTTCCAAATTTTGATAGCTCTCATATCAACTGTCAGTCTATCACATTACCTGCAGCACCTACAGTACCTCCGGAGGTACTGTGGGATCTGTACAGAAACTGCACAGATTTCAGTTACAGAAAATTACCTCGAACACGTTTGTCACGTTTCTGTACCTGTAAGTGGTAACCTCGAACGCTTTTTCTGTACAGGTTCACAGATTCTGTACATATTTCACAGATTCTGTGGTACCTCGAACAGACCTACCATAACTCCGTCATAAATATTTTACAATTTTTGTACGAACCTAACTGAAATTCGAGAAGATTCATAGCAATTTTGAAGGAAATTTCGGTCGAATAATAAAATGCATGTACTGTTAAATCGGTCGCAGCGAAATAAATGTTTGAAGGATCTAAAGTCAAAATTAAATTATATAGTTCCCGGACAGTTAACAAATTTACTGAATTTTGCCAAACGTTCATAATGTTTTTAAAAAGCGCACTATTTCTATCATCAAAAACCCCTTCGCTATTTATGAATTTTTGCAACTTGTAAACATTAGCTAACGGGGATATCGCGAATTGCTCTAAGAACCTTAGGATCCTATCTCCTTTTGCTCTCTTTGTATTCGACCGGAATTTTCCCTCAAAAAGTGTCCATTCATCGTTGGAGATTTTGCGGTACAAAGTCTGCCGTTTACCAGTTTCGAAATAGATGAGGAGATTCCTCCATCGCTCGATTGAGTATTCGTACGCTCGATTAAGTATTCGTAGGAGGGAATAACTCTTCGCTTTCTATTGGAAAAAGTTTGCTGCAGCTCTCTGATTCTTTGACATCGGCATTGAGAGCTGGTATAGGTGCAGTCATGGACGATGTGGAGGTGGTCAATATGGAAGACGAAGACAAAGATGGTGCCGAAAAATGAAATCTCCAGAATTCTCTCCAACCATCGTAGATCGTATTGGGTACCAGGTAAGATGTAAACATCGTGTATAACTCTCCGTCAAACAGGAGTTTTTCGCAACAAATAACGGAGTCTACTGTCGACAGATTCGGGATTTCATCCAAGAGCGTCAGAAAGAGCGACCATTGCCCCGTCCCGATCCGGAGCAATGGCGTCACAGCTCTTATCGCTACCAATAAATCAAATGGGTAATACCTCATTTTCTAATGTTTCTCCTGCGAACATGTGATCACCATCGCGGATCGCTTCCCACGTTAAATAAGGGAGAATCAGATCATCCTCGAGGCTGCTGTATTTCTTCTGAAATCAAGTTACAAGAAAATATAAATTTCAAGACACTAAATTCGAAAAAAAAAATCAAAATTGAAACATTCGAATCTATAAAAAAAATTAAACATGCACCATTAAAATGAATAATAATACTGTACAATTACTTTACAATAATTCGCAACAAACAAACAACAAAAATAATCAAACACTTACTCACCATTTGAAGAAGAAAATATCACAGCATGCTTCGCTGGAAAAACGTAAATGACATGACGATGCAATTCTCGAGAATCCATACTTCACTTCCCACACAAGTTTTTTCCAAAAGCAAACCGCGAACCTGAAATTGTAAAAAATTAAAATAAATGAAACGCAATCATCGAAAATTAAATTAAAATAAGATACCAAAAACTTCATCAAGGCAAATCAAATGCAAAAAATAACAAGAGAACAAACAAATTCGACGTGTACTCTCCTTCTCATCGAAAACCATACTGAATGAAATAATACCCCACCACACCCCACCGTAGTCTCCCAGCCACACCCCATTTATTCAAACTGAAAACTAAATCTACCCATTGTTCGATTTTCAACATTTTAAATTTATTGCCCTGAAAAAAGATAAGACTGAAGACCACAAGACGTGCCCATTGTTTGATTTTGAACATTAAAAATTTTATTGCCCCAAGATAAGATAAGATATGAATAACAATGAAGTTCACTATGAGCATTTAAAATTTATTGCCCTACTCCCTATTCATTCAAACTGAAAACAGATCGATGGTTCGATTTTGAAAATTCAAAGATTTATTGCCCCAATTTAAAATTTAGTACCCTAAGATAAGATAAGATGACGTGAATAAATTTATTGCCCTACTCAGTGTTCAATATTCGTTCAATATTCATTCAAACTGAAAACAGATCGACCCCTTGTTCGATTTTGAATATTTCAAATTGATTGCCCCAATTTAGATTTATTACCCTAAGATAAAATGTGAATAAATATGTATTGCCCTACTCTAAAAAGATCGACCCCTTTGTTCAATTTTGAATACCTATATTAAATTTATTGCCTTAACAATTAAAATTTTACTACCCTAAGATAAAATAAGATGTAAATAAATTTATTGCCTCTGAGATGACCTCGATAATCTTATTTTAAAATTTTACATATTTCAAGACTGAAACGAATAGTAGGTAATAAAAAAATATTCATAATAATGAACATACACCACGTAAGTAGTAAGTACCTCACTAAATATGAAATATTTTACTACTAAAATCAACGAATGAGTAATCACTTCCCATCGAAAGAGAAAAGGCAACACATTTGCATTTTTCAATCTTTAAAAATACCTATGCAAAAAATGACACTTTTCAACCCCCATTTATTTACCAAAAATTATACGCCAAAAAAATCCTATGTCATGCAATTATTATAAATGCAAAAGGAAAATAAAAACTTACTCAGCTAGCACTTCTCGTTATCTTCATATTGTTCCTATTCAAGCAATCTCGAACAATGACAGGGTTCAAGGCTGGCAACTCGATACATCTGAAGAAGAAGAAAAAAAATATATATCAGATTAATAATGCAAAAAAAAAAAACACCAGGTACACTAATTCGTACACATTCACACAAATTATTTCACTTTAAAAAATTCTGAAATTCACAAAAGCACGAGTACATGAAAAAAAAACCACAAACAAATTATAGCATATTTTGAAAAAAATTAATGCCAATTTTTTCAGCATTGAAAGAATATTAAAATTAAAATCGAACAGAAAAAAAAACAATTTTTTCAGCATTGAAAGAATATTAAAATGAAAATCGAGCAGATAATGAAAAAAATTAATAAACTCACCAATGCACTGAGCTACATTATCTACCACTCACTGGACACAATAATAACACTGCCACGAACTGCACAAAACTGGAAGGTAAGCAAAAGCAAAAATACGTATTAATGAAATAAAAAAAATACGAAATTTGATACATAAATGAGAATAGGTAAATAAAATGACATTGCATCTGTTTCAATTGAAAAGGAAAAAGAAATAAAGAATTAATTTTGAAATCCACCATCTCCAAATCCACCATCTCCAAAGTAGGTAAAATTTAAAAACAAAAGAATTACTTACACAAAGCATTCGTCATTGTCTTTACCAGCAGCTTCCTTCATAATGTCAAAACGCCGCGAAAAACAATTAAAACAAATCGCAAATACATACATCAACAAAAACAACAAAAAAAAAAAGACAAAAAAAGTGTAAAAAAGAACACGAATTTAAGATAAACAATTTTTAAATTACATTAATAAAACATTCCATTAACTCAAAACCTCGAAACGAATCGTTAATTAATTTTAAAATTAAAAAATAAAAAGATACTTCTTCATTCAAATCTGAGCAAAGAATGAAACTGGGCGCCACCCAAAAATAAACAAAAATGGCAACCTAGATGGTAGACTGGTGACCTCTACTCAATTACCTAGTTTTCAAAAATGTAAGTAACTAGCGCTACCTATCAAAAAAAAAATTTTAATTGAAAAAAAAATTTTCTTTCAATTAAATTTTAGATAGGTATTTTTTCAGTATTGAAAGAATATTAAAATTAAAACTTTCAATTGATAAGGAAAAAGAAAGAAGAATTAATTTTGAAATCCACCATCTACAAAGTAAAATTTAAAAACAAAAGAATACTTACACAAAGCATTCGTCATTGTCTTTACCAGCAGCTTCCTTCATAATGTCAAAACACCGCGAAAAATGATTAAAACAAATCGCAAATACCTACATCAACAAATTCAACAAAAAAATAAATAAAAATTGTAAAAAAGAATACGAATTTTAGATAAACAATTTTTAAATTACGTTAATAAAACATTCCATTAAACATTCCATTAACTCGAAACCTCGAAACGAATCGTTAATTAATAAAAAAATTAGAGATCTTTCTTCATTCAAATCCGAGCAAAGAATGAAACTGGGCGCCACTCAAAAATAAACAAAAATGGCAATCTAGATGGTAGACCAGTTACCTCTACTCAATTTTCAAATATAGGTAACTAGCGCTACCTATCAAAAAAATTGAATTTTTTAAAACACTATTACAAATTATATTCTTGTGGATTTTTTATTATATATTTTTATTTTCATTTTTTATCCTTCTAAATAATTTTTCATTTTTTTAAATGTTTTGATTTTTTTTTCAATAAAATTTTCACTTTCAATTTTAATTTTTTTTCTAAATTTTAAAATGATTTTTCAATCTTTTAAATTATTTTTTAATAGATGCATTACATTCAAATCCAACTTTTTCTCAAATTTAATTTCTCAATTAATTTTTAAAAAGTGTTGATACGTACATCAATTTTTTTTTTGAATGAATTATCAACTTTTCAATTTTTTCTGAGTTTTATAATTATAATAATTCAATTGTTTATGATTCCTTAATTTTATTAAATTCATAATATCCTTTGAAATTGTTCAATTTTTCATTACTGTAATTTTTCTCAATATATCAGTTTTTAAATAGGCACTTGAAATTTTAAAATCAATCATATTTTTCAAGAAATCGTTTTCGAAAATTTTTCAAAATATTTTTTAATTTGTCTCTGAACATTTTTTTGTATTTTTTTTAAAGTTTTGCTTTCTTTTTGACTTTTTTCAGTTTTTCTGAATTTTTCATTTCTTGAAAATTTTTTTCCTAATTCAAGTAGGTAAGTGTAATTTTTTGTTTTGAATACAATTATTTTAATCGAGTATTATAACTTTTCATTACTTGGTATATTACTTTTGAAAATTTTCGACTCATTTTTTTCTATTTCTCTGAATTTACCATTTTTTTTTCACAATTTTATTGCCCTTATTGAAATTTTTCGAGTTTTTAATTTATTACTTAACAATTTTTCTGAATATTTCAAAAATTTCTCACTTTTTTGAAAATTTTATTGTTTTTTTTTTCAAACATATAATTCTATTAATGTTTCGATTTATCAAACAAAGTATTTAATTATTCATCAATTTTTTCAATTTTTCATTTTCTTTCAAACTAAATATTTTTCTCAGTCATTCAGTTTTTTATTAAAATAGTATAGGTACCCAATTTAAAAAATAAAATTCCAGTTTTTTGTAATTCATCAATTTTTTCAAAATTTTAGTACCTAACGTACATAGAAATTTTTCACATTTTTGCAAATTTTAAATTTCATTTTTTTATGAATTTTTTGATGACTAAAATTTTCTGTTTTTTACGATTTCTCATTTTTATCTATTTTTAAAATTAATCATTTATTTCTTTCAATTGGAAATTTTTTTATATTTTTAAAAATGTTTTGATTTGTAGTTCCAAAATTTAAAAAAATTTCGAACATTTCAATAATTATTTGAATAAAATTTTTTCAAATTTTCATGACATTGTAATTTTTGTAATTTTATCAGTTTTTTGTTTCCTTGGATTTTTTTCATCATGCAATCAATTGAAATTTTTTGATTTTTGCCTACCTATAAATTCATTTTTCATATTTTTAATAAGCCTTAATTCAAATTAACTACATTTTTACGAATTTTTAATTTTTTCTATTTTCAAGATTTCTCAATTTTTTTCTTATTTTTTTCGAATAATTATTTTCAAAATTGGTAAAATTTTACAATTTGTTAAAATTTAGATTTTTTTTATTTGTCTGATTTTTAAAATATTTTAAGGATTTTTCCCCCAGTTTTTCTCAATAGCCCAATTATTTATAATTTTTTTAATTTTTCATATTTTTTTTTCAGTTACCTACCTAATTTGAAAATTTTTACTACTCCAAGTTTTAGAATTTTTATAAAAATATTTCCAAAGTATTTCAATGGACGTGGATAGGTAAATATTCTATTCATCGCATGAATAGGCTACTCGTAAGCAATATCTTTTTTGACATTTTTTTCCTAAAAAAATTGTTTACATTATTTTTTCCAATTTCCAATTTTTTTTTTTTTTTTTTTTGAAAAGGTAACGAATGATTTTTTGATTTTAAAAAGATACGATTTTTAGAGTAAAACCACGTTCATCGAAAATAATACAAAAAATTACTAATGTAATATTTGAAATAGCTTTTCAAAAAAACAAAATGTAAAATTCATCGTGATAAAGTAAAAATTTGAAATTCTATAGTTTCAACAAAATTACCCTTCGAAAAAATACTCGACTCTCGACTGCATTCTAAAAATAAAACAGCCAATTTAAACGACCACAAATCGACTTACCGCGATGAAGAGCAGCTCTTTCTGGAAATCACAAATCACAACACCACAAGCACCAAACGTTGATTTCTCGACGCGAAAAAATACCATTTTTACACAAAAAAACAAAATTGAAAAAAAACACACTTCACACGACACCGATACTTCCAACCGCACAAATTAAAAGGATGTCGCGTTTTTGTTCACAGCCAGAGTAGCCACGAGGTCCTGGTGGACAGCTACTTGGCTTGTGTTAACGCTTACCACTTTGTACATAGAACAAATCATCGATTAAAGTGCGAATTTCATTTTTTCATCTTCAAACATCGCGAAGTAAATACGTATAGAAAGTTATATAGAATGAAAGAACGATTAATTAAAAAAAATTTTAAAAAACGAACCGAAATAAAAACAATTTTTGTCGACCGGACGTATTGGTCTGGTTGGAAAAAATGGATGAAATTTTACATTTCAATCGAAGTTTTTACGAAATCGAGACTAAAATATTTCTACAACCGAATCACATATTTAACAGCAACAATTGAGGAGTAGGGTGGCCCTTATTTTTCGAATTTTGGAAATCCCTATTTTTTATTTTTCCTCTAACTGAATTTTAAGCCGTTTCTCAGGGGCCCCCAAATTTGAAAAAATCAAAAAAAAAAAAAAAAATAGAACATTTTGAAAATTTTTGAAAATTTTTAGCAAAATGGTCAAATGGATGGTATTTCTATAAGACAAGACCATTTTCGATGATTTCTTATCTTTACCCCTCTTTTCATGGGACATAAAAAAAACGTCATTTTTTACGTTTTTTAAAAAATTTGAAAAAAATTACTAAAAATTAAAGAAACATTTTTTTTTGAATAAAATGTTTTTAGCATACATGTTATTGCCCAAAAAGGTCATTTACGGCGATTTTTCATCCTTGCCTTCATTTTTGGGAACCTCATTTTTTTTTTTCAATTTTTGATAGTTTTTGAAAAATTCTCACTGATACGGCAGTGATGAAAAATCACCGTAAATGACCTTTTTGGGTGATAACATGTATGCTAAAAACATTTTATTCAAAAAAAAATGTTTCTTTAATTTTTAGTCATTTTTTTCAAATTTTTTAAAAAACGTAAAAAATGACGTTTTTTCATGTCCCATGAAAAGGGGGGTAAAGATAAGAAATCATCGAAAATGGTCTTGTCTTATAGAAATACCATCCCTATGACCATTTTGCTAAAAATTTTCCAAAATTTTCAAAATGTTCTATTTTTTCTATTTTTTTGATTTTTTCAAATTTGGGGCCTCTGAGAAACGGCTTAAAATTCAGTTAGAGGAAAAATAAAAAATAGGGAATTATTTTCTACCAATATGTCACCAATTGACCCCCTGTCCCGACAACATTTCCAAAATTCGAAAAATAAGGGCCACCCTACTGAGGAGTGATACCTAACCAAACTCAAACTCAAACTCAAAAACGGCCTCCGTCCTATGTAATTCTTATGGGACGGAGGTCGTTTTCACATATTACTCCTCAATTATCAACTGTTAGAATTTCTCGCCAAAAATGAGAAAATTTTTAAAAAGTTACAAAAATAATTCGCGATATCTAAACAATTCAACTACCTAAATTTACAATATTTAAGAGAAAAAAAAAATAAGAAAAAACACGATCGATATGATAATCCGATATTATTATTAAAATTAAAATATTCATTTTTTTTTTCGTCGTTTTTAAAATAAAATAATACGTACTCTGGTAAAACTGATTAACAAGACGTACGATACATTAGGTAGCGTAATATACGTGGGTAATTACAAACTGTACACATACATACGATCAAACCTAGCATAAATATCAATTCAAATACACTATAAATAATCAAAAGTCAATAAAGAAGAAAAAAAGAGAAAAAAAAGAGTAAAAGAAGTTATATACAAAATATAATAATAAGAAACACGATAATTGATTTGTTTTTAAACTCTATCTAAGTAAAAAAAAAAAATATTACAGTTAAAATGAAAGACTAGAGAACTTTAAACAATCGTATAGTATTTGTTTTGTTGTTTTTTTATCATCGAAATAATAATAAGCACACCTTAACAAAACAAAAAAAAGAAGAATAAAAAACATTAAAACTACAACACTAATTAAATAATAAATATATAAACTGGTAAGTAAATAAAATCAATCACGTTGTATTCGAGAGAAAAAAAATTAATATAAAGAACCCGTCAATAGAACCAAAAATGAGTTCACAATTTTGTCATATAATCTACCACTCGAGGACGTCTTCAAAAACACAGAATAGCAGAGCAACAAGAAGAAAAATATCGCGATATCATCAAACACTAACAATACTGACAATAAAACGAGTTTTAACAAAAAAAAAAAAAACTATAAAAAGCAAACAGGCGACAAAAATATTCTACCTTATATAAATCTCTATCAACACACTCAACGATTAAGTAAAAATAATGATAATATAAACGAATAAATCATTTCGTTAAAAAAAAAAGAAAACACATCAATTTGAAATCTACCCTAGAGAACCGAAAATGCGATTTATAAAAAGAAAAAATACAAACGTTGATTATCTTTTAAAATTGGTAACTAATTTTCGCCGAGTCGAAAACGGCGCTACGCGATCGATTAAAAAAAAAAAGAAAAAAGAAAAAAATAAGCGTCTAAGAAACGACATCTTTCTCCAATGTCAGTCGTTTGTTGGTGGGATCGTAATGGCCGGCCAAATAATACACGTCGTTCGATTCGTACACGTTATGAATGCGTTCTGGCTCCTTTTTCAGACGTTCTCTGTACTCTTTGATGGAGACTACTTCGCATTTATGCGATATGGTTTGCACGTCGTTTTTATCGTCGTGAGGTGACTCGAACAGACCGCCCTGAAAATATCAGCGATTGATGTTTAGAAATAGATCGATGAGATTTAAAAAAAAATAACAGTCGAAGGGTGCTTTACTTACCAAGAAAGGTAATTTTTCTTTGAGGCCGCTGGTCTCTTCAGGATGATAAAACCACTTGACGAGAACCATCATGTTTCCGTAACACTCCCACATTGATTTGATTCGTCCGATGAATGGCTTCGGCGAGTTGTCGGCGGTTAGAAATACGGCGCAGTCTCCGACCTAAAAAATCAACGATCGAAATTAGTATCATTATTTGCAGTGGCGTATTTAAGGTGAGGGTTTTGGGATCCAAACCACTTCCATTATGCATAAAAAAGTTTTAAAAAATATCTACCTCAAAAACCTTGCATAACAAAGATGCTTATTTTATACACACTTTTCAAAAATTTTCTAAAATAATTGTGAAAAATTCTTAAAATGCATCCCTAACTTTTCTTAAATTTTCAAAAATGAGATTTTTCAAAATTTTCCCAATTTTTAGTCACAATGAATTTTCATAAAATAAGATTGGTCAAATTTTTCAATTTTTGGAATGATTTTTCATAAATTTTCAAAAAAAAAAATTGGATAATTCTTTTTAATAGGAGTTTTATTTTTCAAAAATGAATTTTTCTAATTTTTAGGTAAGTATAGATACCTACATGATTTTTCTTGAACTTTCAAAAATGATATTTTTGTTATTTAAAAAAAAAAATCAATATGGACGTTTTCCAATTGTTTTTAGAGGTGATTTCTTTCTACTTTTTAAAACTAGATTTTTTTTAAATTTTACAATCCCGAAATTTTACTTACTAATTTTTAATTATCTATGATAAATTTTCAACAAAAAAAATAGTCAAGTCAAATTCTTCAACATATTGAACTTTTTCAATTTTTAGGAAGATTTTCCTTGAATTTTCACAAAGAGAAACAGTGTAAGTAAATCTTTTTTTTACTTTTTTTCAAGGTTGAATTTTTCCTTTGCTTAGAAATTTTTTTGATTTTCAAAAATTGAATCCTAAAAATTTTGAATGCATTACATTTTTTTTTTCTAAATTGAATTTTTTTCCAATAATATTTTATATGTTAACTTTTCTTAATTTTCAATTATTAAGCACAAAATGTTCAAAATTCTTCAATTTTTGAAATGATTTTTCAAAAGTTTTGAAAAATGAAAATTGGGTAATTTTTCAGTAGGTATTTTATTATTTTATCAATGATTTTTCTTCAATTTTTACTATTTAGAGATCATTTTTTTTTTTGGAATTTTCAAAAATGATATTTATTATGTACTTGAAAAAAGTTTAAGATGGATTTTTTGAATTTTTTTGAAAGGAGATTTTTTCCATTTTTCAAAACTAGATTTTTTCAATTTTACAATTTCAAAACCTCGCTTATAAATTTTCAAAAAAATTAGTTTAGTCAAACTCTTCAACATAATAGGTATTGAATTTTTTTCAATTTTTGGGAAGATAGGTATTCTTTGAATTTTCACAAATAGAAAAAGTGTATTTTTTTGATTTTCAAAAATTGAATTCTAAAAATTTTGAAAAATGCATTTTAAAATTTTTTCAAGATTGAATTTTTTTACAATCATTTTCAAGGATGGCTTTTCTTAATTTCCAATTACAAAATTTTCGCAATTTTTAAACTTTTGGTAAGACGTTTATAATAGCTAGATTATTACGTCCATGGGAAACATGCTTTAGATGGAGTTTATTTTTCAAAATTTAAATTTATTACTCTCTTCTTATAAATGATTTTTATTAAATTTTCCAAGCTATTTTTTTTTTGTCAAGTATTAGTGAAAATTGGGAAAAAAAATTCATAATGACCACTCTCGAAAAAAAAATTTGAACCCATCCCATGATTTCATCCTAGATACGCCACTGATTATTTGAAGGAAAATTATCAATTAGAGGGGAGAGAGGGGCCCAATCGAAATTCGTATAATGACCAAAATTATTTCCAAGATCCTAATCTACAACTTTTGTTTGAAAAATTTTTCAATTGAACCTTCCCTCCTCTTTAATTTTTCATATTAATATATGGATACTCGTAATTGAAAATTGGGGAGAGATAACCCGCTGAATTAAAAAAAATTTTAAACAAAAGTTGTAGATTAAGATTTTAAAAATAAGTTTGATTATTATAAAAATTTCGATTAGATCTTTCTTTCCCCTCAAATTTCGCATATTAGTACAAAGACACTCAATATTGGAATATGGGGGGAGGGAGGGAGGGGTTGAATTGAAAAACTTTTTAAACAAAAGTTGTAGATTAAACTCCTAAAAATGAATTTGGTTATCATAAAAATTTCGATTAGTCCCCTCCCTCCACTCGAATTTTGCATATTAGTACAAAGAAACTCAATATTGGAAAATGGGGGAGGGAGCAGGGGTTGGATTAAAAAACTTTTCAAACAAAAGTTGTAGATCAAGATCCTAAAAATAAATTTGGTTATTATAAAAATTTCGATTAGACTTTTCCCTCCCCTCAAATTTCGTATATTAGTACAAAGACACTCAATATTGGAAAATGGAGGGGAGGGAGGGGTTGAATTAAAAAGTTTTCAAACAAAAGTTGTAGATTGAGATCCTAAAAATAATTTTGGCTATTATAAAAATTTCGATTAGACCCTCCTCTCCCCTCGAATTTCGCATATTAGTACAAAGACACTCAATACTGAAAAATGAGGGGGGACGGGTTGAATTAAAAAAAAATTCAAACAAATTTGTAGATTAAGATCCTAAAAATAAATTTGGTTATTATGAAAATTTCGATTGGACCTTTCCCTCCCCTCGAATTTCGTATAAATTAGGCGTTTATGTAGTTTTGGACAACAGGCCCCGATCGACCCCCCTTCCGCTTAAAGCAACCTTAGTACCGCGTAATACGCCGTTACTCACCCTAATCTCAACATCTCCTCTTTTGATGGCCTGGAAGAATTCCTTCTTCGCTCTGCCTTTGCCATTTCTCTTGAATCCTTTGCCGCACCATTCCCAAAAGTTATCACCGGAATTGCCGTCGTCCTGATTGTCATGCGAGTCGTCGCTCGTTCCTTCGTCTATTTCAACCTCTACCTCGTCCTCAGCGTCGTCTTCTTCGTCATTTTCGCGTTCTTTAACTTCCTCTTTTTCTTTTTTCGCCTCTTTCGAGGGTGTCGATTTGGACGACTGTTTATGATTGACT
Organism: Balanococcus diminutus; assembly: GCA_959613365.1. Lineage (NCBI taxonomy): Eukaryota > Metazoa > Arthropoda > Insecta > Hemiptera > Pseudococcidae > Balanococcus > Balanococcus diminutus. Next base: position 4,683,020 of record OY390715.1, read on the forward strand.
GTGGCTGGTGCTACTGCAGCGGATTGGACTGTGGCGGAGATTTGAGGTCGAACAGTCTACGATTGAGAGTAGAAATATTAGTCGAGGTGTCACCTTTTTTTTTCAACGTTCGATCAGAGCGACATTTGACTCACCTTTCGATTTTGTGGTTTAGTCTGCGAACCACTGAGGTTCGAGGTTGAGTTCTTAGATTCATTGTCATCTTCGTCGTACGATTTTGATTGCTTTTGAAGCCCTGGAAATATTTTAAAAAATAATTAAAATCAAAATATCGTCGTATTCGTCTGTTTTTTCTCCCATTTCCCATCGAAATGATACGATTTCGAAAGAAATGCTAATTTTCGGTACACGAAGACCAACCGTACCTGAACTGGAAACGCCTAGCTTCGACGATGTTTCCATTTTACGATGAATTTCTTCTTTTTTGATCGTCGTGCTCGTTTGATCGCTACGCTCATCTTTGAAAGTCGCTGCTGAAAACACATCTTCGTGTTTTTCACTTATAGTACGAGTCGTTTTACATCCGCAAGTTACATTCTCGCCGCCATTATTGTTATTCTTATTACAGCACGAATCTGCCGAGCAATCTACGAAACGAAAAACCCATCATTAGAGAAAATCATCGATTCCATTTGGTTCATCAAATTTCAATCAATCAACTTACCAGCTCCAGATCGACACAAAAGATCCAGCCCTTTGTTAACGTTCGTTTCGCCACGATCGTCGCTACCGTTCTGCTTCGACGAGCTGTATTTTCGCTCAGACGACGACGAACGTTTCCTTTTATGATGTTTGCGATGTTTATGCTTATGCTTATGACGTTTATGTAACTTCCTCGAGTCCGAATCGTGGTGCTCGTTATCGCCGCACTTGTGGCTTTTTCGTTTAAATGACGAACCAGCCGACTCCTTAGCTCGTAGCTTATCTTTACGTTTCTTCTTCAGGTGTCTTTTCTGCTGCTGCGACGTATTCTATACAAAAAAATGACGTTCGTAATTAGGCATAGAAAATCACCTTTTAGCGTATTTTCTCTTCGCAGAAAATATTCGTACCTTGGAATCGATTTGACGCTGGCTCTCTGAACCGTGCTCTTCTCGACGATGTATTTTCGCAGCCGTTGCTTCGTCTCCGGACGTACTCGGCTCGAAATTCGACCTAGACTCGGGTTCGTTTTGATCGAAAGACGAAGACCTGGAGCCCGTATCGTCGTACTCGGTGAACGACTTTCGTACCGAAGAGCCGGCCGAAATTCGACGAGATTCCGACGATTCGTCATCCTGCGCTGTTTCTTCGGGCGATAGAGATGATGGACTTTTTGGCGAATGCTGCGAAAAAAACGACGAAGTTGAGCGAAAATTCGTTTAGATATCCGTACAAATGGAAAATTTGAAGTTTTATCTTACCAATTGCTTATCTATGGGAATTTCCTCGAAGCTGACGCCGGAAATGCGACGTTTCCTTTTATGGCGATCGTGACTTTTATGATAGTGCGCCAGATCGTCTGGTGACGTACCTGAAAAATAGTAAAATGTTTGGTTTAATAAAAAAATAAGAAAGAAGAAGAAGTAAGAAACATGGCGTTTTTTTTGAACGGAGGGTGCGTAACAAACGATTTTTTTTTTTTTTTTTTTTTGAAAACTGGTGGATTTTTTTTGATAATTTTAAAGGAAAATTTTCAACAAAAAATTCAAAACTTTGTACTTAACAAAATTTTTTAAAAAATGATTAGAAAATTTTTATAAAAAATTATTTGAGATAATTTCTTTCAACCAATTATTTATTTTAAAAAAATAGAAAAAAAAATAAACTATGATTATTTTTAAAATTTCAAGGAGAGAAATTTCCAAATTCCAAAATGAAATATTTTGTAATTTCTTTCATCAAATGTCATCAAGTTTCAAGGGGGGGGGGGGGGGGGTGTATTCAAAATACATTCAAGGCATTTTTCAGAAGTGTTTTTCAGACTTCAGAAAAGTTCCATGCAAAAAAATTTTATTACAACTTTTTTCTCAATTTTCTTGGTCAAAATAAGATGAGAGTTTTCCAAGCAGAATTTTTCATAAAAAATCGAAATTGTTATCAAAAACATTTAGAATGAACAATTTTTGAAGAAAACATTCACTAAAAAAATTTTTCCAGCAATTTTTTTAAATAAATTATTCAAGAAAAGATTGCCTTTAAATTAGGTAATGAATGTTGTAGAATTTTTTTCACGATTTTAAATTGAAAAAAATTTTAAAAAGAAAAAAGAACAATAATTATACTGAAGAAGCATACGGAAGTTGAAAAAAAAAACTTCATGAGAATTTCTTCATAGAAAAATCCAAGATTTTTAAAAAATAATTTTCTGGGATTTTTCAGCAAATTTTCAAAGAATTTTTTAATGCGAAAATTTTAATTTACATCAGAAAATTTTTGGAGAAATTTTCTTACACAATTTTTTCAGAAAAGTTGAAAATAAAAATTTGTGTTTGGAATTTTAAAAAATTTTGTTGGAAAACAATTTTTTGACAAAATTTAAAATTTAAGTATATTTTTCAATTAACTTCGAACAAAACTATAAAAAATTCCCAAAAAAACAATTCTTTACAAAGTTTTTTGAATGAATTGTAAGAGTATTTTTACGAAATTTGAAACTTTTCTGTGTGAAAAAAATTCGAAAATTAGAGAAAATATTTCTTAAATCTCAAACCAAACTCAGAAAAAATTATAAAAATTTTCAAGAGTTTAAAAACTTTTATTGGAGCAAAATTTGGAAATTTGCAGTTTGAAAAAATTTAATACTTATTCATAAAAAAAAACCGACTCATCGTAAAATGTTGTAATAGAATTCTTTGGTATATTTTTAAAAATTTTGTTGAGAGAAATTATGTTGAAAAAATTCTCCAACTATTTCCCAATGAGAATTAAAATTTTCTTTAAAAAAAAATAACCCAATAAATTGCTGAAAAATTCTTGAATTTTTTTTGAAAAAAGTTCTTATGATGTTTTTTTTTTTTTTAATTTTGCATAGATATTATTTTATTTTATTTAATGAAATTATTATTTTTAAAAATTAATTTTGAAGAATTTTTTCCAAGATTTTAAAGAAAAATTTAAAACAAAAACTGAAAACTGTAAATTAAAAAAAATGCAAAATAATCGTTAAAAATTTCAAGAATTTTTCAAATAAATTTTCTGCGTTTTTTTTAAAAGAAAAATCAACTTGCGGGTTTTTTCGAAAAAATTACCCATTTTGAAAAAGTAAGTATGAACACAGAAAATGAAACTGAAAACTGAAATTTAAAAAAAATGCATAACAATAATTATTTTAAGAATCTAAGAATTTTTCAAAAAAAATTTTTAATGAGAGAATTTTGATTTTAATCGAGAAATGTTATGCTCTTATAAAAATTTTTTTCATGAATGAGATTTTGTCTACAAAATAATTTATGGATTTTTTTAAAATTATTTTTCCAACTAAAGTAATTTGAAAAAATGAATTCAATCTTATTTTTAAAATTATACTTTTCATGATTTTTGAAAAACTTATCAAAAATTTGCAGAGGGAATATTTCTGAAGAAAATCTAAACAACACTGAACTTTTTTAATAGTGGGATTTTTTGTGGTATTTAAAAAAAAATTGGAAAAAATTCCATTGTTTTTTTTTAAAACTTCTGCATTTTAGAATTTTTTTACATAAAATTCTGTTCAAAAAAAATTATTAGGCAGGTAATGAATCAATTTGACCATCCTCCATTCGGTTTGTTACGTATCCTGCCTGCGTTCAATAAAAAGTATGCCGAAAGTCAACCCATATCGTAGGATAAAATCCCACTCACGTCGACTAAACCGGAAGTTCTTCGGTAACAATCTGATATCTTTGATATTAATACGACCGCTATCTCCATCGTCGAATTCCACCGAAGTAAAATGCTCGTCTTCCGATTCGTCCGAGGACGAAAACGACGCCACGTAACCCGGATACAGCGATAAATACTGCGAAGACCAAAATGCACATACTCTGGTACCATTCTTCAGCGGGTATTTACCCACGACTTCCAATACCTTCGAAATTTGACATAATTACGATAAAAAAATATTCAAAAACGATAAAATAAAACAGAGAAAGTCTTATAACAACTGCGTCAACTCACCACATCCCTCAAAACTTCCTCTTTTGTGTAAATATGAGTTCGATGACCTCGTTCGCCGTCTAATTTAATACCATACAAATCCGGAGCTCGGACAGCCGACAATTGACCAGCTCTGAATAAACCGCCAACAGCGATTAGCACCCTTATCGGATTCGCTTCCACATCTTCCAACAGTTTTGCCGTAATTCGAAAATCTATCGAGCGAAAAATTGCCTTCGAATTAGGTCGATTGCTCCAAAAATATGTATTTCAAATTCATCGAAATAAGTATTAATTTTTTACCGTCGTTACTGCCACAATCACGAGATACTCCAGTGGTCGCAGAAACGCCAGAGATGTCGCTGACAGCACCGTCTGCTGCAGACGAATTCGTATCGAATTTAGAATTCGCATTCGTATAGCTTTTCATCGAAGCGAAGTCGCTAGGAATGCGAGCGGAGGGACGGTGGGCGGTAGGACGAGATATGTGGTAGTTGGCTTCGTCTTCGTCATCCGACGCTGATATATTTGTACAACTTTTAGCCTGAAAATGACGAGAAATTTTCGGTTCAGTGGACCAAATTGCTAACGAACTAGTTAATCGAAGGGCGAACAATATTTTTAAAACATGGAGAGGGGGATACTTACCACATTGCTGGTCTTATGGGCAATGTTGCTGGTGCTGCTGCTGGAAGTGGTGAAAATGAAGGGACAATCGATGCTGTCGCTGGGCGAGGTCGCTTCAGGTGATGGCGATTCTTGTCTCCAGGTTTTCAACTGAAAGAAAATAAATTGAAATTTGAATAAAAATACAAAAATTGATTAATTTTGATTAAATCAAGTTTTGCAAAGGCTAAGAAAGACAATTTTTCTCATAAAAACCAAGGAGAGAATTTTTTTGAGATTTTCTTCAATACAAAAAAATATTATTGCAACAATTTTTTATTAAATATTCGTTCAGGTTGTTCTGTTCAAAAAAAAGTTTTTTCAAATTTTTTCGTGAATTTTTTCCAAAGTAATTTTATTTTGCAATAAAATATTTTCAGGGGAATTTTTTTAACCAGAAAATTCCAATTTTCATCAGGATTTTTTAGAGAATTTTTTTGAAGGAAATATTCGTAGAAATATACCTGTAATTTTATTCATTGTATAAATTTTTTTCAAATTGAAGATTTTTCAATGTAATTTGTGAATATTTTCCATGATTAAGTAAATTTTCAACAAAAAAAAGACTAAGAAATTTTTTTCAACGAATTTTTCGTGGATTTTTTTCCAAGAAATTTTTTTTAATGGGAAAATTTACAATTTTTTCAGCAAAATCGAAAACGAAAAATTTTTTACGTGATTTTAGAGGGACATTTTCAGAAAGAATCTAAAGAAAGGTATAATTTTGAAAACGAAACTTTTCATGATAATTATATTTGAGAATTTTCTCCAAAATTTCAAAGTCTCCCCCCCCCCGTCGAAAAAAATGCAAAATTGAAAAGAAAATTCATAAGAAGTTTCTTCGAAAAAATTGACAATTTTTCATGAATTTTTTTGGAGGTTCTTAAAATATTTGGGGAGTTTTTAATTTCTGTCAAAAAAATTAAAAACAAAATTATGAAAGAATTTTCTATATCAACATTTCCACGGTATTTCTGAAGTTTTCTGAAAAAATCGGAAACAATGCGAAATTCGAGGAAAAAATTGTAAAAAAAGTTCCAAGATTTAAAGTTTTCAAAAAAAAATCCCAAAAATTTTCCACAGATGGTTTGATCTTTTTCCCTAAAGAAATTTTTCAATGAGGAAATTTTAATTACCATAAATTTCAATGAAGAATTTTGTGAAAAAATTGTTTTGAAAGTTTTTTTTTTGCAAAATATGAAAGATTTATTTCCAGAGAAATTTTTAAAGATACTTGGGAATTTTTTCCTCAAGATTAGAAAAAATAAAATAAAAATTCTTACAAAAAATGAAGTTTGAAAAAATTCATTTTTCAATTCAAATTTGAAGAATTTTCCAACAATTCTTTTTTTGAAAATTCAGGATTTTTTCAAATTTTCAAATTTAAAATAAAATCAAAAAAACCTGACAAAAATTTCTAACAAATTCTTTTTTTGAAAATTAAGGATTTTTTCAAATTTTAAAATTAAAAAAAGAAAATTATTATTTTTTTTTTAAAAACTGAGATTATACAAAAAAATTATTTTTGATTTTTCAATTCAAAATTGAAGAATTTTTCAACAATTCTTTTTTTGAAAAGTCAGGATTTTTTCAAATTTTAAAATTTAAAATAAAACCAAAAAAAAAACTGAAAAAAATTTCTAACAATTTGAAAATTTAGGATTTTTTCAAATTTTAAAATTAAAATTTTTTTTTAAAAAAACTGACAAAAAATGAGATTATAAAAAAAATTATTTTTGATTTTTCAATTCAAAATTGAAGAATTTTCCAACAATTCTTTTTGAAAATTCGGGATATTTTCAAATTTAAAATAAATAAAACAAAAAAAAAAAATGAAAAAAATTTCTAACAATTCTTTTTTTTAAATTTAGGATTTTTCCAAATTTTATAATTGAAAAACATTTTTTTAAAATTTTAAAAAACTGACAAAAAATGAGTTTATAAAAAAAAATATTTTTGATTTTTCAATTCAAAATTTAAGAATTTTCTAACAATTCTTCTTTTGAAAATTCGTGATTTTTTCAAATTTTAAAATTAAAAAATAAAAATAATAAAAAAAATAAAAAAACTGACATAAAATGAGATTTGTCAAAAATTTCATTTTTGATTTTTCAATTCAAATTTGAAGAATTTTCCAACAATTTTTTTTGTTGAAAATTCGAGAATTTTTCAATTTTTGTTTCGATTTACTTACTTATTCTAAATGAAGTTCTAATAGCAAAAATTTTAATTTCCGTTGGAACATTTTTGAAAAAAAAAAATTCAATAAATTTAATTTCTTTTTGACTAAAATAAAACTAAAATAATGAAAGAATGATTGTTTTGAGCTTTTTTCCAAAGAAATTCTTCAATGAGAAATTTTAATTCGAGGTTTTATGAATATTTTTTTTGAAGAAAATTCTTAGAATAATTTTTTCAAACAAAAATGGCCAATTTGATCATCTAAAGTGGGTTTGCATAAAAGAAATAAAATTAAAATTGACTTTTCGATTCAATTTTCTCAACTTATAAATTTTCTCGTATTCTTACCTTAGCTTCAGCTTTCAATTTGGGTGTAATTTTAGGTTTACTTTCTTTATCAAAGAATTGACTCGAATGTATTGGTTTACGTTGAGATTCCAACATGGCTGACGAAATATACTTTGAGAATTTCGAAACACCGGTTAAAAATGGCGTCATTCCTTTGCTGTAAATTTCAAAAAATAAATTATAGACTGAAATTTTCAAGAAATTCAGCCAATCGATGGTAGAAAATGTCGAAATTATTATCTTCGTACTTTTGATTTTTACAATTGCTCGTTTCGTTGAACGTTTGACTGCTCGGTTCAACTTTCGGATACTTCCTGGGCCGGCCAACTCTACGCTTGCCTGGCAGAGGTCTCTTCGAATCGGTCCTTTCTTTATCATTCTCGTCCAGACATCCGGTCTTGTAGAAATTCTTCTTCACTTTCATCGCGTAGTTTCCATAAGCACCGTGTCTCGTTCTGTCGTAGTCTTCTTCCTCTGAATCGATCTCGTTTTCGTCGTTTTCATCCGGCTCGGACGAAGAGAATCCGTCCTGCGCACAATACTCGAATTTAGAGAATTGTGCAAGCTAGTTTGGCTTAATAAAATTCCATCATCACTCACCAAATCGTCTCTCGAAGCGTAAGATCTTTTCGGCCGCAGACTAAACGGCGACTGCACACGTTGCAACTTTTTACTCGGCAGTAAAGTGGGCGGGCTCAGTACGGAACTTTTGAACGGTTTTGACGTCTTCGTGGCAGACGAGCACATCGGTTCGAGGACAGGAGGACTCAGATCACCGTTGCTGGTCGTTTTCTCGGACGACGAATCTTGAATTGGGTCCAGTTTCAGCTTCGGTTTCGGCCTCGGTGACTTGCACGAAGGCGTAGTAGATGCCGAACGTGGCACAGATGTGGACGAACTTTTATCCAAGGCTAAGGAAGGGTCGCTGTACTTGCGAGGACGTCCGGGTCGTCTTTTGATCGGCGTCATGATCGATTTCGAATCGTTATCAGGCTCGGAGCTTGCTGTCGTCGCGGAGTAATCTTTCAACGGAGTCGGTGATCTAGTGCGCCAAAAAAACACCTCTCAATATTTGCAAAATGGATAGAAAAAAAAGGGTAGCGAGGAGAAGGGAAGAGTGCGAGTACCTGGTGGACGACGAAGACACCGCTGCGTATTTGCCATGCGTCAGTCGATCTAGCACTTTGCGAGTTTCGCGATATTTTTTCTGCAGCCGGGCTAATTCTAGTCGCATTTTTAGCTGGTTCCCTTCGTAAGGACTGACCGATCTGTCGTGCTTCGAGTCGAATAATCGGCTGCTTTTCGACATCGGCGAATCTTCTTCGTTTTTGTATCGATACGAGCTGATTTTTTCGTCATCGAAGGAGTCGCCTGCGAAATGAAATAATAGCAAAATATAAGATAATGTTGAACGAGATATCATCGCAGTAACTTATCACTAGTGTCTATTTTACTTGATTTGCTTACATGGAATTGTGTGGATCAGTTGTTGTTTAATTTCACCAAGTCCAATCAGGGTGTCAAACTTTTTTTCTTTTTTTTTGAAAATTCGTGACTATTACATGAACAATATTTCTACATTTCCGGGGGCCCCTTCCGGCATGAGCGTAACTTGGAAGAAATATTGGGAGGGGCAAAAAAAATTGCCCTAATTTTTTTCTCTTTAGACATTTTACAGGTATTTAAAAAATTATTGAGGGAGGGGCGATGGCCCCTTCAACCCTTTAAGTTATGCAGTGCTCGGAAATAATTTTCCAAAAATTTTAAAGAAAATAAAGACTAAATTCTTCAAAAAAAAGATTAATAAAGAATAATTTTTGCCCAAAATAAAGACAAAAAAGACTAGTTTTTCTCCAAAAAACAGAGACCCTCCTCTCAAAAAAAAATATTTTTCAGAAAATTGAAAAAAAAAATCCAAAAAATTGAGATTTTGTAATCTAAAGTTCCTCGAAAAGTATGTTTATTTCAAAACATTTCAATTCCAAAACGATAAAATTCAGATTTTTGATTTTTTTTAAACGAGAATGTTCAAAATTTTTATTTTTATTTTACTATCGAAGAAAAAAAAATAGATCCAAAAAAATTGGGATTTTTTTCATTTTTAGAAGAATTTTAAAATTATTTTTCAAAAAAAATTCCAGTTTTTTAAAAAATTGAAACGATTTTTTTTTTCTTTACAAAGAAAAAATTAAGAAACTTATCCACAGAAATTTAAAAAAATATCTTCACATAAGAAAATTTTATAACATTTTTTCTCCAAAGAACTAAAAAGAAAAAAAAGATTTTTGGGTATAGGAAAAAATTTCTACTCCAGAAGATTTGAGATTTCTCTATTTCAAAAAAATTGAGTAATTTTCAAATTCCAAAACAATTTTTAAAAAATTTTGAATAAAAAAAGTCATTCTAATTTTTTTTTAATTGCAAAAAATGAGAATTTTTCTCCAAAAAACAAAGACCCTCCTCCCAAAAAAATAAAAACATTCTACTTCTCAAAAAATTGAAAAAAAAATCAAAAAAAATTGAGATTTTGTGATCTAGAGTTGCTCGGAAAGTATTTTTACTTCAAAACAATTCAATTCCAAAATGATAAAATTCAGATTTTTGATTTTTTTTGCGAAAGTTTTAAAAATATTTTTACTTCAAAAAAATTGAAATTTTTTTTCAACGCCTTGTACAGCAACTACACCTAAGGCTAGTGACGTGAAAATGTTTTTTATTCCAAAACAATTCTCAAACAAAAAATCATTTTTTTTTATTCCAAGAAATGGGGATTTTTCCCAAAAAATAAAGATTTCCATCCCCCTCGAAAAAAATTCTTCAAGAAAATTAATTTTCTTTTTCAGAGAAATAACAATATTTTATTATTTTTTTAATTTTTTTTTTTTTTGTTTGAGAAGATGCAACAGTTTGAAAAAATTTCACTACCAAGCGAACGTGTAATTTTTCCCGGGTAATATTATCAAAAAATCATGACTTCAAAGAAAAAAGAAATCATGACTTTTCCATAACTTTCATGACTCATTTTCAAATTTCATGACTTTTATGATTTTCATGACCACACAGTTGAGACACCCTGCCAATAGATACTTGATATTCAAAATTAGAGGAGAAGTAGGGGTCCAATCGAATTTTTTGTGATGACCAAAATTATTTCTAAGACTAGAAGCTACAAGTTTTGTTTGAAAATTTTTTCAATTGGACCCCTCCATCCCCACCGATTTTGCAAACACTCCGAAGATACTAATTGAAAATTAGAGCAGTGAGGGAGGAAGGGGCCAATTGAGAAAATTTTCAAATAAAAATTGTAAATGAAGATCTTAATAGTTATTTTGGTTATGATAAAAATTTCGATTGGATGCCTCCCTCTCCTCCGATTTCACATAACATTATATAGGTAGATACTTTTTCAAAACTGAGAAAGGGGTCCAATTGAAAAAATTTTCGAACAAAAGTTGTAGATTGAGGTCCTAGAAATAATTTTGATTATTATAAAATTTTCACTCAGGCCCTCCCTTCCCCTCCAATTTTGCATAATATGACTTAAGACACTTGTATTATTAAAAAAAAAAATCAGCTAAAACTGAGGCAGGTAGAGGTCCAATTGAAATTTTTTTCAGACAAAAGTTGTAGATTGAGGTCCTAAAAGTAATTTTAGTTATTTAGAAATTTTCGATTAGGCCCTCCCCTTCCCTCTAATTTTGCATAATATGACTTAGATACTTATATTATTAAAAACTAGAGCAGGCAGGGGTCCAATTGAAAAAATTTTCAAACAAAAGTTATAGCTTGACGTTCTAGGGGTGATTTTGATAATAACAAAAATTTCGATTGGACCCCTCCTTCCCCTCCAATTTTGAATTTCGAGTACCTATGTAGTATTGAACTTGATAAAATTCAACAACAACGATCCACAATTCCACATCCTTGCAAACGAACCGAGTAAACTAGACATTAGTCAGCTTATCTACTTACGTAATCTCTGCTGAGCACTTTTCTTCTTCGAGACACCGCTGGCACTTCTTGAACAGGCCGGTTGATCGTCTTCGTTCTCCTCGTAAAGCCTTTGATCAGCCAAAGCGCACAATATCTCGAGTCCATTGGGAGTCTGAGCACTGCAAGTTTCATCCTTCGCTTTATCATCTTCCTGCGGCGCAGCTACGACCGCAGCTTCGGGCTCCGCACCTCGGACATGCTCGACTTGTTCGATACCGTTGAGTAACAATTGCAATCCGCTGAAATCGGGAATTTCGGCATCCTTGGCAGGCGCTTCTTTTTCACACGAGTTACTCTCTTCGTATTCTACTTCGCTTTCGGAAGACGATTCGTGATCGGGGTCGATTTTCAAGCGATTCGATTCGTCGGACGAGTCGCTATCGATGGATTTCTTGTCCGTATCGTAGCATCCATCCTGGTCACCTTCGTTGGTCTCGGTTTGATTTCCGGCGTCTTGAACCGACCACGGTTCTTCGTTCGATTTGATCATGGTGATTTGTTGCTGCTCGTGGTCTTCGGATAGCGACGCTTTTCCCGTCAGTCGATCGTCATCAGCACCCTCTCCAGGGTTACCACTGGCTAATGTGGACGTGCACGTGGCACCGATTGTCGTCGTTGCTGTCGGAATATCGCAAGAGACAGCTCCGCTGGAGATTTTGAACTGAGAAGAGTTCGTATTGCCGTCATCCATGGGGATAATGCCGGCTGAGCTGGACGCAGAAGTGGCCAGAGTGATACCGGTACCGATATCGTTACGATTAGCGCCGCACGATGTCGATATTATGAACGATGTCGACGAGGGCGTTGAACCGTCTGCGTACGAAGACACGACATTATCCGGCACAGACGATAGGCTGGATGAAGAAGACGTCGACGTGAGTTGTCTGGCGTTGAAGAGGAAAGATGTGTTGTTTGGCACGTATTGAGGAGGCTGGGCGTTCAGGATTGATTGGGTAGCCGCCGCTTCGGCGCTGATCAGCAAAGAGTTGTTTACTTGGTTGAGCAGCGGCGATGGCATCGTGTTGCCGGAGATCTGCTGGATGACGAGCGAACCTGCCGAACAGAAAATTAGTTGAAAAATCTAGAAAATTTTAGTTTGAGAAATTTCGAAGTCACTGAAGCAAAGTTTTGAAAATGTCAAACAAAAATATATTGAGAAAAATTTGACTATTGAAAAAAAAACGAAAAAAAAAAAATTATAAAAAATTAAAAAATCATCAAGAGACTTCTTAAAAGATTCAAAAACTCAATTTCTAAATAAAGTATTAGTAAATTTGAAAAACACTTAAACTCATTTCTAAAAAAAATTTTTATCATTATTATTTTATTTATTTATTTATTTTTTGAATGAAATTAATGCGTTCAACTTGAATTTTTAATAAAAATAAAACACATAAATTCTATTTTCAATTATTTTGAAAAATAAGAGTTGTTTTAAAACGTGGTAGATAATTAAATTTAAAATAAAATTTTTGAATTTTTTTCAGGATAATTTTGAAATACCTACTTCCTACTTATGAGAAGAAAAAAAACACGCTTGAAAGAATTTTTAAAAGAATTTTTTTTCCTTATTCAGTTTTGAATTTTTTTATTTTCAAATCATAATCAAAATTAGAATTTTTAATCAATAGGTTATCTTTTTTTTTCTTTTTTTTTGTGTTCAGCTCATATTTTATTATTTTTTTCCGAAACGAACTAATTTTCAAATTAAGTTTTGTGATAATTATTTTTATAATACAAAATTTATTCAAAATTTGGAATTTTTTTGAACATTACAATTTCTTAAAAATTTCCAATTTTCTCAAATTATACCTAATTTTCTCAATCTTGACAACATTTCCAAAATTTTTTCATTTTAAATTTTTTATGCATTCGAATTTTTTTCAAAAAGTACGATTTCTTAAAAATTTACAATTTTTAGAAGTTAAAATTTTCTCAGACTTGAAATTTTTCTCCCAAATTTTACATTGTTCAAGACTTTCATTTTCTTTAAAATACATAATTTAGTAAATTTACTCAAAATTTCAAATTTTTTCAAATCTTGTAATTTCCTCAAAATTTTCCGTTTGACAAAATTTTAAATTTTTTCAAAAATCAGAATTTATTCAAAATTTGCAATTTTTTCAGACTTGAAAATTTTCCCAACCAAATTTTACATTGCCTAGGACTTTCAATTTCTTTAAAATACAGCTTACTCAAAATTTAAAATTTTTTCAAATCTTGCAATTTCCTCAAAATTTTTAGTTTTTTCAAATTATAATTTTTTCAATCTTTGGCAATTTTTCCAAACTTTTCCATTTTTCTAAATTTTAAATTTTTTTAAAAATCAGAATTTACTCAAAATTTGCAATTATCTCAGACTTCAACGGGTTTCCTAAATTTTACATTGAACAAGACTTTTAATTTCTTTGAAATGCAGAATTTACTCATAATTAACAGTTTTATCAAAACTTGAATTTTTTTTAAATCTTACAATTTCCTCAAAATTTTCAGTTTTCTAAACTTATAATTTTCTCAATCTTGACAATTTTTCCAAAATTTTTCATTTCAAATTTCTATGCATTCAAAATTTGTTCAAAAATCATGATTTCTTGAAAATTTGCAACTTTTCAAGAGTTAAAATTTTCTCAGACTTGAAATTTTTCTCCCAAATTTTACATTGCTCAAGACTTGTATTTTCTTTAAAATACAGCTATTACAGAAATTAGTCGATTTACTCAAAATTTACAATATTTTCTCAATATTTTGAATTTTTTCAAATCTTACAATTTTCTCAAAATTTTCCGTTTGGTAAAACTTAATTTTTTCAAAAATCGGAATTTATTCAAAATTTGCAATTTTCTAAAAATTCCAATTTTTTCAGACTTGAAAATTTTCCCCAAACAAATTTTACATTGCTTAGGACTTTTAATTTCTTTAAAATACAGCTTACTCAAAATTCACAATTTTCTCAAAATTTAAAATTTTTTCAAATCTTGCAATTTCCTCAAAATTTTCAGTTTTCTCAAATTATATTTTTTTCAATCTTTGACAATTTTTCCATTTTTCTAAATTTTTAAATTTTTTCAAAAATCAGAATTTATACTCATAATTTGCAATTATCTCAGACTTGAACATTTTTTCCTAAATTTTACGTTGATCAAGACTTTTAATTTCTTTAAAATGCACAATGTAATCAGAATTCACAACTTTCTCAAAATTTGAAACTTTTTCAAATCTTACAATTTCCTCAAAATTTTCAGTTTTCTCGACTTATAATTTTCTCAATCTTGACAATTTTTTCAAAATTTTCCATTTCACAAAAATCAAAATTTGTTTCAAAAATAACGATTTACTCAAAATTTAAAATTTTCTAGAAATTACAATTTTCTCATACTTGAAAATTTTCCCCAACTTTACATTGCTCAAAACTTTTGACGCCTTTAAAAATTCACGATTTACTCAAAATTAACAATTTCTCAAACTTCAATTTTCTTGATTCTCGTACCAATCGGATTTTTCAATTTTCATATTTTTAAAAAAAAAAGGCAAATAACTTACAATCGATTTTTCTACAATTTTTTCAATTTTTCCCAATTCTTTGACATTTTTACTTTTGTTTGGATTTTCAAAATTTTCATTTCTCTGAACGTCTTTTGATTTTATTCAAATTTTTAGTTAATTTTCTATCTTGTATGAATTTTTATTTTTTAATATTTTGAATATTTCTCATTCTTTTTTCATTGCTTTCATTCAATTTTCAGTATTTTTTTCTTCAAATTTCATTCAATTGACCTAATTTTTTTTCTCAATTTTTCAATTTTCTGTATTTTTTTAAAAATTAATTTTGGATTTTCAAATTTTTCAACTTAAAATTTTTCGCTATTTTTTGCGATTTTATTTTAACACGAGAAGTTTTCTTTTCAACTAATTTTTAAATAATTTTTTCAAATTTTAAAATTGATTTTTTTATTTTATTCGTTTTTAGTAGTTTTTCTTTCGATTTCAATTGACAACTCACACTCCAATTTTCATTAAAATTTTTTTGGAGTTTTATTAATTTTTTTTTTTTTTTTTGAAATTTCAATACTTTCAAAAAACTTTTCTCAACATTTGTTTTGGTTTCATGCAACTTTCAGCATTTTTTTGAAAATTTCTAAACAATTTTAAAATCTACCTATTTTTTCTTCTTCAAATTTTCAATTTTTTTTATTTTGCTTGAACTTTTTAATTTTTTCAATTTTTTAAAAATTTTATTTTGATTTTTTATCGTAATATTTCAAACAATATAACTTCGAATTTTTATCAATTGTTTCTAGTTTTTGGTAATTCATTATCTACTAAGGATATTGTTCAAAATCAATGTTTTCAATTTTTCATCTTTCAAATTTTGCTTATTTTTGAGATGATGTTTCTAGGTGTAGGCACATAGTAAACGAACCATAACACACTTACCACTGCTAGAAATGGTAGAAAAATGATGCGGTATGTTAACGTTGGAATTATGCACATTGGACGAGGTGAGCTGCTGAACCAACGAGAAGCTGGAATTATTGGCCGATATGAGTTGCTGTCCGATGGCCGCCGATGCATTATTATGTTGCAGAGGAGAAGACTTGGTCAATCCACAAGGCATCATTACACCTGCGCAATCAATCGAAGAAACGATAAAATAAAATTACAAGCCGAAAACATCGTCAGCCACCGCGTAAAGGACACGAATTGGAAATGAGTGAGTTGAGTACCTAAATTAAAAACATTATACACAGGGAGTAATTGGAATCGATCAAGGGCGCTGTAAATTATTCAAAAGACCGATCCACAGCTGAAGGGGTGGGCAGTGGGCAATGGGCAGTGGTCATTTCGGAATGGTTTTACCTGTCGTCAAAAGTCCATTATCCAACTTAACGACGGCCGTAGCTGCCGAAGGAATACCAGTCGGTGGTTTTTGTTTAACGATAGGGGCAGCAGGCAGAGCCGAAGTCGCCGTGACTAGATGATGATCCAAAACGATCGAATACGAAGGCGACGGAGACTGTTGTTGCGAGATGAAGAAAGACTGTTGCGTTTGATGATGATTGGTCGTAGAGCAGGCGGCTGCGGCGGTCGCTGACGTTTGCTGAACGCCGCTACCGCTCGGTATTAAAAACACGTTACGTTGTTGACGCATCGAAGAATCTACTGCAAAAATCCTTTCTATCAGTTTTCCCGAACTTTTCACTTTCTTTCGCTTATTGCTTCGCCATATTCTGCATTCGCAGCACCATCACCGCGTCTTTTTCTAATGCCGGATTAATCATCGCATCGCACGCATCCGTCCATCACCAATTAATTCACCATGCTCACCCTATGTACCATTCACCATCACCGATACCCCGCTTCACAGCCGTTCTCCATAACCCTAGCTGTACGTTACGTACGTCGAGTCGTCTACGTACTAAACACGTAGCCTGAAGTTGCGATCGTTCAATCAAATCCACGTACGTAGTTACATATTTAAATTTATCGTGGTTATGTATCGTTCTTTACACAATTCAATATCATTTATCAGTATTAGCAAAACCACCTAGACACTACAAGCCATGAAGTTAAATTTGGCAACCTTGCCGAAGACGGCCGACTTGAGCAATTGAAAATACGTTTTCAGGGCAAACGAAGTGTTTTTCGAAAAAATTGATGGAAACCAAAATTGTAGAGGGAAAAATTAACTTTCGTTTAGTGTATCCGGAATTTTGATTCGACTAATATTTCTCGAGTTACGGTCAAAAAACTGATTTGAAGATGGGCCGTCTACCAGATTTTCCCTATTTTCCCGGTCAAAGAAGCGATTTTCCTAAAAATTGACAAGAACAAAAATTTTAGAGCAAAAAATATCCTTTCATCCTAAAATCATTGAAGTTTTGATTCGACGAAAATACCTCGATTCATTAGCAAAAACTGTTTTCTCAGATATGCAACTTTTCATATTTTCCTATTTCGCGGATAAACAAAGCGTTTTTCATGAAAATTGATAAGAACTATAATTGTAGAGCAGAAAAAATCCTTCAGTTTTAGTGCTTTTAAAATTTTTGATTCGACCAATTTTTTGAGTTATCGTCAAAAACCTATTTATTTTTTCATTTTCGAGGTCAACGACCCCTTTTTTGTAAAAATTGATAAAAACCTCAATTGTAGATCAAAAAATTTACTTTTGTTTGGTGTAGTCGGAATTTCGATTTGACGAATATTTCTGGAGTTATCGTCGAAAAACTGATTTTGAAAGTTGGCCGTCTACCAAATTTTCCCAATTTCCCGGTCATCGAAGCGATTTTCGTGAAAATTGATACGAACCAAAATTGTAGAGCGAAAAAAATACTTTCACCCTAAAATTATTGAAATTTCGATTTGACGAAAATACCTCGATTTCTCAGCGTAAAATGTTTTCTTGGATATGCAAATGTTCACATATTCTCATTTTCAGAGCGAACGAAGCATTTTTCGTGAAAATTGATCTGAACCAAAATTGTAGAGCAGAAAATTTCCTTTCGTTAGTGTGTTGTCAGAATTTCGATTCGATGAATATTTCCCGAGTTATCGTCAAAAAACGGATTGGAAAGTCGGCCGTCTACTACTCGAAAATGCGACGTTGCCTTTCTACGTTCATGGCTTGTATCTCTAGGTGGTTTTGGTATTAGTCATTCAGTTAGAGCTAAGTTCATTTCGACAGGCAACAGGCAACAGGCAACATATGACGAACCACGTCAGTTCAGATAAAATTTTTATACCGACTATCATCATCGAGTCGTTTTCATTATTCGCACACAAAATCAAATTTCATCTAGTAAGAAGAAGTGGAAAAGGGACATAAATTAAGACCTCCAATCAATCTACGGAGGAGGAGGTAGGGAAGTTTAAATTTTTAATTTTTTGTCGCGTCTGAGATGTAATTTCACAAAAAAAAATTATTACCTATGTAAATTGAATTTTTCAAAAATATTTCGATATTGATAGACAATCGATAAAAAATACGAGTGTTTCGAGAGTAATGGATATTTTTTTAGCGATTTACCTAAATAAACCGAGTCCAACTCAGAAAATTGAAAAAAAAATAATAATAAAATACATACGTAACATTTATGCAGGTACTCCAGAGGATTGAAAATTTTTTTTTTCATTTCAAAAAATAAGAAATTTTTCTAGTCTGAAAAAATTATCTAGAATTTTTTCTCCAAAAAAATTGAAAATTTGAAGTTTTTCCAATAAAGAGAAGAAATTCTTGTTCCCAATTTTATTTTTCAACCAAAAATTTAAAATAATTTTTATCTCCACAGTAATGGAATGATTTTTTTTTTTTTAGATTTTCCCCATAAAAACAAAGAAATTTTTTCTACAAAAATTTGGAAAATACAATTCTCAAAATGTAATTTCAGAGTATTTTTGAATCAAAAAAAAAAAAAAAATTTATTCCCAAAAAAATGTACTTAGGTAAGTATAACCTATTGATTTTTCAAAAAAAATTAAAAATTTTCATTCCAAGAAAATTGATAGGGTTTTTTCTGCAAAAAGAGTGAAAATGACTTCGTTCCAAAAAATTAAAAGTTTCATTCCAACTTTTTTTTCTTCAAATGTTTTATTCAAAGGAAATTGATAATTCTAACTTCGAAAATTGAGAGTTTTTTACACAATTGCCAAAAAAATAGAAAAATCTTTTTATCCCAAAAAGTATAATATGATTATAAAAATGTCAAGATTCCAATTTTTTTCTTCAATTTTCATGCCAAGAAAATTGATAATTTTCTACGCCAACTTCACACCAATAAATCAAAAAATCAAGTTTCTTCCAAAAAAATTGAAAATTTTTTAATAATTTTTTTAAAAAATGAAAGATTTTTTCACTCTAAAAAAAATGAATGATTTTCTTCTCCTAAAAAATTGTAACGTGTTTTCATTAATTTTTCAATTTATTACATACTTTTATTTCAAGAATTTGATGAATTATTTTTCTCCAAAAGTTAAGAGTTTTTTACACTAAACAAATCAAAAAATATGTATGAATTTTTTCTAAAAAAAAACGAAAAAAAATTTTATTGCAAAAAAATTGTTTTCCAAAAATTTTCAAATTTTTTATTCATTTTTTCAATTTTTCATTGCTTCAAGAAAATTAACAAATCTTTTTACTACAAAAATTGAGAGTTTTTCACCCTCCTCCCCCCCCCCCAAAAAACGAAAAAAAATTTACTGCAAAAAAATTGTTCTCCAAAAATTTTTAAAAAATTTTCAATTTTTCATTGCTTCAAGAAAATTACCAAATTTTTTATTTACTACAAAAATTGAGTTTTTCACACCAAAAAATTGATAAATTTTGTTCCAAAAAAATGAAATATTTTTATCAATTTAAAAAAAAATTTTATCCAAAATATTGAAAAATGTCTTTCATTCTAAATTTTTTTCTTCATATTTTCATTCCAAGAAAAATTTGATACTTTTTTCTCCAAAACATTGAAAAATGTTTTCTTCCGTTTTTTCAAATTTTCATTCCAAGAAAAATTTGATATTTTTTCTCCAAAAAATTGAAAAATGTTTTCTTTCGTATTTTTCATATTCTTATTCCAAGAAAATTAATAAATTTTTTAACTTCAAAAATTGAGTTTTTCACCTCAAAAAATTAAGAAATCTTCTCATTTGAAGAAAAATTTTTTTTTTTCCACAATTTTATTAAATACCGTAAATGGGGGGGCTACTTTGAACACTTTGGGGTATATTTTCCTCTGTTGCTGTGGCTACCCTGATCATAGAAAAACGGTTTTCACGCCATTGTTTTGGGTTTAGCTTCTCGTATCAACTTCATTTTAAAAAAAATTTCCAACTCTCCTCAGAATGTATATAGCTCAACTTAAAGGGGGTGTTCAAAGTAGCCCTGGTTTTGGGGCTACTTTGAACATTGCTCTTTTTCCAAGGTTAGAAATTTGAAATCTTTATAAATCGATTAAAGGGTGCTCAAGGACCTTAAATATCAAATTTCATCGAAATAGCTATATTTTTACTCACTTTGGAGCCGTTTTTTCAATAAAATATGAAATTTAGGCTTTTTGAGGACTTTATGTTAATATACTTGCAATAAGTTTGAGATTTTTTTTTTTTTTGTACTTTCGTACCAGTGTAGAACTGAAAACAAAATTACATAAAAACAACTTGGAATTTTATAGAATAAAGTTCGCGCAGCTGTTAATTTCAACGAAATTTCCACGACAAATTCAAATAACTCACATTTCCACCAACAGCAGATATAAATCGCAGATTACTGAATAGAAGTGTTCATTCAGGTGTCTAGAAGTCGGGTGTTAACAAAACGCAGGGTAACAGTTCATAGTTTCACCCTCAAAGGGCGTGAAAGCGTTAAAACATGAGTGTTCAAAGTAGCCCCCATTTACGGTAATGAAATTATTTCAAAAAAATAATGAGATTTTTTATTTTTTTCTCCAAAGATTTAATAAAAATTTTTGTACCTACTGCAAAAAAAAGTTGAAAAGTATAAAGTATACTTTTTCAAAAAAAAAAAAAAAAAAAAAAAATGAAGAAATAAGTTTTTCCAAAAAATGAGAAGTTTTCCTGACAAACATTATTTTGCGAGTACTTCAAAAAAATGGAAAAGTTTCAAGCGATTGTTTTCCTTAATATAATATTTTTAAAAATTATACTTTTGAGACTGGAAAAATTTCCCTATAGAAGGATTTGTCTCCAAAAACTGAGTAGATTTTTTCCTTTCGATTATTTTTAAAAACTGAAAAAAATTGAAAGATTTTACTCCAATATTTGAGAAATATTTTGTATAAAAAATTGAAAAATTTTACATAAAAATAATGATTTTTTTTCGCTATAATGGTTGAAACATTTCCAAAAAATTTAGAGATTAATTTTTTAACTTCAAAAAATTGATATAAAATTTACAGAATTAAAAAAATTATAAAATTACGATGATTGAAAAATTGACCTTTTAAATTTTTTCAAAAATTGACAAATTGAGTTTTTTTAAAACATTTTTTCAAAAATTAGCTAAAATGAAGCTTCAGAAAAAAAATTCTTTCGTTTTCGTAGTAATTAATTTGAAATAAAAATTTAAAAACAAAATACTTATTCAATATTTTTTCTGGAAAAGTTTTTTCCAAGAGATATTTTTTTTTATGAAGACTTCAAAGATCGATATTCATGTAAATTTTTCTATATCGATTGGTTTTGAAAACCGCGAAAAAAACATGGATAAAACTGCGATTATTTCTTGAAAATCGATTAAAATATCGACTCCTTTATAAATCATTCCGCATTCACGCATCACCGGTTAAATTATTTACAACGATATCGATATAATAGCAATCATATTCGAATCGTCATAAGCAAACCCATTCCATCGATTATTATAATCATGCATAAAAAATCCACAACTTGGTACTCACCAATTTGACCAGTCGGTATAAGAATGTACTGTCCAGAGACGGAATCTCGAGCGATTTGATATCCACCACACGTGGACGGCATCCCCGTAGCTATTTGAGATTCCAAAGAAGCACCTGAGAGGTAAAGCAGTCGCCAAATACGTGATAATCGACTCAAAACGTAATCATAGGATGGGCGACGATTTGCCAATACTAACCGGTATAAGAATGCCACTGGGATACGGCCGCATGCTGATGCGGTATTGCCAATGACGACTGAGCCGCCGTCAAAGTCTGCGCTGATTGCTGCGTTTGGGCCGGAATCGTTATGGGTAACGTTGTACCGGAAGTCTGCTGCGTTTGGCTCGGCTGCTGCTGAGCTATGGACATTGGTAACGTAGCCGTGCCCGAAATGCCGGTCGTTTGGGTCGACCAGAATGGCTGCAGGTTTGTGACCGTCGGTGCCATTTCGTTGGCGTGCTTAGACGGGCAATTTATAGATTCGGCGATTACTCCTGTAACGATAACGATATTATTTATTTGTAGAAAAATACAAGGAGATGCTTTCAGAGCGGATCAATACCCACCTAAAGGAGCAGTCGCAAATCCGCTGGAGAGGATAGTCGAATGACAAGGTATCACAGACGAATACGAGGCCGACGACGAAGGTGCCACGACGGCCGCCGAACAAGAAACGTTATATGTGTCTTTATACGCGGTCGTCGTCTGCTTATTCGCCACCGTTTCGGAATTCGCTACGTAACGCTGTCTAGCAATAGCGATACCGACCGGAATACCCGCGCTGCTCAACGTAATACTCGTACTGGCAGCTATCAATGGCAAAAAAAAACAACCATAATTAGACCCAACTTCTACCTCTCGATTTGCAAACAAAGGGGTGTTGTTTTTCCACCAGTTTGGGTAAGTAGTTGCTCGGATTTGTAGTGAACATGAACGAAACTGCTCACACTTCCTACTTCCATCAGTTCAGATTCTGGACTTGGTAAATTTCTTTCAATTAACTTGTAATTTATTCAAAATTGAAGGGGAGGGATGGCTCCAATCGAAATTTTTGTAATAACTAAAATTATTTCCAAAACTTCAAGCTACAAGTTTTGTTTGAAAATTTTTTCAATTGGACCTCTACCTTCGCAATTTTTTAATGATATAAGTGTACAAGCCATTATGCAAAATGAGAGGGGAGGGAAGGGTCTAATCGAAAATTTTATATTAACGAAAATTATTTCTTGTACCTCAATCTACAACTTTTGTTTGAAAATTTTTTCAATTGGAGCCCTTCGCCAAATTTTGAAAAAGTATCTACCTGATATTATGTGAAATTTGAGGAAAGAGAGAGATCCAATCGAAATTTTCATAATGACCAAAATTATTTTTAGGATCTTGCTCTACAACTTTTATTTGAAAATTTTTTTAATCAGTTCCTTCCTCGCTCACCCATCTGCGATTTTAAATTAATATCTACGTAGTTTTGTGCAAAATCAGCGGAGGGGGGGGGGGTTAAATTAAAAAAAAACTTCAAACAAAAGTTATAGCTTGAAGACCTAGGAATAATTTCGGATATTACAAAAATTTTGATTAGACCCCTCCTTCCCCTCCAATTTTGAATAAAATAAAATGGCAATCGAAACTCGAAAGAATTATGAGATTCAGTGGATTCACTTCTATGATCTACTCACCCAGGCTAGTGGAAATAACAACACCCCAAACGAAGCCCTCACTCGACTCACCTAGAGTATTAGCAAAAGACGATCCCACCGAATTGGTAACCAACCCAGCACCGGAGCTCGTACCATTCGAGCTGATAGCCGGCGTCGTTGACGTAGCAGACGCTGAAGACGCAGCCACCACGGTTACCATATTCGACTTGCTCGTCAAATCGTTCTGCTGCGATTTAAAACAAGTCACTAGACCACCGGCCGAATTCGAACACGAGTCTCCGGATTTATTGTACAAACTACTCGTTGTGATTTCGGCTACTTGACAAGGAGTACCGCTGACATCTTGTTTCATAGCAATCGGCCGGAACGAAGGCCGAGTTTTAGATTCAGCTCCGCTCGCCGCCACTGAAGTGACTGCCGCCGCCGATGACGCCAGAGATGTACAGTCCGATGTCGTTATGGTTGCCGAACCGATACCCGTTGAAATACCTGCAAAAAAAGATAAACAAAAACTGTTTAGTTTACTTCTCGAAAATAAGTACAGAGTTCGAGGTTCGGAAATAATTTTATTCTGATTTTAATTAAAATAATGAATGACTAAATCGTTCAAAATAATAATTATGGCCCAAAAAATTGCCAATAAAACAATTAAAAAACAAGTGTCCCTGAAGAAACTTTGATTTTTTTGTAGTCTGTGTAAAAAAGGTTCATTTTTTTTGTAGAAAAATCCTATTTTTTTTTTTTTTTTGGAATAATTTTTTGGGAGTTTGAGTAAAAGATTTCCTAATTTTTTAAATCTTCACTTTTTGAAAATATTTTCCTCATTTTTTGGGGAATATTTCTCAAATTTTGTAGAATAAAAAAATTCTCAATCTTCTGGAATGAGGGTCAAAAGGGGTCCAAAGTTAGAAACACATCAGGAGCATAAATGTTGATAGTTTGATACCCTTACACCCTTTTTTTGAGGGAGGATGATGCTCAACAGGGGTAGAAAATAACCTGTGTCTAGTTTACTCAATTTGTTTTCATGGTTGTGGATCGTTGTTGAATTTTAACCAAGTTCAATACTACATAAATACTTGAAATTCAAAATTGGAGGGGAGGGAGGGAGGGGACCAATCGAAATTTTTGTACTAATCAAAATTATTCCTAGGACTTCAAGCTACAACTTTTGTTTGAAATTTTTTTCAATTTAACCCCTCCCTTCCCACAGGTTTCACATAACACTCCGAAGATACTAATAATTAAAATTTAAAAATACGAGGTGGGAGAGGGGGAGGGGGTTCAACTGAAAAAATTTTCAAACAAAAGTTGTAGATTGAGATCTTGGAAATAATTTTTATCATTATAAAATTTTCGATTAGACCCTGCCCTCCCCTCCAATTATGCATAATTTGATTTAAATACTTATATCATTAAAAACTGGTGAAGGTAGGGGACCAATTGAAAAAAATTTCAAACAAAAGTTGTAGCTTGAAGTCGTAGAAATAATTTTGATTATTACAAAAATTTCGATTGGACCCCTCCCTCCCTTCCAATTTTGAATTTCAAGTATTTATGTAGTATTGGACATTCAACAATCCACAATCACGTCAAATTGAGTAAACTAGACACTAGTAATAAAATGCCCCCAAAATCAAATTTTTGGTGCTCGAAAAGTGGTGGAGATGAGCTAGAAATATAAAATTTACACAAGTCCAAGCCTGAGGCAATTCAAGTCCCTCATGGCTGGAGCAAAAAGAAATTTCATGATTTTGGGCCACCATCAGAGCTCCTCCTTCCCCTCCCCCAAAAAAAGTTATCCCAAATTTAAGTCCCATAAAACCCCAAAAACAATATCAGTGACCTTTTCAAACTCGATATGCTAAATTCGGACCCCCTATTGGTCATTTAGTTTGGGCTGTAGGCTGATCAATGTACCAAGAAATTACTAATAAAGTTGAAAATTCTTGATTTTTAACCTTACACAGGGGTTGAAAATAGTCGAAAGGTCAAAACTTGCAAACGGCACATCAGAGGCATAAGCTGAAACAACGACGAAATTTTGAGGGTCCTATTTAATTTTAGAGGGTTAATAGCCTAATCAACGTGACAAATATGCCCCCAAAATAAACTTTCTGAGGCCAAAATGGGGCGGGGATGACTTGGAAGGCTGAAATTTGGATACTTTTAAAACTAATAATCCTCATCACTGGTGCAAATTTCAAAAAGTTTATCATTTTGGGTCTCCCGGAGCTCCCCTTATTTCAAAGTATAGCATTCTTGTTATTTTTTGGAGTTGAAATTACTCAACTTTTTCGGAATAAGGAAATTCTAAATTTTTTGGAGTGAGCATTTTTCAATTTTTCTGAAGAAAAGAATCTCAGATTTCTTTAAATGAGAAGTGTTTTGATATTTCGAGTAAAAAAATGGCCGAAAAGAAAAATTCAAATTTCTTTGGAAAAAAAGTATAATATTTCTTTATTTTTTTAGAGTAAGTAAAAATTTCTCAATTTTGCTGGAGAAAAAATTCTCCATGTTTTTGGAGTAAAAAATTTTCCAATTTTTACTTGAGATAAAAAATATATCAATTTTATTATTTTTCTTGGAGTCGACCCAAAAAATTCTTAATTTTTTTGAATTGGAAAAATAGGTGAAAAAAATTTCTCAGATGTTTGGAGAATAAATCTAATACTTTAGGTATTTTTTTGAAGAAAAGGGTCCTGTTTTTTTTTTTTTTTTTTTTTTTTTTTTTTTTTGGAAGTAAAAAATAAGTTAATGAAATTATTTTTCACATTTTTCAAAAATGATTTAAAAAAAAAAGAATTCAGTACAATTTTAAAATTTCAATTCTTCCTCAAAAATTTGAGAAATATAGGTACCTTACCTACATATTTTTTTCAATTTAAATTACAATAAAATTGATGAATTTTTCTACTACAAAATTTGAGAGGGTTTTGCACCAAAAACATCGAGAATCGTCTTATTCAAAAAAATAAATAAAATAAATGAATAAAAAATAAAAATGAAAAAAAAAACGAATAAAATCTTCAAAAAATTGAAAAAAAATGTTTTCGTTTCAAGAAAATTGATGAAATTTTTTACAGCAAAAGTTGAGTTTTTCACATCAAAAAATAGGGACATTTTTTTCCCAAAAAAATTGAAATAATGAAGTTTCTAAAGTAATTTTTTTTACTAACAAAATTTTCTTAATTTTTTCAAAAAAATAGAAAATAATATAAAGTTTCTGAAGTAATTTTTTTCAAAAACGAAATTTACTTAATTTTTTTCAAATTTTTATTCCCAAAACAAAAGTTAAATTTTTCTATTCCAAAAAAAATCAAATGATTTTTTCCAAAACAATAGAATAATTTTTTCATCAAAAATCCAAGAAACATATTTTATTACTTCAAAAAAATTAAAAAGTTTCACCAAATGATATATTTTCTCAAAAAAAAAAATTGAAAAACAAGATTTTTTTTCTCCAAAAAATTAGAAGAAAAATTAGGCAAGAAAATTGAAAAATTTCACTTGCTCCAAAAAATTGATTAATTTTTTCTCTAAAAATTTGATAATTACTTCCAAAAAATTGTAGAAGTTTCAAGTGATTTTCTCCTCCAAAAAAATATTTTTTTTTGTACAAAAAAATCGAGAAAAAAAATATTTGAGAAACTTATAGGTAAAAAATTATTCTATTTCAATTCCGAGATTTTATGGATCAGGTGCAGGCACAGGTTAATTTGAGAGTCGTTTTTTCACTTTCTTCTTTATTTTATTTTATTCTATATTTTAATTTTTTTAACCAAAAATTTTGATTAAAAATTCCAAAAGGACAAAAAAAAAGAAGGAAAATAACTACCATTTCCCAACCTTAAAAATGCAAAATAAATCTTACCAGGTTCCGATATGGACGTAGTTTGAGTCCAGTTCGACGTACCGTTACTGAGTGCTACACGAACCGGAGTATGCGCATTTCCTTGATCGACAACCGGAGCGAAGAACGCACCAGCAGTTGCCTCATTTGCTCCTGTAAAGGTCTGGGCTTCGTATATATTCGGTCCAGTACAAGAGACATTAGCACCTGTTAAAAACGCAAATTCCAGATTATTAATCTTACACCAGAAAAAATCCAATATACGAAGAAATAAAAATCAAAAAGAAAAAAAATCGTTTCATTTCAAAGAACTGTTTTACGATTTGCAGAAGAAAAAAAAGTTTCGCAATCGTAATAAAAATCGCCTTTCTAAATGTCAAGAAAAATATACAATACACCTAGCTCCACTCTTACCACTTGAGAAGATAAACGTAACCCATTTAATAAAAGGATACCTTATCAAAGAGACTGACAACGAGGCAATCAATTTAAATTTCACGCTACTTTACTTTTTACCTCTTTCTATCTATCTCCTTTTCCCCATTTCCCCTTTCCCTTTGGCCGGCTCACACCGTCAGCCACACATAATACGCAGGTAAAAACAGCGATAAAGGTTATCTATTATTTTCTTCCTCCTTTAAACGTCTCAGCTTTTATTTTCACCAATAAAAACACACATCAGCAGGTGTGAATTTTCAGATAAAACAAGCCCTCTATTGTATGTAATTCTACCCTTTTTTTTTCACTCTCTCTCTCACACGTATCCTACTTCTCGTAATAGGGCGAAAAAAAAAAGGTAAATAGAAGAGTAAATTTAATTACCATGCGTTGAACCTAGATTCAGTGCCAGAGTTAGCCCATTATTTGTCCAAGATGGTCTAACTTGAGATGCGTTCAAAAATAAAGTGGGCGGATCCGTCATAAAAACGTTATCGGATTATCCTTTTTTTTCTCTCTTCTCCCGACTAATGTTAATGGGCAATATGTTGCGAGTCGAGAGTGAATTTCATTGCTTGATTCGGCTGAAACGAAAAATAACGCGAGTACGAAAATTAAAATTTAAAAGCTTCACGGTGGTTGGTTAAAATTGCATTATTTTACAACAACAAAAAATACATTTTCTATAAGACAAATTTAAAAAAAAAAAAAAAAAAACTCATACTAGTTTCTTTTTAAAATGTTTCAAATTTGAAATAATATTCCAGCTAATCAAAAGGGCAACAAAAGAACGAAAAAAAAAGGTAGACCTTTCTAATCTCTAATTGAACTGCAGTAGTCATATTAATTAAATCATAACTAGACAAACTCATTCAATACTTTACTTCTCACAATTACGACGCTGCTTTCTTTACCAACGAAGTAATAAATAAGTACGAGACAATATTATTGCAATACGATGCGAATGTGCTGATGAAAGGGAAAAATACATCTGCATACCCAGACGAGAAATTGCTGACAATTGAATCTTTGAAAAACACACACCGGAAAAGTTATTTATTTCCACTTCGCCTCGCTCCCCTCAAACTCCCCTGACTCGTTCGAATACGTGAGAAATGACCCAGGAACAGGGATATTCGCTTCTAAGAAGCCATAATTTATTCGAAGAATCTTTAATACTGAAGATAATAAGTCATAATGCGCATCGAACCGGTTACTTATCGAATTGCACTTCGCAGCATAATAATATGCTGATTTCGCAAAAAACAACCGATTCTCAATGGGAGGATTTTTCCGATTGTTGAGTTAATCAACGATAGGGGAATTACGTTGCATTATAGAGCACTCGAGATTATAATTTTTCAGCTCTCTTGTGATTTAATTTTCAATTACATAGGATGATTGTATGTTAAAATGTAAAAGAACGAAATGCATGAAACACAATTCGCCCACATCGGTCATTTGAATTACATCGGTTATTAAATAATAAACCCCTCGCACCCTCCCCAGTGGTGGATAAGGAGAATTTCACGATTCAAAATCTCTCGTTCCGTGTAATTTTTTTCAAAAAATTTTAACATTTTTTTTGGTCCAAAATATTCGAAAATTTCAAAAAATCGTATCTCTAACACAAAAATAATAATTTCAATATCGAACACTTACCCAAAACACGATACCATACCCTCGCTCAATTCCGATCGGTGTCGAAAAACACGCTAAAATTGGCGAAAACCCGACGAAAGAAATTCCGTTCGCATAACTTCATATATCAGACGAAAAATTTTACTCTAGTCGAGTAAGTGCATCGGTCAACTTCACAATGCAAATCCATCTTAGACCAAAGGGCTGAAAGAGCAGTTTGCAGTGTTCCAACGAAGTGGGCTCGTGTACCCAGAAAACACAACGCAATTTCGCGAAACTTGTACCCCGGGTACATTAACGGATTAATAGTCTAATTTTAACGAGTTACATTTCAATTAATTAAAATAAATTCAACGATTCAACGTAAAAAGGAGTAACAAAAATCTCGACAAAATGTAGACGCGAAACCATGATAGCGATTGCAATACAAATAAACACTGCCCGCAGTGTTGCCATTTTACTTTACTTACTCCCCTCCCCCCTTCAACGCTGTGATTTTTGGCTTCGAGAAGAGTCCGTTTTAGACAGCATTGTTTTGATTCTTCTAAAAAAAAGCCAAGTATTCTGTAACTTTTCATCTGTGACTTAATTTTTCTGTCGATTTTTCTGAAAAATAAACTTTTTTCGAAAATTCAGCGAAAATTTTGATTTAATTTAAATTAATTGATTTTGACCGGTCGATTATGAATTAAAATTGAGAAAGCTTCAATCACTGAGCCATTACGTAAGTATTTCACTCGAGAAAGAATACTCTTTCGAATTTTATTCGCTCTTAATTACTCAATTTTTCAATGTAAACATTACCATCTAATCATCGTATAAATCACTTCCAGACGACTATTTCAACGAATACATCTCAAATTTGAATCTACCCGTCATCTTCGATGCACTTATACTTTCATCATTGTACGAGTAATTCATTCAACAACCCATCGTACGAAATTTCGAGTCCATTACGATAGAAAACAAACCAGAGAGCATTCGTAAGTACCGAAAATTTACCATTTCTTTCATCTGAACGTAGCAGATTCGCTAACTTTCACTAAATATTGCAGCATAATGGTCTGGCAAGTACCAGACACCCTGAAACTGATCAATTTATACCGCACGGTACCAGAATTATGGAATCCGGAGCACGCAGATTACAAAAACCGAACTGCCAGACGAGCAGCTTTGGTGAAACTAGCCGAAGGAATGAATACGTCGTGCGCCGAAATTGAAAAGAAACTTAGAGGCATTCGAACTCAATTCGCTCGAGAACACTTGAGAGAGTCGTCGGGCAATAAATCGATATGGTTCGGATACCAACCTCTGTCTTTTTTAGCCAAAGGTCGAAAATGTATCTTTATGGATGATTCTCAAAACGTAAGTAGCTCGCATATTGCATCTTCACCCAAATAACTCTACAAAGACTGAGAACCCTCGATCGATATCTGATTACAGGAATCTTGGGAATACGAAAATATCGACGCCGAAATAGTAGAATTTGTCACTCCGGACGAAAGCGACGTTGGCAGCACCGTATCAGTGATCGATGAAAAAGCTCGATTTTCGAGTCCGGAATACGTAACCTCGAAAAGGCCATCGGATAGTAATAGAATCGATAATAATTGCAAAAGATGCAAAACTTCAACGTCCACGAGTTGCGAGCCGAGTACTGGAATGCCTGACGAATATTCCTCATTCGCCAACTGCGTCGTTCACAAATTGCAAAACATAAAAAGTCCTCGGGCTAGATCGATCGCTCAGTATTACATAAATTCCATATTATTTCAAGCCGAAATGACTAATTATGACGAAGAATACGAGTTCGAACTTCCTAAAGATTTCAATTTGTTCCGTAAAAGTCGAAATACAGAATGAGTCGTATGTATGTTTTCGTTATTTCGTTCAAAGTCGAGCCATCGTTGTCGAATGCGAGAAAAATGTCACGTCGAGTTTCAAAGGTTGGAACGAGTGGTAGCGTAAATGTGAAATTTTGTAATAAATTACGAGCAGCGATCGAGACGGAAATCAAACGTCGAATCAAAACATTCATTAAAGAGGAAAAATCGACGAATGGACTCTTACTTGAAATTCTGAGTTCGCCGAATCCGAATCGCGATCGAAAATTAGCTTCGATATTCGAGAGATTATACAATTTAACAATTCTTCCCAGCGAAAATTTCAGCAAACTTCGTCGATCCTGAGAATTGAAATAAAAACAACACAGTTCAGCAAGCAGAAATATTACAAGTTCAACTTCAATTCGTATTAATTAATAATTTAAAAAAAATTAACTAAAACTTATAAATTAAAACACGTACAAATTTTGTAGAATATCGATTAAATTTCAAATAAATGTTCGCCTGTTAACAGCACTTTTCAATCGCAGCAGCGAGTTCGCCTCCATCGAAAGCTTTCTCACTGGGATACGTTGTCTCGAGCATGCAACTTTTACTTCGAGACTTCGAGCATTTTAAAGTGAGAATACCTCAAACTTTCAAAAATTGTACTAAGATCTTTAGTAGAAAGTTTGGTTTGGCACTGAAGAGTGAAGACGAAGAGAATAATATTGAGGTAGCATTCCTACCACTTATGATAAGCCTTATTCGATGGTTGACAATTGCGATTCTTCCTCGTCCTTGTGCAACCATCTGTAAAAGTACAGAAATGATAGAGTAACATTATACGTGCATAACTGTTTACTTCGTAATCGCTGGTCGCTATTGATTGCGGTTTAAAATATTGTGCTGGTTCGTACGGAGTTGATTTGGCGCCACAAATGCACCGAGATGAGCATCTCAATCTATCCAACAGCCTCGAAGGGCAGTCTTTGAAAGATAATGTACATCTGCGAATAGAAACACCATTTTTTTAATAGATTTTATAAACATGTACGGGTCGCGTATTTGATGAAACAGTAACACTAACCTTTCAGATCTATTGATAATTCGAGCTGCTAAATCTTGCAGACGTAAGTGAGGTATGATATTCTCCGGTGAATGATTAGGAATGTGTTGTACAGGGTCGTCCATTAAATAATTACTCGCCAGCTTTAATTCATGTAGCCTGAGAGATGAGATACTTGCGGGTAAGAATGGCAAGTGATTTCCAGAAATATCGAAATGCCTGCGTAATTATTGAAATGATTAAATAAAGAACGTTAGACGATCGGCTACTTTTACGGAGAGCCCTTGCTGATTCATTTGCTTGCATTGAATTTTTTACCAAGTCCAGTGCTACATAAATACTTTACTGTCAAAATTGGAAGGGAAGGAGAGGTCCAATCGAAATTTTTGTAATGACCAAAAGTACTGGTGAAACTTCAAGCAACAACTTTTGTTTGAAAACTTTTTCAATTTGGCCCCTCTCTCTCCACTTATTTTGCATAATACTCCCAAAATACTAATTAAAAATTGAAGGGGGAAGGGGCATAGCCGGCGATCATTATCTTCTCAAGTGGTGCTCTAGTGCTCAGTGCTCACGTTGTGGGACCGGGGGGGGGGCGTAAAAATGTTTAAAATTTTTTCACTAAATAAAAAATACTTCATAATACATAAAGTTTGAACCTTGATTATCCGATGCCAAAAACTCGGTTAATTTTTTATTACCAGATTTCTCTTCAATTTTGACCTACGACCGACCTCATATTGATGTTTCAAATTTTCTGGAAAAATTTGAGAAATCATTTTTTCATTTAA
This sequence comes from Balanococcus diminutus, assembly GCA_959613365.1. Classification (NCBI taxonomy): domain Eukaryota; kingdom Metazoa; phylum Arthropoda; class Insecta; order Hemiptera; family Pseudococcidae; genus Balanococcus; species Balanococcus diminutus. The sequence continues at coordinate 4,716,006 of OY390715.1, forward strand.
AAAAAAATACCTAATTACGAGTAATTAATTATTATTTAAAAAATGTGGAAAAATTATTTTTTAAAATTAGAAATTATTCATTTAAAAAAAATTAAAAACTTGAAAAGTATCATTCCTAAAAATTAGAACTTTTTTCATCTTGAAAAATTGGAAAATCTTATTTCATCTTATAAAATTGTAAACATTTTCATTTTGAAAAATTGTATAAAAATTTCATTTTAAAAAATTAAAAAAAAATCATTTTAAAAAATTGAAGGAATAAAATTGTTCTATAAAAATGATGAAACATTTTTATTCTGAAAAATTTAAGAAAAAAATGTAAAAAAATTTTATTCTAAAAAATTGAAGAAAATTATCAGTATGAAAAAATTGTAAAAAATTTGTACCTATCTGAAAAAAAATCCATTATAAAAAATTTATCTAAAAAAATTGTAACAAAATTTCATTTTAATAAAATTGATTAAAAAATTTTTAAAAAATCATTCCAAAAAAGAAAATTTGTTCTGAAAAAATCGTAAAAATATTTCATTTTAAAAAACTAAAAAAAACATTCTACAAAAAATTTTTAAAAAAATTGAAAAAAATTCATTCTAAAAGATTGAAGGAAAAAAAATCGTTATAAAAAAATGATGAAATTTTCATTCTGAAAAAGTTTAAAAAAATGTTCTAAAAAAATGCAAAAAAATTTTATTCTAAAAAATTGTAAAAAAATTTCATTTTAAAAAATTAAAGAAAATTATCAGTCTAAAGAAATTGTAAAAAATGTTTATTATTAAAAATTGAAAAAAAATTGTTCTAAATAATAATTGAAAAAATGTCATTCCGAAAAAATTGTAGAAAATACTCATTCTAAAAAATTAATGAAAAAAAATAATTTTGAAAAATTGTAAAAAAAATTCATTGTAAAAAAAAGAAAATTTGTTCTGAAAAAATCGTAAAAATAAGTATTTCATTTTAAAAAACTGAAAAAAATCACTTAAAAATTTTTTAAAAATTCATTCTAAAAAATTGAAGAAAAAAAAATCGTTCTAAAAAAATGATAAAAAAAAATTTAAGAAAAAAATCGTTCTTAAAAAAATGCAAAAAAATTTTATTCTGAAAAATTGTAAAAAAAATTTCATTCTGAAAAATTGTAAAAAATTTTAATTCTAAAAAATTAAAAAAAATTATCGGTCTAAAAAAATTGTAAAAAACTTTCATTTTAAAAAATTGAAAGAAATTCATTCAAAATAATAATTGAAAAAATTTCTTTCCGGAAAATTGTAAAAAATACTCATTCTAAAAAATTAAAGGAATAAAATCGTTCCATAAAAATTGTGAAAAATTTTCATCCTGAAACATTTAAACAGAAAATTGTTCTGAAAAAATTATAAAAAATTTTCATTCTAAAAAATTTGAAAAGGGTACGAAATCTCCAAAAAATTATAATTTTTTTTATTGAGTGAAATTTTTCACATATTGAATTCAAATTTTTTGCGAAGGTCGGGATTTTTTACATGGTGCTCCGCACCGCGTGAAAAATCTCATGTGGTGCTCGAGCACGAGGGCACCTGGGCTAACGCCGGCCATGGGAAGGGGAAAGGGTCCAATTGAAAAATTTTTGCAACAAAGTTGTAGCTTAAGATTTTAGGAAAAATTTTGGCCATGACAAAAATTTTGATTGAACCCCTCCTTCTCCTCCAATTTGGGATAATTCAACTCGTTCAAATACATTATTAATAACAGGGGGGGGGAGGCAAGGGGCCCTATTGAAAAATTTTCAAACAAAAGTTGTAGCTTAAAGTACTAGGAATAATTTTGGTCATAACAAAAATTTCAATCGGACCCCTCCTTCCCCACCAATTTTGAGTAATATAACGTATTCATACTTATTCAAAATACATTATTACAAACTGTGGCGAGGTAAGGGGCCCAATTGAAAAAAATTTCGAACAAAAGTTGTAGCTTGAAGTTTTACAAATACTTTTAGTTATTACAAAAATTTCGATTGGACCCCTCCCTCCCCACCAATTTCGAATATAAAGTATTTATATAGCACTATGGACTTGGTAAAAAATTCAAGGTGAGTAAAAATGAATCAGCAAGGGCTCTCCGTAAAAATATATTACTTCTAATGAGTAATTACCTCAGGTTGCATAGTTCACCGATTCCGCCGGGTATATACTTAATATAATTGTTTCTCAAATTCAAGGAATATAATGACGGATAATCGATTAAAACAGACGGGAACGTGGTAATCTGAAAATCATTGCAAATTATGAAAATATTTTCGAAAATCATCTCTTGCTGAAGTTCAAGCAAAATAACGCGGATACCTGATTTCCACCTAAATTCAAATCCGTTAAAGATTTTCGAATTGGCATTTCATTCAACCACGATAAATCCGCATCGGTTATCAAGTTGTCTTCCAAATTGATTTTTAAAATACCAATCTGTCCCAAGTTTACAGGTAACTTTGAGATATTGCAGTCAGGTAAATCCACAATCTTCAGGTTTTCGGCTATTTTTCTAGATGGATTCTATACGAACAAATTGAATTAATCGAGGAAAAGAATACTCGCGATTAACGAAATATAAAAGATGTACTCACTTTAATAAACGATTTCAACAACGAGGAATATACATTTAAAATCGTCAAATTGGTCGAATTCTTAGGAGGCTTTGCAGATTGTAATATCAGCTCGTATTCAGAAGGGATGACTGGTATATCGTTCATTTTTTCAACAGTATTTCTATTTGAGAGTTTCTTCGGTAAAGCAATAAAGTGAGCTAAATCTTCCGAAGCGGTTAAACTGGTAGAAGAAATTAGTACGAGACGAGGTGGCCTTTCAAATTCTAGGCTAATTTTTCCATTTTCGATTTGACTCTGGTACACTTTTTTCACATTTTCAACGAGCTGAAAAAGGAATTGTACAGTTAGTAATATAAAATTAACAAGCATAAAAAAAATGATCCTACCTCGAATTCCATTACTCTGCGCTTCGTAACTAATATTAATTTGGGAGATTTTTTCATCCCCAAAAATATAGTCGATAACATGAAACATTTAAATGAATACTTGGGCGTATAAGGAGCCACTAAGCGAACTTTACAATTTAACCGCATTTCCGATAAGTACGAAAATATAACTTGGAAATGCACAAGAATAATTATTATTTTAAAACATTGCTGTGAAAAGCTCTCACTTTGAGTCTGCTCCGGAATACACGTGTATAGTAATTAGCATATGAACCACGCCGGTTACGACGCGAGCGACTAAATTACCCCAAATCGAGTTGAATACAAAATTGATAATTATTATTCAAAATTGGAGGGGAGGGAAGAGTCCGATCGAAATTTTTGTAATAACTAAAATCATTCCAAAGACTTCGAGCTACAACTTTTGTATGAAAATTTTTTCAATTGGACCTCTCCCATGGCTACCAACCTTCCAATTTCACATTAGTAGAGGGGTAGGAAGGGGTTAATTGAAAAAATTCACTCAACAAAATTTGTAAATGAATGTGCTAGAAATTATTTTAGCTTAAAAATTCCGATTGGACTCTCCTCTGATTTTACACAAAATTATAGTAGATAAATTTCAAAATTGGTGGGGTGGGAGGAGTCCAATCGAAATTTTTGTAATAATCAAAATTATTTCTACGACTTCCAGCTACAACTTTTGTTTGAAAATTTTTCAATTGGGCCCCTCCCCCTCTCACATCTCTTATTTTTAAATTTTAATTAGTATCTTCGGAGTGTTATGCAAAATCGGTGGGGAGGTTAGGGCACTATACACTACACCAGGTACGCTGGACCGCCATATTGTTCCATTTTTGAAAATTTGAATTTTTTCAAATAACTCGTAAACCGTGACGTTTACAAAAATTTTACAAGAGTACTTTTTTGTAGAGAATCGAAAGATTGACCCAATATCGCAAAGAAAACGAAATTATAATTATGAAGTAGCAGCTGAGATATCGAAAAAGTCTTACGTTTTGTCAATTTTTTCAAATATCTCGGATCCAAATGCATAAAAATGCACCATCTTTTGATATTGGGCCAATTTTTTAATCCTCTACAAAAAAGGTACTCTTGTAAAATTTTTGTAAACGTCGCGGTTTACGAGTTATTTGAAAAAATTCAAATTTTCAAAAAGGGAACAATATATTGCGGTCCAGCGTACCCGGTGTAGTATATCTAGTGCCTTAGGGAGGTAGGGCTTCTATTGAAAAAATTTTCAAACAAAAGTTGTAGCTCGAAGTCCCAGGAATAATTTTCATCATTACAAAAATTTCGATTGGACCACTCCTTCCCCTCCAATTTTGATTTTTTTCAGCTCTATGTAGTAGTCAAATTTTCTCCAATTTTTCAATTTTTACCCTGTACGTACCGGAAACTGGATTACATTTTTCTCGACGAGATTGAAGTATTATATTTTGTAGAGAAAATTTTTCTCTACAAAATCGAATAAAAAATTATATTCTTGTTGCATTTTTGATGAATTAGGTATAGAATTTAAAATTTTTGAAAATTGCCCAAAACCCAAGATTTGTGGAATTTTAAGAATTTTAGAATTCTTCAACTCGATCAAACACATCGATTTATTATTTATCTCTTTCAGTGAACGTTCTAGTTCGACCTTAGATTTTATCTTTTTAGTAATGTAAGAATGAAGGATCTTCGGATAGCAATTATAATTAATCTATCAATGAAAATTTAATACATTTTTACAATTTTTTGAGTTTTTTTTTTTTCAATTTTGAAGAAAATTTTTGAATTTTTCAGTAGCGTTGTTTTTGTCAGTTTGTATTGGAAAATGTTTCCAAATCTCATTTTCTAGGAAAATTTCAATTTTTTTTTAATCTCAACGTTTTTAAAAATTTTGAATAAATTTTCAAATCTTCATTTTTTTAAAGGTGTTTTGAATAAAATTTTAAAACGAGTAGGTGGTATCTATTTAATTTGGACATTTAAAAAAATGCTTCAGAAAAAACTGAGATTTTTTAAAAATTTTCGACTCCAAGTAGATAGGTAGGTAGGTACAAATTTTTTTTTTTTTTTTTTTTTTGAAAAAGAAGCAGAAAAAAGTTATTAAAACATTATTAGGTCTGAAAAGCAAAATGCCTTCTAAAAAATATTAATAAAATGACATAAAATGATTCAAGTAAGATGTTCAAAAAATCGTTTTTGGTTTTCTCTATAAGATAAGTAGGCTTACCTACTTACGTAATTTTTGACTAAGAAAATTCGAAAATTCTCTCGAAAAATATCTAAGAATTTTTCAAAAGTTCTATCAAAAAATTATAATTTCTTTTGTGAAAAAAGTAAGTACCTAATTAGGTAGATTTTGAATGATTTTTAGGGTAAAAAATTAATAATTATTTTTATATGAAAAAAAAAAAATGAAAAAAACATAAGACTACCTATCTACCTATTTTTTTTGTTGAAAAAAATGAATATTTATTAGTGAAAAAAATATCTACTCAAGCATCTATTATTTTTGGCAATGAAAGGAAAAATAATGATTTTTTCTAAAAAAAAAAATCGTACTTAGTAAAATAATTACGACAAAAAATAATTCTTCAGGGGAAAAAAAAGGCATGCTACATACTAGAGATAACAAAAGAATGTGCTAGGTGATTGGGCTTATTTATCAATAAATCCAAAAATATGTGCAAAGAGATTTTAGGCAAAAATTAAAAAAAAAAAAAAAAATTCAATTTTCGAAAAAAATGTCAAAAAATAATTTTTGAAAAATATTAGTTGAATTCTTCGTAAAAAAATTATTTCTAAAAATTAAAATTAAAAAAAGAAAAAAAAAGAAAAATTAAAAAATTATTTTTGAAAAATTTTAATGAAATTTTAGCGAAATGATGAATAAAATTAAAAATAAAAATCAAAGAAACTTTTCACGTAATTTTAAATTTTTCTACGTTTGAACAAATCCGAAAATTTGTGTTCAACAGATTTCCAAACAAGAAAAAAAATTTACGCAAAATTCAAAAAACTACTTCCAATAAAATTGGGAAAGAAATTGCTTTAGAAAAAAAATGATAATAAAAATTGGCTGTTCGACATAATTACGTATTTTCAAAATTTAAAAACAATTTCGGACCTTTTTTAAAGCCCAAAAAAAAGTTTTGGAGAAAATTTTCAAAATTTTGATTTTTTTAAATAAAATTTTTCTTGAGAAAAAATCGAAAATAATTCAAAAAAAACTCTAACGCAGTTAGTGCATTAGAAGAGCTGATTTTCTATTCTTTTTATTTTTTATTTTCAATTTTATTTTTATTTTTCAAAATTTATGTGAGTAAATTGAATTATTTTTATGTACCGATAACAACATCATCAAATAAAATTGATAATTTTAAGATGATTAAAAAAATTATATAATTTACAGCCAGCTATTTTTGATAAATAAAATTTTTTAACAAGTTTTAAACCAAAAAGAAACGACATTATCATGAAAAGTAGGCAGTTAGGTAGGCATTGCAAAAGTTTTGAATTTTTCCAACTTTGCTAGCCATTTATTTTTTTTAAATGGAAAATGATGATCAGCTGTTTGTTTTGAAATTTTCCATAGCGAATTCCTTGAGAACCGGTCCTTGAAAAAGAAAAATGCACAGAACCGTTTTTGTGCGTCTTTTCAAGTACTACTAAAAAGGTTATTTACTAATTTCGCGTAATTGCTTAATTCGAGGCGCTATGCTAGAAGCATTTGAAAATTTCAGTTGCTAATAACTCGAGAACCAGTTCACCGATTTTTCTCAAAAACAATAGGGTTCTATTCCCAGTAGTAACAAACCTCTCATGAAAATTTCAGCTCAATCGGTTAATTTTTACTCGAGTTATCGTCTGGACAAATTTTTTGACCTTAGATCACTATACATATATAGTGATCTAAGGTCAAAGTGGCTTCAATTTGTATACCCGGTAAAATGGCTTCAAACTTGAAATTATCGAAAGTATTATGATTCACATGGCTTATTAGTCAATTTTAGACATCAAAAAGCTATTCTACAAAAAGATGCCAGTTTATCCGTAAACATCTAAAAAACGATGCCAGTACGACCTTGGACCGAAATTTTATTCTACACTTGTATAAGTGGTAAAGTGGCATCATCAAAATAACTATACCAGTAGCATCCTTACATTGAACCGAGTCCACTGGCAAGGTGGAGGAATCTGACTTCAGTAGAATGAAGCCACTTTACCAAAACGAAGTCACTTTACCATTAGACATCTAAAAATGATGCCACTTTATCCATAGATATCTATATATGTGTACGTCCATAACAAAAGGGCCCATTCTGTCGGTATTGAGTTAAGACCAGATCCTAAAATTACATTAAATTTGACGTGAAATGCGACTAAGAGGAGCCTCCTAGTTCAAAAACTCCCAGAGTTACAGAAATTTGAATTTGAAATTTGAAAAAAGTGAGTTTTGAGAAAAACGCATTTGAAAAAAGTGAAGTGTAAAAAACGTGAAAAATTGAAATTTCTCGACCCCTAAAACTTATGAAGAGGTGAAATGGATATGGATGCATGTACTTTGATGGACTTCAGCCTTTTACTATATTAGACAATCCCTGAATCGCGCAGGTAGGCAACTATTCAAACACGACAGAATGGGCCCTTTTTCATATTTCTAAGAATTGAAATAATTATGAGGTAAATTCGATGGATACTGAAGTTATGCCATCATTCGAGTCATAATTTTGAAATTTTTAAAATCCCCCTCCTCCCTTAAAATTCTTCATCATCTAAAAATTCTTGTAATTAAATGAAAAACGAAACGAAAAATATGGAAGATTATCAAAAAGTAATTTTTTTTTTTCTCCAGACTAATTCAGTGATTTTTTTTTCAAAAAGGAGTAGAAATGAAACTATTTTTTGAAGTGGGGAGTGAAAAAACAGTGTTTCCAGTAACCCAATGTCCAAAAACCGGAAAATTATACGAAAAATTTAACATCGACAGAATGGGCCTTTTTTAAAGTTTTATTCAAGTTGCTACACAGCTGCTGAGAAAAAACGCGACCGAGGCCTTCTGCCGGGTTGAGGTGATAGACCAGTGTTACCTACACCCAAAAATCCAAAAAACCGAAAATCGTATTTTTTGACCTAACTTCATAAAAACTGTGATCGACGGAATGGGCCCTTTTGTTATGGACGTACACATATATATATATATATATATATATATTTATATATAAAGAAATACCAAAATGCGAAAATCATGCCAATCGTCTTATTTTGACCCAAAACGTCGAGAAAAATACGCCTTACCCCAACTTCCATTATCAGGTCAAATTTAATAGCTGAGTTTCTCTTTAGAGAAAATCAGCTAAATCTTATTTATTATGATAAAAATGTTCCGCTAGACTACCTATCAAACTTTCATACGTAGGTATGTGATGTGCTATCATACTTATTAGAAAATATTTTAAATAATTCTGATGGATTAGCCAGTCACTTGAATTTAGTTTAGTCACGTTCGTATTTTTGTTAAATGAAAGCTGCACTATCCAAGCAAGAAACAAGAAATACCTAGCTTACGTTAAATACCGGTATACTATGCATCATTCAGTTCTTCGATATTTTTATGTATTTTCTTACGCTATTGCATCAGCCACCGTATGGTCTGTTCTTGGGTCAAAAGTAGAATGTAATTCACTACTGGACACCTCATCGTCTGCTTCATTGGCATCTACACCCACAACACCACTGCCTACGTCACCATCAACAATTTCCTCAACACCTTATCAACCCCGAACAACATCGACATCGGCAACTACAACCGAAATTTCAACGACCTCTACATCGTCAGTTTCATTGGCATTTACACCCACAACACCACTGCCTACGTCACCACCAACAATTTCCCCAACACCTTATCAACCCCGAACAACATCGGCAACTCCAACCGAAACAACGACCTCTACATCGCTATCTTCTCCATCATATGAAGCGCTGTTGAATGAAGTTCGCCAACTCGGGCAAAGCCATAGGCAACTCGAAAAAGATTACTATGTTCTTGCCTGTGGACAGCACCATCGATTTGTCGTAGTTTATTTCGAAAGTATTATTGAACATGTTCAAAAAGGTATGTTATCTGATTTTTTCTTTTATGCGGTTCAAGTGAAGAATGAATCATTCGCTAGACAACATAAATCAAACCTTGCAATGAATGTGAAGTTATCTCCGACTGTTAAAAAGCCATACTATAGTCTTACACCAGAAGAAAATAAAACATACTACAAACAATTCATCAATACACCAATGACGAGAAAGGAAAAATGGCTAGTGTTTTCACGCTGGATGGCATATTCAGACGAATACAAGGAGGTAAAATATGGAAATCGAATCGACCGATTACACCTACTAGTGGAAGAATTTCGTGAGATGTTGCAAAAATCTGAGAAAAGTCCGAATCGGGTGAAAGCAGATGTACTTGCCGAGTGTATCACAGGTGAATGGGACAGACTGTCACATTTGGTGAAGACACCATCCGACTTCGACTTGAAGAAATTTTATCGTCGGTTCATAAGAATCTCGAAAGCAAAGAACAGCTTGGTAACTTACTGTACCTTCTTGTTAGAGTCAATTGTGGAAAAATTCCCATTGTTGAAAGAGGAAAAAGCTGTAATGAAAAGTTGGACTGACGAAGAAAAACTTAATGATGTCGACTCATTAAGTGACCCGCAGAATGACGATTAAACCATTTTATTAATTTTTACATAAATCCTAATTTTCGAATGTTTGTAGGTTGCAATTCACTGTTGTTTACATTTGTAAGATTAACAATAAAATTCAAAAAATAATTTTTTAAAAATTTAAAAATCATTTTTGAAAAATATTTATCAGTTGAATTATTTGTAAAAAAAAAATATTTGTAAAAATGAAAATTTGAAAAAAATTGTTTTTTTAATTGAAAAATTATTTTTGAAAAAAATTTAATGAAATTTAAGCGAAATGATGAATAAAATTAAAATTAAAAATAAAATTCAAAAAAACTTTTTCACGTAATTTTAAATATTTCAATTTTTTTACTTTTGAACAAATCCAAAAATTTTTGTTCAACAGATTTCCAAAAAAGAATTTCAAAATTCTGAAAAAGTTTTGAACTATTTTTTGCATTTCAATCTTTCATTTTTGAAGGAAATTTTAGAAATTGTTTTTGAAAAAAATTACACAAAATTCAAAAACTACTCCAATAAAATTGGGGAAGAAATTGCTTTCGAATAAAATTCAAACATTAGGCTTATTTCAAATTTTAAAAATGATAATAAAAATTAGCTGTTCAACATAATTACGTATTTTCAAAATTTAAAAATAATTTTCGACCTTTTTTAAAGCCCAAATAAAAGTTTTGGAGAAAATTTTCAAAATTTTGATGTTTTTAAATTTAAATAAAATTTTTCTTCAAAAAAATCGAATACAAAATTTAAAAATTTTGTTTACGAATAAAAGTGATATTTTTTAAAATTTCGATTTCAACTGAAAAATAATATAGGCTAGTGCGGATTCATGATGGGTTTTCACTTTTTCCTTCATTTACGGGGGGGGGGGGTGGTGGTGGTGACAATTTTTTCCCATTAGTAGGTATGAGTAAAAAAGACAATTTGAAAGTTTATGCCTACTACAAAGTACAAAAAAGGCTAAAGTAAAGGTCGAACCAAAACGTTCGTTGCAAAAGGAAAATAACCAATCAGTATGATCTTTGATCTTACTTGGAATATTAAACACGTACTCGTTTCGCGATAATCGAGAAATTACAATTTTACAATTCTTCGGAGCGAAAATTTTAGCAAACTTCGCCCGTCCTGAGAATTGAATTAAAAACAACAGTTCAGCAAACAGAAACATTACCAGTTCAAATCTTATTAATTAAAAAAAGAATCACTAATACTTATAAAATAAAACACGTCAAATTTTGTAAAATATCGATGGTGTAGGTTTTTTCAGTTCTCGCTTTTAAAGTTTTTTTTCCTTTTATTTTTCAATGATGTCTTGTAATTTTTAAAAATTTGTTAATACATGATAAAATTTTTAAAAATTTAATTTTTTTCAAAAATGATTTTCAAGTCGGTATGTTTTAACATTTTTTTTTTTTTTTGAAATTTTATTGACAACCCAAAATTACAAGAAATATCAAAATATTCTATTTGAAAAACACTGAAAGACGTGATTTTTTTTTTGTTGAAAAATCTGAAAAAATAAAACCGATATTTACCTATAAAAGTTTAGTTTTAAGTTTAGGTTAAAAGTTTGCATTTTACAAGTTAGGTTTCAGTTCTAGTCTACAGTCCAACTGGCAAAAAGTGCTCTAGAAATTGAATTTGGTTGGCATATCAAAAATCACAATGAAAGCTTTATTTGAGTATTTTTTGAGAATTTTGAGCCCAATATTGAGTCATTTTTGGATATTTTCATAAAAATTTCATGCGACCTATCAAAATGGATTAAAATTTTACGAGAAAATCAAAAATCACAACGAAAATTTTATTCGAGTATTTATTGAGAATTTGAGGCGTTTTTTGAGAATTTTGAATTGAGTCATTTTTGGATATTTTCATAAAAATTTCATGCGACCTGTCAAAATGGATTAAAATTTCACGAGAAAATGAAAAATCATGATTAAAACTTTATTTGAGTTTTTTTTCCAGAATTTGAAGCCTACATTTATAATTGAGACATTTAAAAAAAAATATATGTGACTTATCAAAATGGATAAAAAATTCTATGCGAAAAACAAAAATTATTGTAAAAATTTCATAGGAAGTTTTTTGAAAACACAGTTTTTTAATAATATTTTTCCTATGTGAACCATAAGGGTGTGTAATAGTTCACTTCTTAGTTTATTACTTATCAAGCTTTAGATTTTCTATTTTTTGTTTCAATGTTCAAGTATTTCAACTGGGTAAAAATTTAATTTATGTCATTTCAATGTCAAACTATTTTTTTTTTTAAAAACTCTCAAGAAATATTCCTGAGAATTTTTTTTTACAATAATTTTTGTTTTTTGCATTGAATTTCAAATTTAATCCATTTTGATAGGTCACATAATTTTCATATTGAAAATATCAGAAAAATGTCTCAATACTATAGGTTTCAAATTTTCAAAAAATTCTCAAATGAAGTTTTAATCGTGATTTTTGATTTTCTCGTGAAATTTTAATCCATTTTGACAGGTCGCATGAAATTTTTATGAAAATATCCAAAAATGACTTAATGTTAGGCTCATAATTCTCAAAAAATACTAAAATAAAGTTTTCATTGTGATTTTTGATTCTCTCGTGAAATTTTAATCCATTTTGATAGGTCGCATGGTGACTTTTAAAAATAATACGGGAATTCATTTTTTTGTAAAATTAGCAGGGGGCGCAACTTTAAAATTCGACTGTGGCCTATTGTGCAAGCCGTTTTTCATAAGCTATGGCCCAATGTGTGTGGGAAGAACCAATGTACGCTATGAATATGTTTTTTTTATTCCTACCGACTATATGCCGTCCATGTAGCCTTTATTATGTCGAAAATAGCCGAATTTGGCCAAAAATCACACTTTGGGGGGGCCTAGCGCCCATTTGTGCAAGTGCCCAAGGAAATTAAACATATATTCGGAGTGGGGTAAGTGTCCGCTACCAAACTGCAAAAAGATTTTTTTTCCCCGAGCGACTTCGAAAAATGGGGGTTTTGAGGCTCCAGCTCCCTATTGTGCAACTGCGAAAATCCAAAATACTCATTTTCTGGAATGTTGGACCCTAATGTACAAAAAGCCGACTGATTTTTTTATCCCGCAAAAATGCCAACCCATTGAACACTTTTTGCCACTTGGACAGTAGACTATTCGGTTATAGGTTTTCTACGAAATTCGGAGAAATTCATTAGGTAGGTTTTATCGGTCTATCGGTTTTGGTTTACCAACCCTGTCATACTGTAGTTGTCTGATACATAATTATGATTTTAATTATGATAAAAATGTTCCGCTAGACTACCTATCAAACTTTCATACGTAGGTATGTGATGTGCTATCGTACTTATTAGAAAATATTTTAAATAATTCTGATGGATTAGCCAGTCACTTGAATTTAGTTTAGTCACGTTCGTATTTTTGTTAAATGAAAGCTGCACTATCCAAGCAAGAAACAAGAAATACCTAGCTTACGTTAAATACCGGTATGCTATGCATCATTCAGTTCTTCGATATTTTTATGTATTTTCTTACGCTATATTGCATCAGCCACCGTATGGTCTGTTCTTGGGTCAAAAGTAGAATGTAATTCACTACTGGAAACGGCTGCTTCATTGGCATCTACATCCACAACACCACTGCCTACGTCACCATCAACAATTTCCTCAACACCTTATCAACCCCGAACAACATCGACATCGGCAACTACAACCGAAATTTCAACGACCTCTACATGTGTAAATGCCAATGAAACTGACGATGCATCGTCAGTTTCATTGGCATTTACACCCACAACACCACTGCCTACGTCACCACCAACAATTTCCCCAACACCTTATCAACCCCGAACAACATCGGCAACTCCAACCGAAACAACGACCTCTACATCGCTATCTTCTCCATCATATGAAGCGCTGTTGAATGAAGTTCGCCAACTCGGGCAAAGCCATAGGCAACTCGAAAAAGATTACTATGTTCTTGCCTGTGGACAGCACCATCGATTTGTCGTAGTTTATTTCGAAAGTATTATTGAACATGTTCAAAAAGGTGTCTTCCTTGAATTTTTCTTTTATGCGGTTCAAGTGAAGAATGAATCATTCGCTAGACAACATAAATCAAACCTTGCAATGAATGTGAAGTTATCTCCGACTGTTAAAAAGCCATACTGTAGTCTTACACCAGAAGAAAATAAAACATACTACAAACAATTCATCTATAGACCAATGACGAGAAAGGAAAAATGGCTAGCGTTTTCACGCTGGATGGCGTATTCAGACGAATACAAGGCGGTAAAAGATAGAAATCGAATCGACCGATTACACCTACTAGTGAAAGAATTTCGTGAGATGTTGAAAAAATCTGAGAAAAGTCCGAATCCGGTGATAGCAGATGTACTTGCCGAGTGTATCACAGGTGAATGGGACAGACTGTCACATTTGGTGAAGACACCATCCGACTTCGACTTGAAGAAATTTTATCGTCGGTTCATAAGAATCTCGAAAGCAAAGAACAGCTTGGTAACTTACTGTACCTTCTTGTTAGAGTCAATTGTGGAAAAATTCCCATTGTTGAAAGAGGAAAAAGCTGTAATGAAAAGTTGGACTGACGAAGAAAAACTTAATGATGTCGACTCATTAAGTGACCCGCAGAATGACGATTAAACAATTTTATTAATTTTACATAAATCCTAATTTTCGAATGTTTGTAGGTTGCAATTCACTGTTGTTTACATTTGTAAGAATAGCAATAAAATTCAAAAAATAATTTTTTAAAAATCTAAAAATAAAGTCGTCATCTTTAAGTTTTTCTTCGTCAGCCCAACTTTTCATTACGGCTTTTTCCTCTTTCAACAATGGGAATTTTTCCACAATTGACTCTAACAAGAAGGTACAGTAAGTTACCAAGCTGTTCTTTGAAAATTTGAAAAAAATTTAATGAAATTCAAGCAAAATGATGAATAAAATTCAAAAAAACTTTTTCACGTTATTTTAAATATTTCAATTTTTTTACTTTTGAACAAATCCAAAAATTTTTGTTCAACAGATTTCCAAAAAAGAATTTCAAAATTCTGAAAAAGTTTTGAACTATTTTTTTCATTTCAATCTTTCATTTTTGAAGGAAATTTTAGAAATTGTTTTTGAAAAAAATTACACAAAATTCAAAAAACTACTTCCAATAAAATTGGGGAAGAAATTGCTTTCGAATAAAATTCAAAAATTAGGCTTATTTCAAATTTTTAAAATGATAATAAAAATTAGCTGTTCAACATAATTACGTATTTTCAAAATTTAAAAATAATTTCCGACCATTTTTAAAGCCCAAATAAAAGTTTTGGAGAAAATTTTCAAAATTTTGATGTTTTTAAATTTGAATAAAATTTTTCTTCAAAAAAATCGAATACAAAATTTAAAAATTTTGTTTACGAATAAAAGTGATATTTTTTAAAATTTCGATTTCAACTGAAAAATAATATAGGCTAGTGCGGATTCATGATGACTTTTCACTTTTTTCTCCATTTTGGGGGAGGGTTGACAATTTTTTTTAATGAGTAGAAGTATGAGTGCGAAATACGATTTGTAAGTGTATGCATACTACTAAGTACAAAAAAAGACTAAAACCAAAGGTCGAACCAAAGCGTTCGTTGCAAAAGGAAAATAATCCATTAATATGCTCTTACTTGAAATATTGAATACGTTCGTTTCGCGATAATCGAGAAATTACACTTTTACAATTGTTCGGAGCGAAAATTTCAGCAAACTTCGTCCGTCCTGAGAATTGAAATAAAAACAACAGTTCAGCAACCAGAAACATTCTTAGTTCAATTCTTATTAATTAAATAGAGATCAGTGAGATCACTAATACTTATAAATTAAAAAACGTATTTTTGTAGAGTAGGTAACGATTAAATTCTAAATAAATGTTCGCCTGCTAACATCACTTTGTTGTAGCTCGTCGAACGTTCAATCGCAGCAGCGAGTTCTCCTCCGTCGAATGCTTTTTCACGAGCGGCCAAATTCGAATTAATATGACGGACTGCTTTGGTCAAAGTCAAAACGTTGGTCTTATCTGTATCGTACAATTTACGTAGCAAATCTTGGAAAGTTTGTAATCTGTTACAAAAAAAAAAAAAAAAAATCAAAGAACAAAATAAAAACATGCATCGTCGATTAGGTAAGACGAATATTTGTCATCCTAGGGCAGTAACCTTTCTTTTGAGATGGAAGTCGGAGGAGGTAAATGTATTACACGCTCCACTCGAGGCTGCAGTGATCCACCAGATGACATTTCTAATTCCATATTTTGAGAATCGAGACCTTCGGATCTTTCATTAAAATCATATCCATCCTTTTGCTGCAAAAGTCGAAACATAATATTTTGTAAAAATAGAAAATACAACGAAGGAAATAGTACGAAACGTCGACATACTGTCCGGATCCTTTTGCTAGGTCTGGTAGCAACGTCTCCGTTCGTATCTGTAGAAGATTTTGGTTCGTCTTCTTCGACGGTACCGGAAATGGATCCTTTCGAAATGGAAGTCGGAGGCTGTAAATTTATTACTCTCTTCACTTGAGGCTGTAATTCGCCAGATGACATTTCTAATTCCACATTTCCAGAATTGAGATCTTTGGAGTTTTCATCGGAATAATTCCTTTGCTACAAAAATCGAAACATAATATTTTGTAAAAATAAAAAATACCAACGAAGTAAATTGTACGAAACGTTGACATACTGTCCGGATCCTTTCGCTAGGTTTGGTAGTAACATCTCCGTTCGTATCTTTAGGAGCTTCGGGTTCGTCTTCTTCGATGGTAGCGGCAGTAGATTCTTTCGAAATGGAAGTCGGAGGCGGTAAATTTATTATTTTCTCCACTCGAGGCTGCAGTGATCCACCAGATAACATTTCTAATTCCATATTTTGAGAATTGAGACGGACGGAGCTTTCATCGAGATCATACGGTCCGGGTCCTTTCGCTAGGTCTGGTAGCAACGTCTCCGTTCGTATCTGCAGGAGCTTCCAGTTCGTCTTCTTCATCGGTAGCTTCGGTACCGGCGATAGACCCTTCTTGAGCATCGTCGTCCTCTTGACGGAGTTTCTTTTTCTGCGGTTTACGTTCGACCTGAATCAAAACATAACAAGCCTCATTCGTAACGTTATTTCATTCGATATTCGAGATAAACATAAACACCGAATACTGACTTTTTTGAAATTAGCATAATCGACCAGCTCGATGGCAGTTTCTGCGTCTTCAGCTTCGATATTACGAGATGATCTGGCTTTAGCATAATCGACCATCTGAAAATCGTTGCAAATTATGAAAATACTGGAAAATCATCTTCTCATAATAATCATTGAAGTCCAAGAAAAATAATCGATACCTTATTTCCAGCTGAATTCAAATCCTTTAAAGGTTTTCGAATTGGCATTTCATTGAATCCCGATAGGTCTGATGCGTTCATTAAGTTGCCTTTCAACTTAATTCGTGGAAAACCAATTCGTCCCAAATCTACAGGTACTACAGGTAGCTTTGAGGTATTGCAATCAGGTGATTCCACAATCTTCCGGTTTTTATCGGTTTTACTAGATGGATCCTATACGAACAAATTGAATTAATCAAGGGAAACAAATATTCACAATTGACGTAATAATAGATGTACTCACTTTAGTATTCTTTGGAACCTTTGTAGATTGTAAATTTAATTCTTTTTCGTCGGGGATGGCGGGTATAAAGTCCATTTTTTTCAACGGTATTTCTATTTTTGAGAGCTTATTCACTAAAGAAATAAAATGAACTAAAACTTCGTACTCCGAACCGCGAGTAGAAATTAGTAATAGACGTGGTGGCCTCTCAAATTCCAAACTTATTTTGCCGTTTTCTATTTCTCGCTGGTAAATTCTTTTAACATTTCCAAGGAGCTGAAAAAGTGTTTGCACAAGCACAGTTAGTAATTTAAATAAACCAACATTAAAAAAAAGGTGATCATACCTTGAATTCCATTCTACATTTCATCGTAATCAGTATTAATACAGGAGATTTCCTCATGCCCAAAAATATAGTTGATAGCATAAAACATTTAAATGAATACTTCGGCGTCAAAGGTGCCACTAAACGAGCTTTACAATCTAACTTCATTTTTAATAAGTGACAAAGTAAAACTTGGAAAAGGATAAGAATCAATTATTCTACTGCTAGGCCCATGCAGTCCAAAGCTTTGCGTCTACTCTTGATAACACGTGTAGCAATTAGCATAAACCGCGCCGGTTACGACGCGAACGAAACACTGGAAACTGAACGTTGAACATGTGCGAAATTTTTTACAAAGTCCAACACTACACAAAAATTATAATTATTTAAAATTGGAGGAGAGGGGAGGGCCTAATCGAAATTTTTGTGATAACCGAAATTATTCCGAGGACTTTGAGCTACAACTTTTGTCTGAAAATTTTTTCAATTGGACCTCTTCCATGGCTACCAACCTTCCGATTTCACAGAACACGACACTCCTTCCATACTTATTTAAAATTATTAGAAGGGGGAATGAAAGGGTAAATTGAAAAAATTCACTCAATACAAGTTGTAAGTGAAAGTCCTAGAAATTATTTTGGCTGAAAAATTTTCCGATTAGACCCTTCTCTCTCCTCTGATTTCAAATAAAATTATAGTAGATAATTTTCAAAATTGAGGAGGGTCTAATTGAAAATTTTCCGAACAAAAGTTGATTGAGTTTCTAAAATTTTATTTTTTTATACCAATAACGGAAATTTCGATTGGACCCCCTCTCTCCCCTCCCATTCAGAATACTAGCACTTGGACTACTACTATAATGCTGTTATATTATCATTAAAAACTAGGGAAAGGAGGGGTCCAATTGAAAAAATTTTCAAACAAAAGTTGTAGCTCGAAGTCCTAGGAATAATTTTGGTTGTCACAAAAATTTTGATTAGACCCCTCCTTCCCCTCCAATTTCGTTTTTTTTTTGGTCAGCTCAGGCCCAGCGGTAACTCACTTGGGCGACCTCGCCGAATGGGAGGTCAAACCCGAGGAATTCTCCGCAGGGGATGTCATCATAGCATTGTAAATTTTTAATGTCTGTGTAGTTGAAAAAATTTCAAATTTTCTCCAATTTTTCAACTTTTGCCTTGTACGTGTGCCAGATTACATTTTCCTCGACGAGAATGAAGTATTGTATATTGTAGAGAAAATTTTTCTCTACTAAATGGAACAAAAAGTTCCAGTCTAGCTTCATTTTTGTTGAGTTATAGAATTTTAAATTTTTGAAAATGATGCAAAATCCAAAATTATTTTGTGGAATTTTTAAAATTTGAAAATTCCATAACTCGATCAAACACACTGATTTATAATTTTCCTCTTTCAGTGAACGTTTCAGTTTGACCTTTGATTTCATCTTTTCAGTGGTACATTATGAAAGATCTTCCGATAATAATTGATGCACCAATGAAAATCTAAAACCACTCGAGCAATCTAGTTCCATCAATTTTGAGCGTAAAAACGAGTAAGAAATACGACTTTAAATTTTCTGAATACAACAAAAAAGACTAAAATCAAAGATCGAACCAAAACGTTCGCTGAAAAAGGAAAATAACCAATCAATTACTTAAAATATCGAACACGTTCGTTTCGCGATAATCGAAAAAATACAATATTACAATTCTCCGGAACGAAAATTTCAGCAAACCTTCGTCCGTCCTGAGAATTGAAATAAAAACAACACTTGGTCGAGCAGAATCGCCAGTTTAATTCTTAAAAATAAATATAAAAAATCACTAATTACTTATAAATTAAAACACATACAAACCTCGTACAATATCGATTAAACTTTAAATAATTGATTGCCCGCTAACATCACCTTGTTGTCGCTGGTCAAACGTTCGATCGCAGCAGCGAGTTCTCCTCCTTCGAATGGTTTCTCATGAGCGGCCAAATTCGAATTAATGTGACGGACTGCCTTAGTCAACGTCAAAACGTTGGCCTTTTCAGTATCGTATACTTTAACCAACGAATTTTGGAACGTTTGTAATCTATTGAAAAAAAAAATCGAGGAATAAAATAAAATATGCATCGTCGATCAGATAAGACAAAATATTTATCATCGTCGTGTAATAACCTTTCAGTTGAAATGGAAGTCGGAGGAGGTAATTCTATTTCACGCTCCACTTGAGGCTGTGATCCACCAGATGACATTTCTAATTCCACATTTTGAGAATCGAGACCGACGGAGCTTTCATCGAAATCATATACATCCCTTTGCTGCAAAAGTCAAAAAAAATATGGTAAAAATAGAAAATACAACGAAGAAAATTATACGAAACGTCGACGTACGGTCCGGGTCCTTTTGCTAGGTCTGGTAGCAACGTCTCCGTTTGTATCCGTAGGCGCTTCCGGTTCGTCTTCTTCGTCGGTACCGGCGATAGATCCTTCTTGAGCATCGTCGTCCTCGTGACGACGTTTCTTTTTCTGCGGCTTAGGTTCGACCTGAATTAAAACAACGAGTATCATTCGTAACGTTATTTCGTTCGAAATTCGAGATAAACGTAATCACCGAATACTGACTTTTTTGAAATAAGCATAATCGACCAGCTCGATGGCAGTTTCTGCGTCTTCAGCTTCGATATTACGAGACAATCTGGCCTTAGCGTTAGCCGTAGACAAACGAATGAGTGTCTCGAGAGTTCTCACGGTTACAGGTTGAGTCTGATAAATAAGAATATTCGATTAACGACGTCGAAATTTCAACAAAAGCGAAAGGTGACATTTCGAAGGAGAAAAAATATTGCTTACTCGAGCCGCGTCGTTGGGTCTGTTATCTTCGCTACGTAATCTAGTATAAGCTTCGGCTATTTTTTCAGACGCCTCTTCGGTCAAAACAGGTTTTAAAAATTTGACCGCGAAACTGATATACTTTCTCATGAATTGAACCGTCAAGTATTTATCTGAACGACTCCTGGTCGATCCGTGCAACAGAGCGTCGTATTTTTCGTAAATAGGCGCCGTTTGTTCCTCCAGGGTGAGTTCTTCGACGTTATGTGTGCTCAACATGTCTACGGCGTTGCCGTAACTCAAAACTGCGCCATCTTGTTCACCGGCTTTCCTGTAAACACGAATGAAAAATTAGAATTTCGACAATTTTCAATAATTCGCAACCAATCAAATGAAAATACGAGACGATTGGATCCCCGCAGTACTGATTTTTTGGCACCATCAAAAATTTGCCGAGTTCAATAGTGTATAGATGCGTAAATTCAAAATTGGAGGGCAGGGAGGGGCCCAATCACAATTTTTGTAATAATAAAAATTATTTTCAAGACTTCAAACTGCAACTTTTGTCTGAAATTTTTTTCAATTGGATCCCTACCTTCACCAGTACTTCGATAATTCAAGTATCCAAGTAATATTATGCAAAATTGGAGGGGAGGGAGGGGTCCAATCGAAATTTTAGTAATAACCAAAATTATTCCCGAAGTCATAAGCTACAACTTTTGTCTGAAAATTTTTTCAATTGGACCCTTACCTCCACCAGTTCTTTACAATTCAAGTATCTAAGTAATATTTTGCGAAATTGGAGGGGAGGGAGGGGTCCAATCGAAATTTTTGTAATAACCAAAATTATTCCCAAGGTCATAAACTACAACTTTTGTCTGAAAATTTTTTCAATTCGATCCCTACCTCCAACAGTTCTTCATAATTCAAGTATTCAAGTAATATTATGCGAAATTGGAGGGGAGGGAGGGGTCCAATCGAAATTTTTGTAATAAGCAAAATTATTCCTAGGACTTCAAGCTACAACTTTTATCTGAAAAATTTTTCAATTTAGGCCTTTCCTCCTACACTATTTCATTTTTTAATTGGTATATTCGGAGTATTATCATGTTATGCAAAATTCATGGTGAGGGCGGGGTCCAATTGGAAAAAAATTCAAACAAAAATTGTAGCTTGAAGTCCTATGAATAATTTTGGTTATTACAAAAATTTTGGTTGGACCCCTCCCTGACCTCCAATTTTGAATTTACGTATCTACGAAGTATTGGACTTGGCAAATTTTCGACGGTGCCAAAAAATCAGTACTGCGGGGATCCAGTCGCAATACGAGCACTAACCTGAACCTATGCATTCGAACAACGTGATCGGAGATCCTTTCATCGAGTTCTTTATCGACTTGATCCAGCATGACGAATAATAAATCGAATCTCGATAATAAAGAATCTTGCAGACCGATATTTTTCATCGGTGGTTCGTAAGGATTATACTAGAAATCAAACAAAGTCTTTAAAAATCATTCCACATCGTGAAACTAATTATTTTTGAGATCGAACTCGTACTTTTCCATAGACAGGATTCGCAGCAGCTAAAACCGAACATCTGGCGTTCAATCTAGCGTGTATTCCAGCCTTAGATATGGTGACTCGACCTTGCTCCATAACTTCGTGAATGGCAGTCCGATCCATGTCGGTCATTTTATCAAATTCATCGATGCATACGACTCCTCGGTCGGCCAACACCATAGCACCGGCTTCCAATCTAAACAGTCGTCGTGTTAAAGCTCATTCGATAAGAACTTGGCAATTTTCAATTCAAAACCATACCTTCTTTCGCCGGTTTCCGAATCTGTGGTCACTGCAGCAGTTAAACCAACACCGGAACTGCCTCTACCTGTAGTTGGAATAGCTCTCGGAGCTGTACATAATACATATCTTAGCAGCTGCGATTTTGCCACACTGGGATCTCCGATAAGCAATATATTTATATCTCTGTAAACAAATCGATACAGCTTTTCAACGTGGTTTTAAATTTGAGATAGGGAGGTGAAGAAGTAGTTACCCTCTGAGTCTAGTTCCGTTTGGTAGAATTTTCTCGATACCTCCCAGTAACATGCAAAGGATAGCCTTTTTAACATATTCGTGACCGTGAATCGACGGAGCTAGCGATTTGCTCAATAATTCGAACATATTTTTATTTCTCGCCAGCTGTCTGCAATTTCTCACGTCTGTTTTGGTCAACGTAACTGTACCAGCTTCCGAACTCAAAAGGGTAATATGATTAGCGATTAAGATTGTTCTGCGAATCAAAACCAGACAAATTAGAATATCTTATCGATGAAACGAACGCTGATTCAGAGTCAAATGGTACCTGAAAGACCCGGAGGTGAAACTTCCTTGTTTTCCAGGCAAGCAACGATAAGTGCCGACGATTTGGACTCGATCTCCTGGTTTACAAGTGTCAACTAGGTCGTTATCACAGACTACGTCAACGGAGCGAGGTAACTGTCCGGCTGGCGATTTTTCAGGCATTTCTTGAATGGTTAAAGTTTGATGATCTTTGTACGACGATAGACCGTACTCGGTTTCTAAAACATTTCCATCGTCGTCCTAAAAGTACACAGAAAACAATTAGAGTGTCGTATTGTAAATAATAAGTTCACAATCACATTAATAGAACTACTACAAACCTTGGTTGGGTACACACTGGATGAAGGAAACGCATCGAACGAGGTAAGATCCGTATAACGTCGTTCTATCGTTTTAGTCGTCGCTGGGCAGTAATGAACGCTTTTTACGACTTTAGGAAATACCATCGTACCTAAAATCGAAATCATACTTTAGCTAAATCTCAAGATGACCAAAAAGCACAAAACTAAATACTCACATTTGGTCACGATTCCTTCTAAGCAAACCATATTTCCTAAAAATCGCGAAGTTAACGTTCTCGGGGTAACGTGCCTGTTGCCAAAACTGCCTTCGAAAGAGACGAAGAATTCATCGTGTTCGGAAGCGTATTTCGTATTCAAACTGCTAACGTATTCGTGGAGAG
This sequence comes from Balanococcus diminutus, assembly GCA_959613365.1. Lineage (NCBI taxonomy): Eukaryota > Metazoa > Arthropoda > Insecta > Hemiptera > Pseudococcidae > Balanococcus > Balanococcus diminutus. The sequence goes on from OY390715.1 coordinate 4,739,505, forward strand.
CCTTTTGAAAAGCGATTTGTTCGGGGAAGGCGTTTTTTAGCAGTCTAAGAACATACAACAACACAAATCATTGCGAATTCACTGTCCATCTAAATCAACAGGTACAATACATCGAAATAAATTAAAAGCTTACTCGAATGTTCTTTTCGGATTCTTCGCGCGTAAATCGTTCACATTTACGGTGATTCTGATGCGTTCGTCATCTATCATGGTTTTAACTTTACTGTGATAAAGGTCTTCGCCTTCCTGAAAGTAAAACAAACGATGTAAGAAACGGGCAAAGTATGGTAACTCTATTGAGACTAATTGATCAATTACCTCATCGTCCAAGAAATCCAGATACTCTCGTTGTATTTCTCTGGCTTTATGGTCCAAATCTGCATCATCCATGGCGAATAATTATCTCAACAAGCACGACTATAAGACTGTTAACGTTAGTTTTCGGCAACCATGAATTCACTAAGTAAAAAAGTCAGTTTAGAGTGTAACACTGTTGATTATTGATACAGAATGAATAATATGTTATTAAAAAAGTTTAAATTAACGCGTAATTATGTTTTTCATGTTTTAATTAAAGATTTTAACGAAATAATTTCTAAAAATTCTCAACATTCTCCATTCTCACATTTTCTTGTTTTATTTTGCCATTTGCCGCCAAATAAATTTTTTTGACGTTCAAATTAAAACGGAACGACCGAAACATGATTCTCATGAACGAACGAAACGAACGAAAATGATCCTATTTCGCACGCTTTAAGATTGTCACAAGAGGAGTAAAATTTTCCAACTTTTTTTTCGTTTTTTCTTTTTCATTTTTCATTTTTTTCTTCTTTTTCAAACTCCAAAGTGAACTAGAAAATCGGGACGTTTTTGTGAAAAATTTAAAATTTTCAAATAAAACTTGGTCTTTTAGATCGAGATCTCGGTAATTACAAAAATTGAAAATTTTGATCGATCAAATTAGGGGGAGGGGATGTCCAATTGGAAAACTTTGAAATTTCAGGAAAAAATTGTAGATTGTGATCCTAGAAATAATTTTGCTTCTTATAAAAATGTCGATTAAACCCCTTTCACCCCTCCAATTTCGCATAACATCTTCTCTACTGTTACTTTTGGAGAGTCGCTTTTTCTTTTCTTTTTTTGGTGGGCGACTGGGGGTGGATAGAAATTATTTTTTAGAAAAATGATCACTCACACAATATTCAACACCCCTTCAAAAAATCGACGAGGAGTTTAGAGTCAGCGAACTGGACCTTACCTACTTTCATTTAGGGACCAAAAAGAACGTTGAAATTAAACATTAAAAATTAAATAAACACAAAAATAAAAACTCTATTTTTGTTCAAGAGTTTGCTACAACGGTACATACATAAAAGTTTAGGTAAAATGTAAAATAATGCACAAATATTGGTATTAGGTACTCAATTTAAAATGGTATGTATAATGGTACTTGGTAGGTAAATGCCTATTCGATTGATGATACTTGATACTAAAATAAGTATACCTTACCTACACTACTAAACTACAACGATGATAAAATTTAGCAATATAAAGTAAGATGATAACAAAAGCAAAAATTAATAGGTACCAAAAATGAATGAGGTAATATCAACAAAAATATAATACAATAATATTAATAAGGTATGTTTTTTTAGTTTGACGACCGGCAACTTGGAATTTTCCAGGGTACAAGGGAAGGGAAAGGCTGAGGTTGGAACAGAAAAATTTTGAGTTTTCCCCCCTTTGCTTTGAGATCCCTAATTCATCATTTTTGTAGAAAAAAAATTTAAAAGTTCGCAATACCCAAGCGAAAATTTTGAAAAAAATCGTGTTTTGAATGAGTATATATGCATTTTTATTTTTTGATCAATTTCAAGGTTTCAAAAAATGTTGAATATTCAGCTGAAAAATAAATAGTCTACTTAAGTTTAATTTTTGCCATTTCAGAAATTTCTCAGAATATTGCTCATTTCAGGTTTTGAAATTTTGGGTATTGCTCGAGCTTCTGAGCAAGTGTCGAGTTGCCGGTCATGTTTTTTATTATATTGGCACAATATAATAAATTACGTAAATGAAATAATAATACAATACACGATACACAAATTCTCCATAAATATTAAGCGTTTTGTTTTGTTTTTTATTTATTCAAAGGAGATCCATATGCCAACAATGGAGAAATATTCGAATAATATCATTAATATACAGGGTGTCCCTAGAGTTATGGGCATTTTTTTGAGGTTCTTTGTAAATAACGGCGCTGCAGAAGTTGGAAAATTCAGAATTGGAAAATATTTTCAAAGCAAAATCGATTGGCAGCATCAGAGCGTCGAAAAAATCTCAAAATTACCGTAGAAATTTTTCTTGAAAATTATAGATAGCAAATTTTCAAAAATTTGAAATTTTTGAAATCGTCATTATTTACTCTTTGAAAATTCATTCGACCAAATTTCAAATTTTTATGAAATTTTGTAGGTTAATAATAAATTTAAAAAATGAAAATTTTCAAATTTTCAAGTGCTTAATAAGTGCCAAATGGTACGTATTACATGGTGAAATTCAAATTTTCTTAAAATTGTATGTATTTGAAAAAATTGCTCAAATAAAATTTTTTCTCATTATTCGGGTCCATTCTGAGAGGTTGTGACGTAAAAATTAAAATTTTTCAATTATTCCAATGTTTGAAAAAAATCGTTTTGCAATGGGCAGCTTTACATTTTCCCAAAATTCAATTTTATTGGAAAAATTGACAATTTTTTTTTCTTATCATTAGGGTTCACTCTGAGAGGTTATGATGAAAAAATTTTGAATTTTTCGATTATTCGCATTTTTGAAAAAATTCATTTTGCAATAGGCAATTTCAAATTTTCTCAAAAATTCAATTTTATTGGAAAAATTGCCCAAAAAAAATTTATCTCATCATTCAGGTCCATTCTGAGAGGTTATTACGAAAAAATTCTGAATTTTCCAATTATTCCCATTTTTGAAAAAATTGACCATGTAAGATATTAATTTTTACCAAAAATTTTCAAATTTTCAAATTTTCAAGTGCTTATTAAATTTTTACCAAATCGAGTATGATCCAACCTTCAAAATGATCAAATTTCAAGTTTTTGCCAAATTTCAAAAATAATTGTAGCACATTTGAAAAAAATTGTAAAATTTACAAAATTGATACAATTTTGAAAATTTATTAAAATACTGTACAAGAAATTACCAAAATTTTGATTTTTATAAAATTTTGAAAATTATATTTCTTTCTAATTTCAAAGATTTATTCAATTTTTAAATTTTTAAAAATTGGCCCTACTTGAAAATTTTCATAAAACATGAAAATGATTAAATCTTTACCAAATTAAAACGTACGAATTTTTTTAAAAATTCCAAAGTTTCAAAAATCAATTTATTTACAAATTTTTAAAATACATGAAAATTTGTAAAATGTAAAAAAAAAATCAAAAATGATCCAATCTTAATTTTTCATCAAATTTTTAAGGTAAAAATTGTAAAACAAAAAGTATCGAATATTTAAAATTGATCAAACCAAAAATTTATTAAAATTGAGAAATCTTCAGATTCATTTTTTTTACTTATTATTACCTATTATATTTCAAAGATTTCTTTATCTAATTTTAAAAATTTTTATAAACTGATCATCACTGAAAAATTTAATAATGAAGTTCTAAAAAAAAAAATCTCCAATTTTCACCAAATTTTGATGATTTACCTACATTGAAAAAATTTTAATTTTTGAAACTATAAAAATCTATCAAACTTTACAAACTGACATTTAAAAAAAAGTTTACTAATTATAAAAGTTGATCAAACTTCAAAAATTTATAAAAATTTGAAACTGATCAAATTTCGAGTTTTTGCTAAATTTTAATAATTTTTGACATTTTATTGTTCAACTAAAACTTTAGAAAATTTAAATAATTTCGAAGTTCTAAAAATTTTACAATAGTGAAATCGTACCATTTAATTAAAAAATTGGTACAATATTTTTAATTTTTTTTTTTTTTTTTAATTACTAAATGCTCAAAGTTGAACACTGAACACCGCATTCAAATTTTATTCCAAAAAAATGGAGAATTTTCAATTCAAAAAATTGAGATTTTTTTAAAATTCAAAAAATCGAGATATTTTATAATTCAAAAATTTGTTCTCAAACAAATTGAGAATATGTTCTCAGACAAATTGAAAACTTCTTCTTAATCGAATTGAGAATCCCATTTTTTTCAAAAAAAATTAAAAATTTTTCCAAATCAAAAGGATTGAAATTTTTTTTTCGAAAATTGTTCAACCCAAAAAATTTGAAATTTTTCAATCCAAAAAATGAAGAATTTTTTAATTCAAAAAAATGGAGAATTTTCTAATCCAAAAAATTGAGTTTCAAAATCGAGATAGCGCCATTTTTGAATTTTCTTATTATTTGGACTTGGGTACATATTCTCAAACCCCAAAAACTGCCCATTTCTCCGGTGACATGCTGTTTTGTACGTACATTAATATGAGAATGAAAAATTGAAACATTTTGGTCGTTTAGTAAATACTCAAAGTTCTATTCAAAGCAAATAGGACACAAACCATCCCAACCCCTTCAAACACTTCGTTCGCCACACGCACAAAAAAAAAAGACGAATATTTTTTAATTATGTTTTTGCAACGTACCAACACTTAAAACCAACTCCTGATTGGAACTATCGAGTAAATGTTCTTCAGCAGCTTTACCCATTTTATCTGCGTTACTCGAACTACCTTGAACACCTCCCGCGTTATCTTCCTTTCTATCCTGGCCAAATTTCAGCTCATCTTGCAGATCGAATTCGTCGTACGATATCATCAATCGACTATCGCCGAAATCGGCCGAATCTCTGAACGTCAACGTAGACTTCAACCTGTTGAGTTGCTCTTCGGTGATGAAACTCTGAGAAGGTTCGGCATTCTGAGCACCACTGGGCGCTGCCATTTCGGCAGGTTCTTGTTCGTTCAAATACTCCAGACTGCTGTCTAAACTGGGCAGATTCTCGAAACTATTCGAAGACTGTTGAAAATCGATGAGATCTTCTTCGTGCAAAGGCGACAACTCCCTCAATGTGGATAACGTATCGCTGGCCGCGTCGTCGATAATGAAATCGGGCACTTTGTCGTTCCCGTACCGCCTCTCGTGCGGTCTGGTCGCGATCGAGACTCGTTTCTTATTCTCTTTCAGCAAAGAAGCTTGCTGCTGTTGGCTTTGCTCGAACAACAAGAAGTTCTGCGACCGGAACGGCAAATGCTTGTAGTACTCGAGGTGAGCTTTATCGCTGGTCAGGTACGCCTGTCTGTTGAGCTGGGCGGCATCCGACAGTGTGACCGTTTTATTCTTATGCCGGTGCTTGAATCGTTTTCGCATACATTTGGTCGGGCAGAAACAGAACAGGATGCGTAGAAAACAGCAAAACGTACCGCATCCGATCATCGTCGGCCCAATCAGCCGCAGCTGTACCGTCTTGAAGCCTTTCTCTCCGGTACCGACGAAGGCTATGACTAGACCGAGGGCCACGGCACACAAGCCGACGTACAGCAGCATATTGGCAGCGGCGTCGTACTGTCTGTGCAGGCCACCTCGTAAATCTTCCGAACTGGCTACTCCCAACGGAGCATCGTGTATCTGTACAACATTATCGAGATTAATTTCTAAAAAAGATTACACTTCTCGCTAAGGTTAAACGAATAATCAATCTTGTACACGTACTTTGTTTCGTTTCGCCCATTTTCGCTGAGCTTCCGCCGAAATCCTCAACTTGCCTTGCGAATGCTGAGACAGCAGCGGAGGAATTAATTCGCTGCTCGGCGATAGCGCGCCTCTTTTTTCACGATCGAACCATACCACCGCCGATTTGCCCTGTAAACGAATAATTCGATTGCAGACGGTCGCAAATTAATTAATAATTCGCTTGATTGGTTCCCGAGAAAGTCTCTCCCCTCCACACCGACCAACACTGTATGTAATTGACAGATGGGGAAAAAAACGCGAGTTAATAAAGTTGCCTACACGATTCGCCGTAAATACGGAGCTAATTCTGTTCCACAACCTTGAATGTAATTGAGTGGTGCCCCGCCCTATAGTTGAGGGAAGTGATTTGGTCCTCTCTCAATTTATTGAAACTAACTGTCGGGTATTGCTAAGGATCCAAAAATTTTTTTGGGCATATTCACCCCCCCCCCCAATCGTCACCACTCCCAAACGATTACATGAAAATAACGCATTTTCATTGAAAATACCAAAACCACCTAGAGATACAAGCCATGAACGTAGAAAGGCAACGTCGCATTTTTGAGTAGTAGACGGCCGACTTTCCAATCCGTTTTTTGACGATAACTCGGGAAATATTCATCGAATCGAAATTCTGACAACACACTAACAAAAGGAAATTTTCTGCTCTACAATTTTGGTTCAGATCAATTTTCACGAAAAATGCTTCGTTCGCTCTGAAAATGAGAATATGTGAAAATTTGCATATCCAAGAAAACATTTTACGCTGAGAAATCGAGGTATTTTCGTCAAATCGAAATTTCAATAATTTTAGGGTGAAAGGATTTTTTTCGCTCTACAATTTTGGTTCGTATCAATTTTCACGAAAATCGCTTCGTTGACCGGGAAAATGGGAAAATTTGGTAGACGGCCAACTTTCAAAATCAGTTTTTCGACGATAACTCAAGAAATATTCGTCAAATCAAAATTCCGACTACACTAAACAAAAGTAAATTTTTTGATCTACAATTGTGGTTTCTATCAATTTTCACAAAAAACTGGTCGTTGACCTCGAAAATGAAAAAATAAATAGTTTTTTGACGATAACTCAAAAAATTGGTCGAATCAAAAATTTTAAAAGCACTAAAACTGAAGGATTTTTTCTGCTCTACAATTTTAGTTCTTATCAATTTTCATGAAAAACGCTTTGTTTGTCCGCGAAATAGGAAAATATGAAAAGTTGCATATCTGAGAAAACAGTTTTTGCTAATGAATCGAGGTATTTTCGTCGAATCAAAACTTCAATGATTTTAGGATGAAAGGATATTTTTTGCTCTACAATTTTTGTTCTTATCAATTTTTACGAAAATCGCTTCTTTGACCGGGAAAATAGGGAAAATCTGGTAGACGGCCCATCTTCAAATCAGTTTTTTGACCGTAACTCGAGAAATATTAGTCGAATCAAAATTTCGAATACACTAAACGAAAGTTAATTTTTCCCTCTACAATTTTGGTTCCCATCAATTTTTTCGAAAAACACTTCGTTTGCCCAGAAAACGTATTTTCAATTGCTCAAGTCGGCCGTCTTCGGCAAGGTTGCCAAATTTAACTTCATGGCTTGTAGTGTCTAGGTGGTTTTGAAAATACCCATATTTTGGGAAGTTGAGACCTCGAATTTTGTCCATCATTTTTTTCAATGAGTTTCAGTGGCGTATTTAGTGGTGGGGGGGGGGGGGGGGTCAAAGGGGCCCAGACTTCTCCCTCCCTTCGACAAAAAAAAACTTTAAAAATGACGAAGAAATGGAAATTTTAGCTTTTTAATGCTCTTTTTTTATAAAAAATGTCACCTTTTTTTGAGCCAGACCCCCCCCCCCCCCCTACATGACTGTTACGCTACGCTACCGTTGAGTTTTGAGTTTCGTGGTACATTTTGAAAATTTTGCCCATAATTTCAAAATTGTACGTTTCTTGGGAAATTTTGTAGATAAGTATGGGAATTTTGATCAAAAATTATTTTTAAATGATCGCGTTTTTGCAATACGTAAATTTTTTAATTTCTAATTTTTTTTTTTTGAATCTTAGAATAGGTTGCTTTTGTAAAATTAATAATATTCTAAAAACAATAACGACGGTTGCAATTTTGTGAGTGTAGTTTTTTATAAGTGATAAGACGAACTACAAGAGAACTTCAAAAACAATTTTGGACAAAATTTTAAATGTTTTCATTTTATGTAGAACTTTTGCAGAAAAATACGTTAATTATTGCTGTCTCTCCACAGATCATTTGGACCCCCCCCCCCCCAAATAAAATCGTAGCATATTGAATTTATTGAAAAATGACACTTTGAAATATTGAATTTTTCAATTATAAACCCTCTTGAAATTATGCAATAATGATTATTCTATGGGCATAAATCCTCTTCAACTCCCCCCCCCCCCCCCAACATTAGAAAATAATTTTTTTTTGAAGATTTTCAAATGAAAAAAAAAAACAATCAGACTCGAAGTCTCAGAACATTTTTTTTAATCCACGGAGAAGATGGAAAAATTCTTCAAGGACATTTTTAAAATTTTTTTGCAGAAAACCCCGATTTAAAAATCATCAAATTTTACAAAAAAATTTGAAAAATTGATTTAATTACAAAACTTTATTAAAATTTAGAAATCATTCAAATTTGGGATTATTTAGACAAAATATGAAGATTGAAGATTGGCCAAATTTTAAATACATATTTTCACCAAATTTTGAAATTTATCCTTTGAAAACTATAGAAATTAATTTTAATTATGATGAATTCTAGAAATTGCTTCAATTTAAAAAATAAAAATAAAAAGTCTCTACGTTTAGAAGATTCACTGAGTCAAAAATTTCAAAAACTTACTACGACCTACCACTTAAAAAAATAAATAAATGAATTGTCAAAATTCATCAAATTTTGCAAATCGACCTATCATTTTTTTTACACGTCTAGCTAAATTTCAAAAATGGGTCTGAATTAAAAATTTATTAAGATCTAAAATCACAAAATTTCACATTTTATTAAATTTTAAAAATTGTAAAAATTTGAAAACTGACATTTAATTTTTTTTAAAAATTATTTTGACTGAATTTTAAAAATTAATCAAACAAATTTTTTAGTCGACAGAGATTTTTGAAAATTTTCAAGTTCGACGTCAATAAAATTTTCAAGTTTTATACTAAATTCATATTATTTCAAAAATTTGAAAATCTTTAAAAATTGCTTAAATTTTAAAAATCAACAAATTTCTGAAAATTAGGATTTTACGTACTAAAGAAATACTTATTAAACGTTCCCAATAGGCTAAAAATTGACCTTTTATAAATTTTAGAAAGTTTAGCTGAATTTTAAAAGTCGACTTTTTAGAAATGTTTATAAATTCAGCCGAAATTTAAAAGGGATGAAATAATTTTCTTTTTCTATATTCAATTTTTATACACAAAATTTTTTTCAAGTATTTTAAAAATTCAAGATAATTTTGGAAACTTTCCATTTTACTATAATTTTCATTTTTTTTCAGCCTTTAATCATTTAAAATTGAATTTGAATTTTTTCCACTTGTTTCGAGTCGTCGATTTCAATTTTTAAAATTGAAAATAAAATTATATTTTTAAAACCTCTATTTTTTTTCCAATTTTTTCAATTTTCAAATTAAAATTTTTTCCCTCATTTTTTCAATTTTTTTTTATTATTTTAAAATTTTTACTTTTCAACGTTTTTCAAAATACCAAATACTCATCTTTCTAGAAAATTTTCTCAATTTTTTTTTTGTTTCGTATTTTCAATTTTTTAAAATTGTTGTGAAATTCGAAATTCTCCATTATTTTTTTGAACTCGATGTTTAATTTTTTTAGTTGAAGTACCTAATTTCAATTTCACTATTTTTCAAGTTTATTTAAATTTTCTTCCGTCAAATTTCACCTATTTTTAAAATTTCTCAAAAATTTTTTCAAATTACCTATTATTTTTTTAAAACTTTGATCTACTAAGAGAAATTTTGTGCAAAATCAAATTTTTGAAATTATTTTTCAAAATCGAATTTTTCGAATTTTGTTGAGAAACTATTTTTTGAAATTCATTTTGAACGTAATTCATTTGATTTTTATACAGTTTTAAAATTTTCATTACAAATTTTTTCACTAGAGTTTAGTTTTTGCGAAAACCAATAGCTACTCGTAATTTAATTTCTAATATTCTTTCAATTTTGTCACAAGTCTTCCCCCCCCCCCCCCCCAATATGCACCCAATGGTTGCAAAATTTCCTCTCACGAGATTCCCAATTCCTAAAATGGAAAATTTAAATTTTTATGAAGAAGTGAGAACTACACGTACAAATATTAGGTAGAAGGGGTTGGGAAGGGGGGGGGGGGTGAAAAAAATCTCTAGTTTTATAAAGATTTTTTAGTAACATCCAAGAGTTAGTTGTGACGAGAAAGGACTAAATCATTTATCTTGGGGTCAAGGGTACGTACTCAATAGGGTGGCCTTTATTTTTCGAATTTTGGAAATGTTGTCGGGACGGGGGGTCAATTGGTGACATATTGGTAGAAAATAATTCCCCATTTTTTATTTTTCCTTCAACTGAATTTTAATCCGTTTCTCAGGGGCCCCCAATTTGAAAAAATAGAAAAAATAGAACATTTTGAAAATTTTTGAAAATTTTTAGCAAAATGGTCATAGGGGTGGTATTTCTATAAGACAAGACCATTTTCGATGATTTCTTATCTTTACCCCCCTTTTCATGGGACATAAAAAAACGTAATTTCTTACGTATTTTAAAAAATTTGAAAAAAATGACTAAAAATTGAAGAAACATTTTTTTTTGAATAAAATGTTTTTAGCATACATGTTATCACCCAAAAAGGTCATTTACGGCGATTTTTCATCCTTACCTTCATTTTTGGGAACCTCATTTTTTTCAATTTTTGATAGTTTTTGAAAAATTCTCACTGATACGGCAGTGATGAAAAATCACCGTAAATGACCTTTTTGGGTGATAACATGTATGTTGAAACCATTTTATTCAATTTTTTTTTTTTTTTTAATTTTTAGCCATTTTTTTCTAATTTTTTAAAAAACGTAAAAAATGACGGTTTTTTATGTCTCATGAAAAGGGGGGTAAAGATAAGAAATCATCGAAAATGGTCTTGTCTTATAGAAATACCATCCCTATGACCATTTTGCTAAAAATTTTCAAAAATTTTCAAAATGTTCTATTTTTTTGATTTTTTCAAATTTGGGGCCCCTGAAAAACGGCTTAAAATTCAGTTAGAGGAAAAATAAAAAATAGGGAATTATTTTCTACCAATATGTCACCAATTGACCCCCGTCCCGACAACATTTCCAAAATTCGAAAAATAAGGGCCACCCTAGTACTCAAACACATTAAGCAACCCATATACTTACCCATGTCTGCGGGGGATACATAGGAAACGGGGCAATATCTCGAGTGGCTACATGGCTGGGCAGGTCATACCGTGTTTTCGCGAGCTTTCTATTTAGGCGTAACTTTTGCTTCTCTCTCACGTAGACGGCAGCTTGAACGCTGGCACTCGTCATTATGATGATGCTCGGAACACGAGTGACGGCGGTGGAATAATTCGCTCAACGCGACGTCGTCTGGCATTCTGATTTTATTCGTTTTTTTAAGTCATTTTAAGAAAAATCGCGATTCATATCGAGCTCGATTCATCGATACACGTATCACGATTGTCGAAATATTCGCTCATTTGTGCGAGACGTAGGTTCAGAGGACACACCGCTGAAATGTGTGTGTTTTTATTCGAAACACGCGAACAAGACAACGCGACACTATCTCGTAAGTGAACTGAATCCAGAAGGGAAAAAAGGTGAATAAAAATATCGGAGACAAAAATATGACAAAATAAAAAAAAATAAAAAATAAAAAAAAGAAGAGAGGTTCATTGTTGCGCCTTCAAATACCTATCTATACGTAACGTACGTACCTAGCTAAATAAATTACACCTTTAAAGTATATATATAAAAATGAAAAAAAGTACGTAGGTTAAGCCATATTACTTAAATAATACGAACAGCCGAGCATTATATAATATATAAATTTCACGTAATTCGTAACCATAAAACAGAAAAGCGATCCTAAAAACCACATATTGGCGGGCTGGGCGAGCGAGCTGCTCATTTACGACACTATCAACGCCACCATAAACATCGCTTACGACGGATTTGATACCTATATAATAATAATAAGGGTAATCGAGCGAAAAACTACACCTATTGGCTGCCTGAATTTCGTGCCCAGATAAGGCACGAGCACGACATGTCATATGCCGATAGTTGATACGTGGTTTGGGTTTGGGCTTGGGCGAATTAGTACAAATACTAACCTCTAAGAGCTGCTCGTGAAGGCTGTAATCTATGTGACCTCCCCTGCTATGCAGATCGGTACAGCTGGGCAAATGCGAAGGCGATAAGAATCCGCTGGAGGCGCTTCGCATATAATTATATCCTTCGGCGCAAGCCGGCGCATGCTGATGCTGCAACTGGTGAAATCGTTTGTTGAACTGCTGATGGATGTTTTCGCTGGTGTGGTGTTGTTTTTGCTTACGACGCGCTTGCCGACTGGCTAGCGTGCCTCCGGCCGCTGCTGCGTACATTTTTCACACCCTCCTTCGATCCTTGGCACCGCAGGAAAATTTTCCACCAATTGAATCGAGTTCGAGAGACCGAGTTAGGTCGATGGACGATTTACAAATTCTAGGTACTTCTGAACGGCAGCGTTGATTATCATTGGCAATATTGTCGATTTCGTAATCGATGTTTTTTTCTCGTTTGATTTTTCCTGGGTTGATTCGATTCTTCATGCATTGTTCCCAACGAGCATCTCGTTCGCGTATCTGGATCAAATAATATACGTATTGGTGCCATAAGTATACAAGATCAGATAACGTTTTGCAGCTAGGTAGGTACAGGTACCTATTAATTATTAAAATTTGATAAATTAGGCACATAAGCGACAATAGGAATTTTTCAAAGTGTACCTATTACCTCCGTACCTACGTTATTGTTGAATTTTATCAAGTTCAATACAACATAGATACTTTATATTCAAAATTGGAGGGCAGGGAGGGGTCCAATAGAAATTTTTGTAATAACCAAAATTATTCCCAAGACTTCAAGCTATAACTTTTGTTTGAAAATTTTTTCAATTAAACCCCTCCCTCCCCACCGATTTTGCATAATACTCCCAAGACACTACTTAAAAATTAGAGGAGTGAGGAAGGAAGGGGTTAAATAAAAAAAAATTCAAATAAAAGTTGTAGGGCGAGATTTCAAAAATAATTTTGGTCATTATAAAAATTTCGACTGGACCCCTCCCTCTCCTCCGATTTCACATTTCATCAAGTAAATACTTTTTTAAAACGGGGAGAAAGATCCAGTTGAAAATTTTTTCAAACAAATGTTGTAAATTCAAGTCCTAGAAATAATTTTTGTCATCATAAAATTTTCGATTAGACCCTTCCCTCCCCTCCCATTTCGCATAATATGACTTAAATACTTTATTATTAAAAATTGGCAGAGGTAGGGGTTCAATTAAAAAAATTTACAAACAAAAGTTGCAAGTTGAAGTCTTCAAAATAATTTTGGTTATTACAAAAATGTCGATCAGACCCCTCTCTCCCCTCCAATTTCGAATATCAAGTATCTACGTACTAATGGACTTGGTAAAATTCAACGACAACGATCCACATTCCTGCAAACAAATTGAATGAACTAGACACTAGTCCTAAATCACCCAACATTTCTACGATTGAAAAAAAAAAAAAGGAAATCTCCAAGCACAAAATATCACAAAGCCTACCTATAATCAACTACATTTATACGAGAGAGGATCTAATCGTAAATCAATCAAATAATATACACTCTAAACATACAGTAAAAAATTCCAACTTAAATTCTACCTGCTACGTTTGTTTATTAAATACCTAATAAAGTACAAACTACGCGTGTTAGCGTGTAAATACGATCGTATGAAGTGTATGAAATGGATTTCATTACACAGCGTGTCCCAAAACAATTATCATCCCCTACTATTAAGTGAAATTTTTGACACATTTCTTTTTTTTTTGATCACGTACCTATTTTACTTTGGAGCTCTGAAGCATGATCAATCCAAATAAATTCTTTAAACAAAAGGTAGGACTTTGATATAAATTTGTGCAAGATTCATAGAAGTTTTTCGAAAATAGTGGGACGTCCCTCCCCCCCCCCCCCCATCAAAGCAAAATATTTCAGACATATCTATGATATAAAAAAACAATAAATATCATTTTTAAATAATGGAAAAATATTCTCAAGTTATACAAATTTATGTTTAATTTAAAGGGATTAAAAATTAAATACTCGTAGAACCTCACAAAAGAGCAGAAAAATTTCTTAAAAGAAAAAAAAATGAACAAAAAATCAGAACCAATCTTATTTTAAATTGAAAAAAAAAATTATTGGCATGAAACATGAAAATTAAAAATTTTAAACGTCGCAGAAAAATTGTTGAATGAAAAAAGTATACTAAACAAAAGTGAAGAACATTTTTTTTTTTAAGAAAAAAAAAGAATCAAAGAATTGAAAACAATTATTGAAAATTTTTAAAAAAATATAAGAAAAATGAGAAAAGAATTTCCAAAAAATAGAAAACAATCAGTATTTTAAAATTTCATAAAATAAAATTTTTTAAAAATGACATGAAAATGAAAATTTCAAACGTCTGAAAAAAAATTGTTGAATTAAAAAAAGGAATAAATTTTGAAAGATCGAAAAAAATCTAGTAAATTTTTGAACAAAATTGAAAAAATTAATTAAAAAGGGGAAAAATTACCAAAAAATGAAGACAATGAATTGAAAATTCAAAAAAAGATGAAAAAATTAGAAATAAACAACCAAAGAATTGGAAACAATCATTTTAGATTCAAAAAAAAAATAATACCTAATAATAAAAATAGGATTTATGAAACTGATAATTAAAAATTTCAAATGTCGGAGAAAAATTGTTAAATGAAAAAAAAAAAATGAAATAAATTTCGAAACATTGAAACTAAAATTTTATCTACATGAAAAAATTGAATGAAACTAAACAAAAGTGAAGAAAAATTTTTAAAAAAGAAAAAAAGGGCCAAAAATTAAAAAATTTATCATTGAAAATGTTGAAAAGATAATAAGGAAAGAATAGCCCAAAAAAATTAAACAATCATATAAAATTTTGAAAAAAAAATTAAAATGTCATGAAACTGAAAATTTCAAATGTCCGAGAAGAGTTGAATGAAAAAATTAATTAAATTTCAAAACATTGAAAAAAAATCATTTTCAACTAATTTTTTTGAATGAAAAAATTGCATACAATTAAACAAAATTAAGAAAATTCAAAAAAAGAAAAAAATGACTAAAAAAATTTAAAATAATTATTTTAGATTCAAAAAAAATTGCTGAATGAAAAAATTGAATAAAACTATACAAAAGTGGAGAAAAATTTTTAAAAAGATGAAAAAATTAAAAAAATTATATCAAATTTTAAAATTAATAAAAATAAAAAAATATATTTAAATTTCAAAATTATAAGAAAAACTGAATTTTGAAAAATAAAAATGATAGGAAATTGGATAAAAATTGATTCAAAATGAAAATTCCAAAAAATTACTTTAAAAATGATTCAAAAAGTCAATAGATAGGTAATTAGGTACCTGACTATACATGATTTTTAAAAATAAAAAAAATGAAATGACTGAGACTTGTGAGCAATAATTCAAACTGAAAATTTCATGATGTCCACAGGATTTTTTCCTTTCAAAAATAACTACTTTTACAACAATTTCAGGAAATCACTCCCCCAAAATTAACAAAAAAATTTAGAACCCCGCCTCATTATCAAAAAATTAAAACTGAAATTCATTAAAAGTTAAAAGAAAAAATTAATAATGAACATTGCAAATTAGGAAACTTGGATAAAACTGTAAATCAAAGTTGATAAAATTTCTGAAATATTCGACAATCAGGTTAAAATTTTTAAGAAGGGTAAAGTTGGATGAAAACAAAAATGCAAATAAAAAAATAGGTAACTGAAAATGGTGAATGAATTTAAATTATTTCAAAATAAAAATCCCAAAATGGAAAGAAACAAGTGAATAAAAATAATACCGCTGAAATTTACAAACGAAATTAATTCAAAATAAAAATTCCATAAAATGGGGGAAAAAATATAGTAAAAATTGAAAATTTGAAAAAATTATACTTTGAACAAATAAAAAAAATTGGACACCATTTGAAAATTCAATCAAATTAAAAAATTAAGAAATAATAATAAGTTAGAAGAAAGAAAAGTTGATTGAGTAACTAAAATAAAAATGACGAAAAATCGAGGATACATTTAAATTTTAATTCAAAATGATATTTCAAAAAATAAAATAGATGTGATTTTTTTCAATTATTTTTAAAATTTAAACAAAACAAGGAAAATTAAAATCAAATAGGATAGGTATGAATGGAAATTGGGGAAAAATTTATAATTGAACAAACTTGAAATTAAAAAAAAAATCTAAGCAAATTGAGACTAAATCAAAAATGACTGAGAACTGAAATAAAATTGAAAAAAAAAAATCAGTTTAACTTTTTTTTTGAAACGACAGGTTCAGGTACCTACTAGAGTGGAATGATTTTGACTTTTTTTCGAAAATCGAAACAGCCTGCGGCACAAAAGTTGTGTTTTGGTGTCAAAATAACAGGTTAAAAATTTGAGCCCCCTCGGTCAATATTAACCCATGCTTCAGGGGGTCCAAAGTTTTCAACTTTCAGTAAAATTTCTCATATAATAAATTTTTTTTTTTTTTAATTAACAATTTTTCAGAGGTCTAGTCGATGGTAGGGGTCCTATTGGTCACCCAGAACCCGGTCATCCATCAAAAAATTGCATAAAAGTATAAACAGGGGTTTCCAAAATATCCACATTTTTCCATAATTACCCCAAAATCAAGAAATGCGCGAATATTTTTATTTTATGAGATATGTTGCATATTTTGAAGTTTACATATTTGAAAATATCTTCAAAATGAAAGGGAAGTCCCATCACCACCACCCCTCCATAGAAAATGGGGCATTTTGCTATGAAAACTTTGTCCTGTGTTTTTTAATGAAATTACTTATTTTACCTACTTTGTATTAGGGCAAAGTGAAAAAATTATCACTCTAATTACTATATGCATGAGAGCGGTTAATTTTGTGTTGAAAACATCCATCAGAATATTAGACTCCTTCCTCAAAGGCGCAGGGCGTTAGGGATCCTCAAAGTGGGGTCAGTTTTGGAAAAAAAAAGTTTTCATGGCAAAATGTCTCATGTTCTATGGAGAGGTGGTGGTGATGGGACTTCCCTTTCATTTTGAAGATATTTTCAAATATGTAAACCTCAAAATATGCAACATATCTCAAAAAATAAAAATATTCGCGCATTTCTTGATTTAGGTGTAATTATGCAAAAATGTGGATATTTTGGAAACCCCTGTTTATACTTTTATGCACTTTTTTTATGGATGACCGGGTTCTGGGTGACCAAGAGGACCCCTACCATCGACTAGACCTCTGAAAAATTGTTAATTTAAAAAAAAAAAAAATTATTATATGAGAAATTTTACTGAAATTTGAAAACTTTGGACCCCCTGAAGCATGGGTTAATATTGACCGAGGGGGCTCAAATTTTTACCATGTTATTTTGACACCAAAACACAACTTTTGTGCCGTAGGCTGTTTCGATTTTCGAAAAAAAGTCGAAATCATTCCACCCTAGTACCTACCTATCAAAATTATTTGAATATGAAAAAAAAAATCAGATCGAAAAACCAAAGTATTTCTTCATAATTTTGAGATAAAAATCGATCTTCAGAAAATATTTTCAAAAAAGTAGGGATGCTCTTGTAATATTTCAATGTTGAAAAATAAGTAAAAATTATTTTCTAAAAAAAAACAATTTCGTGGGGGGGGGGGGGGTACAGTACATCATGCAAGTTCAAGTCACCATAGCCTCATTTCCTCAATAAAAATTCCTTCGAAATACCACACAAAATCATCCTCAATTTCAACGCGAACCCTTCGACAAAGCGTACATATTTTCTAAACACCCTATTGACACACCGAAAATTCTTCGAAATAATAAAGTTGAAACGACACCTCGTGAATTTTTTATATTCAAATCACCTCGTCTCGTCAAGGCGCGTCTCGAAAGCACAAGTACATATTATTTGAATTGAATATCGTACCCTTTTTTCGGCTACGTAGTCTCTCTCGATCTCTCTCGTAAGCCCATAATGGTAATTCGCTCTAGATTGGAATGCGGTTTGCGGTATTCGCGACCAAAAGCACCGACGATAAAGGTGGATTTTTGTCAATTTCATTCAATTTCAGCACCCCTCGAAAACCCACCATAACCGATATTTCGCCATCTGTACCTACGTCTACGTAAGTACAACGAATACGAAGGCGAAGCCCGTGTAAATTCGAGTATAGAATTAAAAAAAGGGAGGCTGGCGATGATGTCCTTGATACACGTTCGCCATCCATGTCAAAAGAACCGCGACGACGAGTACCCAAGTATTAAAGAGAGGTGATAAGCGTTTTCGTTTTTCCTTCTGCGTCAGTGGAGCTATAACTACGTAAGGCTTCTAGCGGCGTATAAAATATTATACCTATTATGGGGGGTTGAAATGCTAGGTACATATTCTCGACGGCTATAAGATGGATATGGAAAATATCGAGTGGTTATTTGTTTATACCTATCGTTATAATTGGGGTAAATTGGGGTAAATTTGTGTATACGTGCGTGCTGGTGCGTGTATCGTGAGTATAGTGTGTTTCGATATCGCATAAGCGAGTAACCTATATTTTCTATAAACTTTGAAAGGCGATACGATGGCGAGTACAGTTCTTATTATCTAATTACATAGGCTCGTAATACGCTCAACTAACGAACTAAGTATATAAGAGTACACAAAATTAAATTACTTTTCGACCATTACAAAAATATCTATAGACACACGACGACCTAAACTAAAACTAAACTAAACTAAACCAAAAAAAAAAAAAAAAAACGAGAAAGAGATAGAAAAAAATTACTTATTAAAGGCGCAACAATATAAATAATCAACAGGTTACTACGAAATTACTCTACGTCTGCTATTGCGTGTACTCATTTATAGGTAAATCTAGGTAGGTAATAGGTCTTCTATATAACTAATTAGGTAAACTTTTGCGTAAACCATACCAAAAAAAAAGAAACCACACTACTAATTAGGTAAAACGAAACGATATTTCCGCACACGAAGCACGAATGACAGCTAGGTCTAGAGAGGTATTAAGTAAACAACAATCAGCACAAATACGAACACCACGAAAAACACCACAACAACAACAACAATTTAGACAAAAGGCCGACGACGAAGGCGGATTTTCGACACTAAAATAAATTACGTGCGCGTAAATGGGCTAAAAATGATCTTAATTTGGACGGATCCGACGCTGCATTGGTATTCATTCTACCAAAAATAAAACAAAAAAACTAGCGCGTGTGAGAAAAAAAATAAAAATAAAAAATACAAGATGATATCGAACATGTGAATGGGGCAGATGGCGAGTCGAAGATGAATAAAAAAATTAAATATAAGCTCGCGAAGAAATAAATAAAAATTACGAATTAAATACTCGTATAGAAAATATCTCTACGAGTACAACAGGTAACGTATTTTGGCAAGGGCGCGGCGACTAGTTAAATCATTTTTCTCTCGTCTTCGGTTGTATACGCAAACTACTAAAGCGAGGAGTCTGTACGGGCTTGAGTTAAAAAATCAACTAATATTGTGGCCTTTTCGACACGAACACGGCTGCTGCGGCGTCCTCCTCGTCAGCGGTGGCGTTAAGATAATAAAAATGCGCACCCGAGAACGCAGAACGCGCCGCTTCTTGCGACGCGATCCGGCAACGTTGCCAGCTTCATCAAAGTCCGAGCTTTTAGCTTTTCCGCAGAGATGCGTTTCGTGATTCAGCACGAATCACGAGCACGATGGCGTTTCGAGTACGGTCGGCTATTTTTACGTGAGAGCCCTTGCTGATTCGTTTGCTCGCCATGAACTTTTTGCCAAGTGCAGTGCTACATAAATACTTTATATTCAAAATTGGAAGGAAGGAAGGAAGGGAGGGAGGGCTCCAATCGGAATTTTTGTAATAACTAAAAGTATTTGTAAACCTTCAAGCTACAACTTTTGTTTGAAATTTTTTTTTAATTGGGCCCCTTACCTCCCCACAGTTTTTAATAATGTATTTTGAATGAGTGCGAATAAGTTATATTACTCAAAATTGGTGGGGACGGAGGGGTCCGATTGAAATTTTTGTTATAACCAAAATTATTCCTAGTACTTCAAGCTACAACTTTTGTTTCAAAATTTTTTCAATCGGGCCCCTTACCTTCCCCCTGTTTTTAATAATGTATTTGAATGAGTTGGATTATCCAAAATTGGAGGGGAGGGAGGGGTCCAATCGCAATTTTTGGCATAACTAAAAGTATTTATAAAACATCAAGCTACAACTTTTGCTTGAAATTTTTTTTAATTGGGTCCCTTACCTCCCCACAGTTTTTAATAATGTATTTTGAATGAGTGTGAATAAGTTATATTACTCAAAATTGGTGGGGAAGGAGGGGTCCGATTGAAATTTTTGTTATAACCAAAATTATTCCTAGTACTTCAAGCTACAACTTTTGTTTGAAAATTTTTTCAATCGGGCCCCTTACCTCCGCATTGTTTTTAATAATGTATTTGAATGAGTTGGATTATGCAAAATTGGAGGGGAGGGAGGGATCCAATCGCAATTTTTGTCGTAACCAACAGTATTAGTGAAACTTCATGCTACAACTTTTGTTTGAAAACTTTTTCAATTGAGCCCCTCTCTCTCCACTTATTTTGCATAACAGTCCCAAAATACTAATTAAAAATTGAAGGGGAAGGGGAAAGGGTCCAATTGAAAAATTTGTGCAACAAAGTTGTAGCTCAAAATTTCAGTGGCGTATCTAGGATGAAATCATGGGATGGGTTCAAATTTTTTTTTTCGAGAGTGGTCATTATGATTTTTTTTCAATTTTCACTAATATTTGACAAAAAAAATAACTTGGAAAATTTAATAAAATTCATTTAGGTATAAGAAGACAGTAAAAAATTTAAATTTTGAAAAATAAACTCAATCTAAAGCATGTTTCCGATGAACGTAATAACTTAGCTATTATAAACGTTCGCGTCCTACCAAAAGTTTAAAAAATTGCAAAAATTTTGTAATTGGAAATTAAGAAAAACCATCCTTAAAAATGATTGTAAAAAAAATTCATTATAAAAAAAACTTTAAAAAGCATTTTTCAAAATTTTTAGAATTTAGTTTTTGAAAATCAAAAAAAATCTCTAAATAGTAAAAAAAAAATACACTGTTTCTATTCGTGAAAATTCAAACAATATCTTCCCAAAAATTGAAAAAAAATCAATATTAAGTTGAAGAATTTGACTGAACTAATTTTTTTGAAAATTCATCATAATTAAAAATTAATAAGTAAAATTTTGAAATTGTAAAATTGAAAAAATCTCCTTTCAAAATACTTACGTAACAGATATCATTTTTGAAAATTCCACAGAAAATGATTTCTAAATAGTAAAAATTGAAGAAAATTCATTGATAAAATAATAAATTACCTATTGAAAAAATTACCCGATTTTTATTTTTCAAAACTTTTGAAAAATCATTTCAAAAATTGAAAAATTTGGAAATTTTGTACTTGATAATTGAAAATTAAGAAAAGTTACCATTAAAAATGATTGGAATAAAATTCAATTTTAAATGCATTCAAAATTTTTAGGATTCAATTTTTGGAAATCAGAAAATTTTCTAAGCAAAGGAAAAATAAAACCTTGAAAAAAGTATCAAAAAAATTTACACAGTTTCTCTTTGCGGAAATTCAAGGAAAATCTTCCTAAAAATTGAAAAAGTTCAATATGTTGAAGAATTTGACTTAACTACTTTTTTTTTTTTTTGAAAATTTATCATAGATAATTAAAAATTAGTAAGTAAAATTTCGGGATTGTAAAATTAAAAAAAAATCTAGTTTTAAAAAGTAGAAAGAAATCACCTCTAAAAACAATTGGAAAACGTCCACATTGATTTTTTTTTTTAAATAACAAAAATATAATTTTTGAAAGTTCAAGAAAAATCATGTAGGTACCTATACTTACCTAAAAATTAGAAAAATTAATTTTTGAAAAATAAAACTCCTATTAAAAAGAATTATCCAATTTTTATTTTTGAAAATTTATGAAAAATCATTCCAAAAATTGAAAAATTTGACCAATCTTATTTTATGAAAATTCATTATGACTAAAAATGAGGAAAATTTTGAAAATTATTTAAGAAAAGTTAGGGATTCATTTTGAGAATTTCTCACAATTTTAGAAAATTTTTGAAAATTATGTAAAATGAGCATCTGTGTAATGCAAGATTTTTAAGGTAGGTATTTTTTAACGCTTTTTTTATGCATAATGGGAGTTGTTTGGACGCCAAAACCCTCCCCTTAAATACGCCACTGCAAAATGTTATGAATAACTTTGGTTATAACAAAAATTGCGATTGGACCCCTCTCTCCCCTCCAATTTCGGATAATCTAACCCATTCAAATACATTATTAAAAACAGGGAGGAGATAAGGGGCCCGATTGAAAAAATTTTCAAACAAAAGTTGTAGCTTGAAGTTTTACAATTAATTTTAGTTATTACAAAAATTTCGGTTGGACCCTCCCTCCCTCCAATTTTGAATATAAAGTATAATTATGTAGCACTGGACTTGGCAAAAAATTCAAGGTGAGCAAATGAATCAGCAACGGCTCTCCGTAAAAATAGCCGATCGTTGCTGCACGAGCCTTTTCATGCGATAACGATAACGTCGCAAAAACCAAAATGTAGGTATCTAACAAGTAGGTAACTTGGGAGAGTGTTTCGGTGCGAATTCGTCAGAGAGAAAAATGATCTATTGAGGGTGGTCTTCCGATCGCCGATTTAGTGTGGGAAATTTTCTGACGTCCAATTTCATTAAAAAAAAGTACTAAAAGAAACAACCGCAAAATTGAAATAATCTACAACCAATAAATTAATAGATAATAATGAAATTTGAGCTCTCATAGCTTTCATCTCAACACTACGAGAATCGCTCCCATCATATTTCTGTCATTTTACCCAAAAGGGGACACAGATATGGCAAGGTACTCGAGCTAATCAAAGCGTTACTAATAAAAAACAAAAATATCGTGACTCGAAAAGCTCTACAGTCCTTCTATTAACAAAACCCAGGCACTAATTGGGCAAGGAGCAAGCAATAAAAACACATTGATACTAATACTTCGTAATCGTATCTACAAAAACGATCACAACTACTTATCAGATCTGAACAAAAGCTTTCTTTCGCGTTATTCAAATTAGCTGAATTTTAAATCGTCAAGCTTTAAAAATCGATGCTTAAGTAAGCATATTAAAGGTACATTCACATTTCACGTAGATTTACCTTCGCGGTACTAAATCATATTCGATGGGTATTCTTTTGATAGGTTTAGAAATTACGTCGACTCGTAAAAACTTTCACTCTGAGCATAATCTGATAACGATAACGATATTCAAAGCTTCAGATTACCCAAAACATACCTACATACGTAATATCGGGACGAATTACTACTTAATATAATCGTCAAAGATTAGTATAACACCAAGAAAACTTTGTCGATTCAACTGCACTGACTCAAGAGTAATTCATTACCGACGAGTCGATCAAGACTCTGAGACTAATATCAGAATGAAATCACCAAAACTTGTGCAGTTGATCTATCGTCCTTTCACGTATTCATGTGGTGAAGGTATTAGGAAGTTAAGTACACCGCCGAGTACGACTTTGAGTAATTATCTAACTGCAATAGGACACAAAAAGCAGCAGCTTTATAATCAGAATAACGTTACAGATATTGGTTTACTTACGAAATCGATACTTCAACTTGAAAACTGTATCACTTCGAAGAAAACACGAAGTAACCCCGTAATCGAGTACATTTTCCAACGAAACGGTATAAACACATAGTTCGAGCTCGCTTCGACGCCACTCAAGATTATTATCTAGCAATGCGTAAAAAACAGCCCAATCATAATCTAATGAACATTTTACAAACGTTTGAACGCCTTTGGAAAGGTTTTTCCAGCATTTTCACGGTAAGCTGCACTGCAACGAACTTTTCATTTTTCACCTTTCTTCCCTCTCCTAAAAAACGGAAAAATGAAAAGCGGGTGTTACTACATTCACAACGAAACGAAATTTTAAAAAAACGGTCATTCAAACAGATGGAAAATATGACTCTTTTTGGCTTTTTGAATCAAGGAAAACATATAGGTATTAAAATAGGTAACATAATCACCCCACTTCTGTATTTTTTGATCTGTGAGATGAGTGTTTACAAATTTTTTTTTGTATTGTCATAAATTTTTGCAAACACTTTATCCAAGTTTATCGCATAAATATCTACCGTTTATGGAATTAATAGTGAATTAATATTATTAATAAAGGGTCTCAACCAAAGTGTCTCAACTCACATTAAGATTGACCAAGTGAGACGTATAGATGCTGTTTCATGGCAGAATGTGACCGGAAATTCTAACACATCGTAGCAATCACCAGCGAAACACCAACAACACATTGTACGCAGCTGTTGTGTTTTTTCGACGAAAGGAATCATTTATGGTGATATACAAGTACGAATTTCACTCTAAAACATATAGAAACGCTTGATTAACTAATATACGATGCAACTAATCCATTAATTCGAATAATATGCACCGTAGCTTAAACGTTTTCGCTTAGTAAGCGTTCGAAATTATCGACAACCCTTCTAATTTTTCTAACGATGAATCGCAGGTATTAAAATGCCAGCTATAGGACCAGTTTATCAACCGACCACCTACAACGTAGGCTACGAACCGCAATCCGAATGGCCTCAGCAATCGCGCCGGGGTAGACTTTCCAAATTCCTCGATTGGATCCAGTCGGACGAATGCTGCGGCAAAATCTTCCTAGGTTCTGTCGCCATTGTCGCACTCGTCGTGAGCATCATCGTCGTGGAAAGCATCGCGGTGATGATATCGGACCATTATTTATTTTTAGATAGCGACAGCGCAGTGATATCAGTCCTAACTTACGCTTTATTTATCACCTTTATCGTCGCTAGTTGTATTCTATTATTCATGATGTATTTACGTTTCTTACGAAACAAGCGATTCTACTTTTGGCCATTTTTACGTAAAGAAGGATTATCTAGACAGATGAGTAGTCAAGGAAGAAATGGACAGGTAACCAGTTACATAGATTCGATATATCATTTTCTAAAATTCGAATAGAATATTCACCCTCGTGTGTTTTTTTCCAAATCTAGGCAATGGTTCTGAACCCATCCACCGATTTACTCGTAACGCCAGCCCAATACGGTCCAGTCATCGAAGCACCTCCAACAATGCACGAAGAAGATGAGACTAAGAATTTGATGAGTAATGAGAATAAAGAAATGTAAGATTACCTACAATTGATTGTTTAAGCCATGTTCATTATTCATATTGTATAATTCTCTCACGTCGTGTTGTTGGTTTACTCGCAGAAACGAAGAAACCGAAGAAAGACCCAACGACCTGGACCCTAGGATTGTTCTCAGACCACCTGGACACAGAGACGACGCTTAATTATGGTGTATGCTTTTTTATTTTACGTTCTCACAATGTAAAATATCAATCAAAGACGAGCCACAATCTCATGGTTATTCAAAAACTGACTCCCTACGTAATATTAGTTTCGTTTCAATTTCCACTTCGCGAACATATAATTTTATAGCACAAATTACCTTCTAACAAACGAACAATTACTGGACAATTGAACAGATTAGTATTTTTTCCTTTTTTTTGCATATTTATGAAATGCCTTCGAAAGGTATTCCTAATTTAATGGTGTGTTCGCAATGAGTCAATTTCTGTTATAGAGTTTTTATCTTAATTTTATCGTTCAGTACTGGTATTTTTTCAAAACACGTTGGCGCTTACTTTCTCCTTCAAATTGATATTAAGGCTGATTATTTTGGCAGCTATTTTAATATTTTTAACCACTCGTATCAATTTATGTAAAATTAGCTGAAGCTTTAATTCTTTTTTTCTGAGCCAGAATTTTTTGCAAAAAAAATAGATAAATTTTTTCATACGAGCAAATGCAAAAAATGATACGTAATCGATTTAAATTTCACCTCTTATACGAGTTTTTCATGTTTTTATTTTTAGTTGATTTTTAAAAAATCTTTTTTAATTTAATTTTTATTTAATTATGCGTTGACGCGTGAATTCCTCTTTTTTTTTTGTTATTTTTTACGTGTTTGTTCACTTTTGTCAAAATAATTAGCGATAGTGTTTTTTTAATTGCTATATAGAGAGGATTTTAATATGTATTTTAATTTTTGGTAGGCTACCATAATTTATATTTTATTTCAGCTGCACTGAAAACACTTTCGTTTAAATTGCTGAATTTAACGTTTCTAAAAACTAGTCCTGTGGTGAATGATTCGGTCATCGAGAAAGATCTGTATTATTTCTCTCACTTTCTCCTTCAACCTAAAAAATCAAAAATCATCGTGTATCGTCGAATCAACGACTGCTTCGATGTAAATTGCCTTAGGTAATCTCAACTCTTTTCCTCGAGATTTTCTAATTTTGCAAATTTTCCAAGACTGAAACTGATGACCGAAAAAGACAACTGTAAATTTATTGAGAAAAAAGAAATATTTTATTCGATCAGGGTAATTTTAATTTAATTTAAAATTCAACTCGAACTTCTTTCGAGTTTGCCGATAATTCCATTGGAATTTTTTTTTTCTACTTTATATTTTCACTACGCTGTTATTCGCCTCTTATATCCTCGCTAATACAGTCCCCGTATTAATTTGCGCGTTTATATTTTACTTACGAATTAGCTATCGAGTTCGTATTTTTAAAAAAAGAAATCAATCGAGACAAAGAGAACTATGAAGTTCATTTTGGAAAATATCGTGCAATTTGATTATGTTTACCAGTATTTTAAATACTAATGTACTTTTAAAGTATGTTTTACTTATGTATTTATGGTTAGTAATAATTTTAAAAGTGAATGTTTTATTTGAGTACGTAACAAACGAGACTTTTTTGAAATGAACTCTTTGAGAGCAGGGCTAGGTTGAACAGAACAAAATAGAACAAATAGTAAAATCTTTGTTCAAGTTGAACAATAACCGAATAGAACAAAATAATGCTCTGAACAAATGAACGAGAATAGACAGAACTTTTAGGAAATTATTCATTGTGATTAGTTTTTCTGTTCTGTATTAGGTTTTTCCCCGCTGACTTTGGAGAAATTAATCCTTTTTTATGCTAAGAAGATTTTTAAAAAATCAGATTTTTTGTCCTCAATTGGGAAAAATTTTTCTCAACAAATATTGAAGAGATTTTTTTTGCATAAAAATGAGAGGATTTTTTTTTCAAAAAATACGAGCTTTTTTCTTCCAAAATTTTGAGAAATATAATATAAAAAATTTTTCTCTTGAAAAAAATGTGATTTTTTTTTTCTCTGAAAAATTGAGACATAAGATTCGGATTTTTTCTCAAAAAAAAAAAAGTACCTAAGTAAGGAGATAAGGCACGTAATAGTTGGGTACTTACTTTTTGCATTTCGACATTTTTGACCTTTCTGTGAAATAATTTTAGAGTCCTCGATTAATTATATACCCACTCAACTTTTCATAATATTATTTCAAATTTTCAAATCTCGAGCAAATCTTGTTAAATTAAATTAATTAATTTTTATGAAAAAATGGACAGAACAGAGCAAAACAACCAGAACAGATAAAAAAGACCAGTTTTTCCTCAAACAAAATACCAGAACAATCTATTCGTTCTAAGAATGATTTTTTTCCTGAAGAAAACGTTTTGTTCAACCAGCCCTCTTTGAGAGGTAATTTTCACTTTTGTAATTTCGAACAGGATGTGCCTTGAACAAATAATTTCGATATTGGAGGGGTTTTTGGTGGTTTATGGCTCATCTTGTGACTGACTACTGAAAGGTATTTGAATTATTTTAGAGAGTAATTCGAGAAATTGACATTTGTATTGTCAGATACCTTTAGAGTACTTCCTTTTAATTCTAAGATCAACCTTTACTCTTGTAGAGTCGTATGACTTATTTTTATTTTAATCACGTAATTAAAATAAGTAGGTACTTATTTATATTTTTTACATACGAAGTGAGCACCTATTAACTGAGAGAAAATTTGAAAAGAAACATTCCATGTGATGCTACACTTCTTTTTTTGTGTTATTTTGTGTGTTTTTTTCATGTATACTTTTACTTATTTCATAATTTACGTATTAATTTTCAATTTGTCGTTTTATTTTTCAATTTTACGCACTAAAATGATTAAATATTTCGGCATTTTATATGTACGTACGAAGTTACTAAGCGAGAGCTAACCTAAGTTTAATTTTTATTTAAAAAATTATCGCTTATGGTTTATCTTCACGTACCTACGCTGGTCGCACAATCGAAAGCCACCAGTACTTCTTTACGCGTTCATATCTTTTCTTTTTTTTTTTCAACACGATAAAATTAATTAACTAGTCAAAGGAAATTATTGTAACCGGATTTCGATTATGGATGTTTAAAGTTGAATGTGTATTTTTATCGAAGAATTTATACAGGATGTTCTATAGATATGTGAACTGTCGATTGATGGAAGTTTGAGCGATATCTCAGACTGTAATTAGACGTATTTATGAAACATCCTGTATTTCTAATTACGTACTCTTTTGAAATGTATTACAATTTATGTAAGCTTTAATAACAAAACGACAACAAAAAGTTTTTCTGTGTTTCATTTCTTTTCGGTTCAAATCTGTAGAGACATTTTGGGTCCTGGGGGATTCGTTTTTAAGACGAATTTCACGAACGTGTGGTATAAAATACGAGAGCAAAATCTCCCCGGTCACTGCATCTCATCCCCTGTACCCTGATTCCAACTCGACGATGTAAAAAATAAACCAGCCTGGGTGAGTCGTTCATAGAAATGAATCAACTGAATCTCTGGACTTGGAATTTCTTTCAAGTTTCAATTGACATTTATTTTATTCAAAATTGGAGGGGAAGGATGGGTCCAATCAAAATTTTTGTAATATCCTAAATTATTCCTAGATCTTCAAGCTATAACTTTTGTTCAGGGCCTATTCTAACGTGCAGTTCCTCCCATTTTGTGGAGCTTCAAAACAAAAGGTGTGCAGTTTAAAATTACTTTATGCAGCTAAAAATTAATTTTTATGACAAAAACATCTACAAAAAATATCAAATATCCAAATTTTTTTTTCGACAAAAAGTCTTGTAGGCATGATATGAATTCTTTTTTGACAAAAAAAAAAAATCTTCAAAAAATCGTCAAGAAAATTTTTTACAAGAAATTGAAAAAAAATTGACCAAAAAAATTTCTGATGAAAATATCTTCGAAAAATATTTTTTTGACAAAAAAGTTTTGGAAAATCTTCAAAAAATATTTTTTTGACAAAGAAATATTATTTTGACAAAAGATTGCAAAGAAAATTTTTTGACAAAAAATCTTTAAAAAATCTTTTTTTGACAAAAAATCTTCGAAAAATATTTTTTTGACCAAGAAATATCATTTTTACAAAAAATCGCCAAAAGGAATTTTTTGACAAAAAATTGAAAAAAAAATGACCAAAAAAAAATTTCTGATGAAAAAATCTTTGAAAAATATTTTTTTGACAAAAAATCTTCAAAAAAAAAATTCTTGACAAAAAATCCTATTTCAAAGAAATCTCAATTTTTTTTCTAAAAAATACATTTGTCTGATGATCGTACTTTATATCTTTTAGAAAAAACTCTCTTGTCAAAAAATCTAATGAGAATCTATTGGCAAACATTTTTTTATGAAAATTTATTCTTACAAAAAAATCATAAGTACACTCAAATACTTACTTCTGTGGTTCTGTGTTTGATAGTTTGGGATCGAGGAATTTGTAACTCGCAAAGAAAAAATTCTAAATAGCCGAAAAAAATATATTTTTTTTTTTTTTGAAATTTAGTAGGTAAAAACTATCTACCTAAACTAAACACACGTGAAATTTTCATTTTGAAAAACAATTTTCACTTTTTTCCCTCGATGAATTTTTTTGGGATGATTTTAACGTGTTTGTCAGAATTTTCTGAAAATCCATCAAAATTTCACAAGTGATGGTTTCACCCCCCCCCCCCCAAACCCATACTACCTATATGGTATATGACTCTGGTAATGGAGCTAAATGTGCAGCTCCAAATTTTCCTTAGAATAGGCCCTGCAGTTTTGTTTGAAGTTTTTTTAAATTGGACCCCCCTCTACACTGATTTTGCACGACACTTCGAAGATATTAATTTAAAATTCCAGATCAGTGAGCGAGGAAGGAATCAATTAAAAAAGTTGTAGAGCAAGATCCTAAAAATAATTTTGGTCTTTATAAAAATTTCGATTGGATCTCTCTCTTTCCTCAAATTTCACATAATATCAGGTAGATATTTTTCAAATTTTGGCGAAGGGGTCCAATTGAAAATATTTTCAAACAAAAGTTGTAGATTGAGGTCCAAGAAATAATTTTTGTTAATATAAAATTTTCGATTAGACCCTTCCGTCCCCTCCAAAATTGCATAATGGCTTGGACACTTATATTATTTAAAAATTGTGAAGGTAGAGGTCCAATTAAAAAAATGTTCAAACAAAACTTGTAGCTTGAAGTCTTGGAAATAATTTTAGTTATTACAAAAATTTCGATTGGAGCTATCCCTCCCCTTCAATTTCGAATAAATTACATGTTAATTGAAAGAAATTTTCCAAGTCCAGAATCTGAAGTGATGGAAGTAAGAAGTGTGAGCAATTTCGTTCATGTTCACTACAAATCCGAGCAACTACTCACCCAGGCTGGTTTTTCAAGACGAATTTCACAAATGTGTGTGATAAAATACGAGAGCGAAATCTCTCTGGTCACTGTATCTCCTCCCCTGTACCCCGATTTCAACTCGACTTAGGAAAAAATAAAACAAACGCCATTACAAAACAATAAAAAACAACATTTAATACGAAACATGATAACAGAGATATGAAGTTATAGAAAAAAATAAATAAAAAAACACAATATCAATAATTAAAAAAAAATGAAATAATAAATTACCTACGTCCATAAATTCGTAACACGGATAAAAAGAGAAAAAAGGTCAACACGTGGCTACTTATCGCATTTCCACTTACTTGTTAGTAGAAATCTGAGCAAATTGAGTAAAATCAGCGTCACTGACACAAGGCACATTGGGTAAGTAGAGGGAACGTGGTAAAGGAAATATCGACTGTCATGATGCTCGATATGTGATGCAAAAGGTGAGGGAAATTGATCAATTCTCAGACCATATTTTCGTTCTTCATCGTGACTCTGTCTTCGTTTCGTCTCCACCAAGGTATACCATTTTGACTTCTGTCCATGTCGTCGTTACTGCAATATTCACTATTACGAAAAAAGCAACATTTTAGACAAGGTTGACGAATCAATGACACAATTAATTCGAAATTTCGAATAATTACCTAATGCTTTGCTGAGTCGAGTAGTGGTAATCTTCGGTAATGAGAGGCATTTGGCAAACAGTGGTCATCGGTGGTGATGTATGACTTGCCTGAGGTACGACTGCCATTTCGGTATAAACGTTTCTATCCGATTCCATCGTACGTAAAGGTACTTGTACCCGACTTCGGTTATTTCTTGCCAACGAAATAGCTATCCTTCTTTTCCTCTTTTTACGTTTCACTTCTTTTTCGACGCTGCACTGAATAGACAAGAGTAACAAGCAGACTAAAGCTATTAATACGCCTATGTAAACCATGACAAATTGATCGTCGCCGGATGGACGCTGATGATGTAACCGGTAAGCAGCCAATACTAGAGATATTCCGCCCAATATTCCAATAACGAAGCAGAACTGAAATCGAACCAAGATAAATCAATAAGAGTGCTCGATTCGAGACCCAAACTATACTCGTATCTACGTAAATTACGACGTACTTGTAAAAAATAATGAAAGCATCGTTCGAAAGTCCGACAATGTCCTCCGCAAGGGTAGACGATGCCTTCGGTGGATAAATTACTATTCGAAGAAGTAGGTCGTCGATCGGCCGAAGTGTTACCGATATTCACCATCGTCGAGGGACGATTATAGTACACGGTTCGAGTAACACTCGCCGAGGACGAACTACGATCGTCGAAAATGGTCGCATGCCTAGAGGGTAGCTTTATACGCGATGAGGAGCCGGCACAAGGCTCGTTGTGGTAACTTTGTATCGTGTTCACTTGATCGTAGTACGTCGGAGGGCCGGGACCGCCGATCGAACAATATGTCGCTGTTTTACTAGCTGAGCTGGTCGAGGAAGACATATGAGCATCTCGTAATCGGCCACGTCTGTTGGAAATTGAATCGTAACAGATCAAAATATAACAGGTAAAGTGTACGATAGGTGATTGATCACTTTAACTCACCTCAGAGTGTCCGGTGGTTCGTAAAATAACTGATTGGAGGGATCTCGTAAGGTATGCCTTGTCATTTCGTACGATCATGTCTCCAATAGGATGTAGTTTGGTCTTATATACTTGTAAAAACAGTCGACGTCAACTACAAGAAAAGTATAAAGTTAGAAATTAATACAATAATGTACGAAGTTAGTGGTTTCATTTCCAATAGTTGAAAAAGTAATCCTAATTACCTCAATTTTAAAACGATTACGAATCCGAAATGGTCCATGTCGATTTCAAGTACACTCTTGGCAATAGCATCTCAACTCAGAAGTGGTCCAAACACACCGTCCAGGTTCAGGCGACACCAGATGAATTTTAAATAACACAATTTACATTCAACAGATGATATTTCACAAAACCACCGTAAAATTAAACAAACACTCGGACGAAAACTTCACAAACTAGGCGTAAATTGATTCAAAATGCATCGTCCGGTAATATAATTCAACTAATAAACTCGTTTACTTACACGAAATAATGAAATAAATGTAATGCTACATTGATAAAAATATTAGATAGCTAATTAATTAAGGGCAAAGGGCGGAGAGGGCAAAAAGCAACATGTGAATATGGGCAACAACAACCGGAGGGGAAAAGGAAGTGGTAAAATTACATAAACAATGAACAGCCAAACGATCGGCTATTTTTACGGAGAGCCTTTGCTGATTCATTTGCTCACCATGAATTTTTTACGAAGTCCAGTGCTACATAAATACTTTATATTGAAAATTGGAAGGGAGGGAGGGGTCCAATCGAAATTTTTGTAATAACTAAAAGTATTTGTAAAACTTCAAGCTACAACTTTTGTTTTAAAATTTTTTTCAATTGGGCCCTTTACCTCCCTACAGTTTTTAATAATGTATTTGAATGAGTTGGATTATCCAAAATTGTAGGGTAGAGAGGGGTCCAATCGCAATTTTTGTAATAACTAAAAGTAATTGTAAAACTTCAAGCTACAACTTTTGTTTGAAATTTTTTTCAATCGGGCCCCTTACCTCCCCCCTGTTTTTAATAATGTATTTGAAAGAGTTGAATTATCCAAAATTGGAGGGGAGAGAGGGGTCCAAACGCAATTTTTGTTATAACCAAAGTTATTCCTAGTACTTCAAGCTACAACTTTTGTTTGAAAACTTTTTCAATTGAGCCCCTCTCTCTCCACTTATTTTGCATAATACTCCCAAAATCCAAATTAAAAGTTGAAGGGGAAGGGGGAAAGGGTCCAATTGAAAAATTTGTGCCACAAAGTTGTAGCTCAAAATTTTAGGAATAACTTTGGCTATGACAAAAATTTTGATTGGACCACTCCCTCCCCTCTAATTTTGGATAATCCAACTCATTCAAATACATTATTAAAAGCGGGGGGGGGGGAGATAAGGGGCTCGATTGAAAAAATTTTCAAACAAAAGTTGTAGCTTGAAGTACTAGGAATAATTTTAATTATAACAAATATTTCAATCGGACCCCTCCTTCCCCACCAATTTTGAGTAATATAACTTATTCATACTCATCATTCAAAATACATCATTAAAAAATAAAAACTGTGGAGAGGTAAAGGGCCCAATTAAAAAAAATTTCAAACAAAAGTTGTAGCTTGAAGTTTTACAAATACTTTTAGTTATTACAAAAATTTCGATTGGACCCCTCCCTCCAATCCAATTTGAATATAAAGTATTTATGTAGCACTGGACTTGGTAAAAAATTCAAGGTGAGCAAATGAATCAGCATGGGCTCTCGTAAAAATAGTCGATCGTAACAGCCAATCAAAAGATAGAGCTTTTTATCGATTCGATTATCGACCATTGTTCTTCTATCCTTTTCCTGTTTCTCATTATGGAAAACGAAAACAATCAAAGTTAGTGAAAAAAACCAAAAAGATGGAATAATATTCATACAAGAATAGAGAAAAATTAAAAAAGTCGTGCAAAATTTGTATTTTCTAGCCGGGAGAATGGAAGAACTACACCTCGAGAAATAAATCGATTTCTGGAGTCGAATTCGAAATGAAAAATTAACCAATCAGAGTACAGGAAATAGAA
The DNA here is from genome assembly GCA_959613365.1 of Balanococcus diminutus. Taxonomy (NCBI): domain Eukaryota; kingdom Metazoa; phylum Arthropoda; class Insecta; order Hemiptera; family Pseudococcidae; genus Balanococcus; species Balanococcus diminutus. The sequence continues at coordinate 4,774,018 of OY390715.1, forward strand.
ATGCCAGGATGGCACAGAAATATTAACCAATCAAAAACGTTTATTTCGTTATCGAACTGGAGCAAGGTCGAATGCTGGAAAAACAAGGATGTTATCAAACTCGAAAGAATTTACAATGAGTCATTAGTGTTTACATCGAAACGATACGTTCTAAACGAAGATTCCCATTCCCTACTTGATTATTTTTATTTCACCATCTGAAGCAATAATTCCTAACAAAATCCCAAGTGGTTAACGTTTGTTACTATTGTTTCTCGTTTTTGCTGCCTTCATCTTACTGTTAATTAACATCGTGAATAATTCGTTATAAAACTGCCGGCCTGTGTTTAATCGTTTAGAGATCAAATTTCATAAAATAGTGCATAATTTAGTTTCTCATCGTACGTATTATTGTTTCGGTGTTTGCGTTCGCGGGCGTGATGGAAATTCTGTGCTTCGACTCGAGCTTTTCGACATCCCGTAATGATAATTATTGGCAAGTAGTAGGAAATCTAGCCAAATCGACAAAATTCGATCAGTTGTTACGTTGGGATAGCTACTGTAGACCTGTGCTGGACGCTTCCAGACCCCAAGATTTAGGTGGAACTGATCCGAGCACATTCATGATCTACATTTTGCATTATTACAGTAAACACTTTATGTTGAGAGCGTATGGTAAAGACGCCAAGCTGAATTTGCAAGTAACCACTGATGGGGAAATCGATGACCATACAATTCGGAGTTGTGCTATATACCTACTCAACGATAACTTCCCTCCTTTGAATCGAGTAACTATTCACTACATAGGCCACGAAGATGATATGAATTTTGGGTTAAATGCCATCTTCGGATCTGTAACAGAGCTCTTCTTCTCCATAAACGATATTAATAATTCGAAGAAAGTTCCTACAGTCCAAGAATTGGAAGATTACGACGATATTTTCTCGCCGGAATATATTTCTTTTCTTTGCTCTCGTGTAACCGACTTGAAGGCCAACGATTTCGAAGGCTTCGATCGTCTACGTAAAAAAATCATCGCTAAAATTGAAAAGAAGCACAAAGAAGCGAACAAACCGATCCAACCGAGGAAATATTTCAAGAAAAATGACGGAGAAGGTCTGGAAAAGGCCATAAAAGACAGACTATTCGGAGTCAACCAGACCGAATATCAAGCTCAGAAGAATAAAATCTTAGCCTGCTTCGATAAAATCTCCAATATAACGTTGGCCGATATTCGAGGCAAAAGCGACATGAAAACCAACGTGCTGACCAAACCGAACGTCGTCGAGAAGTACGATTTGCCCGAGGATGTGGTCGTCGAAGTCGAAGACAGTATCACTTTCGAGAACATCGACGAAGGCAAGGTTTGCATTCTGGTGAAATTCGATCAACCTGCTCTGCTCAAATGCGATTCGAAATACGTCAAGAATCCATTCCTCATCTTTCAAGATGACGCCATGCGCGACAAACTCATCAAACGATTCGAGTTGCATCCTTTTTCCATCGAAAGCGTAAAAAAAATAACCGAAGGCAACGACACCACTTCTCCTTTTACCCGAGATATTTGCAGAGCCTTCATCTTGGGCCCGTCCAATATGAACGAGGTGGATTTCAATTCGATCGCTTTGGCCACCTTTTTCAAAAGCGACCAACGTAATAAGATTTATGGCGATAAATTAATATGGAATTTCGTCATGTTATATCTGATCAAAAGCCACATCGATTCAAAGGTCAAGAATGACGAAAGCGTAGCCTGGCCTCGTGACGAACTTCATCCTCTGGTAAACGCCATCACCAAAGAATTCGTTCTCAACGATGTTCTACTTTACCGCCTCACCCTTCACATCACCATCAACCTGCCTGTAGCTCGTGTTCCTCTGTACATAGCATTATGGTACATTATCCGAGTTGCGCCATTTTACGCAACAAATTCCACTCGAAATGTTCTACGTTATCCTGCCTCTACCGTCCTGTTCAGCTTATTCGAGGATTTGAACTTGAAGGATAAAATTCCACTGGACGACAAAACCCGCAAAAGATTATGTTTCAGAATGAAAGTATGGAGATTATGGAACGAGATGCTAGCCCGTAGAAAAGACAGAGAATTGAAACTGCTGACTAGAGCATCGTACCAAAATTACTGCATGGTTGAAGGTAAAGTGGTCCTATTATCTGGCTCAAGGCCCAAAGACCTGAAAGCTCCAGAACTCGTCGATGGTATACCACCTCCTATCATTTCAAACATGTGGGATACGCTGACTCCAAAGTCGAAACGTTTCGATAAAATAAACGAAGACGGGAACTCGCTGACACCACCCAAGTGGAAAATTCTACGCGACGATAGGAAAGAGTACACCGAAGTGCAGCATATGAGAATCGATCCTGAAACTTTACGCCCCACAGAGATATGCCCGATTACCAACAGACCGGCCAGCGAATGCGCAGGAAAATACGACATCAAATCTGAATCATTTGCCAGGATGTTCTCTCTATATTGCGCCAAGTACAAGAAATATCCCGACAATCCGGATCAGCTGGTGTTGCTGCATAATAGAAAAAGAGCCATAGATAATGTATCCAGCAGGCATATCCATAAATACCTGAGACATGTGTTCGACATTTACCAACCATTTGCGACAACTATGTGGTGCAGCGATTTCGTCGAAAAATATAACGCCGTCGGGGCTGCGAAGTCGAAACCGGAAGAGACTGCGAAACCCAGAAGGGAGCCGAAGAAGGCAGGGTCGATTAATGAAAAGAAACGTAAAGAAGACCCGAGTGACGAAAAGAACCATAAAGAAGGCCCGAGTGATGGAAAGAAACATAAGTCAAGCCAAAGTGACGAAAAGAAAAGTAAGCCAGGCTCGAGTAATGAGGCGACGAAGAAGCCAGGGGCCCGCACGTGGCAAAAAAGAACAAACTATGGAAAGTGGCGAAGACCGAGGAGATTTTAATTCGATGGTTTAAAGCAGAGAGGAAACAAACTGAAGAAGGAAGCGAAGACGGGGGAGATGAATTCATCTCGAGACAGTGGAATAAAATATTCGACTGATTATTATTAATTTTTTCTTATTTATTTAAGCTTTAGGTTTTCCCATATTTTACAATATTTTAGCCAAGCATTGCTTTTAAATGAAGTATAAATATAAAATGAGTTATTCTTTTTTCGTTTTGCTAATGATCATCTTGAAAATCAGCTGTTGAACAAATATACGAAATAGGCCTACTAACTTTCTATTAACTGCTTCGACCATATGGTCAAAGATTCGTAGGTCTAGTTACGCAGGTACACCTACGCTCTTTCAAATCTTACCACTCGGTACAACTCTAGTCTCTAGTACAATGTATAAGCTGTGAATAATCATTAATGTGTTCAAACGAAGAGAGTAAGCTAAGGGTTCCATCCCTATTATCCTAAAAATATTCTCCACTTCCTGGCTCCTGCATTCCAATGCCTTTTGTCAACTTTCACTAACGTATTCGTCGCGTCGTCCTCGTCCTTCGCCTTTGCCCTATACCTGCAGTAGTACTCTATCCTTGTCAACCGCATAAGAACGCTTTTCAACCGGTTTTACTTTAATACTCGAACGTAGATATTTTGCTTTTTTATATGTACAGTGTACACAGGTCCCAATTCACACCTGAAATACTCTAGCAGAAAAATCGACCATCAACCAAGGTGATTTTTATTTTTCTTGTCGATCGAGTTTACACGAATGATGACGGAAATACTCAAATTGGTATCAATTAAAGTGCTAAATAAGTGTGACAGTTTTTCAGTAGGACTCATGTATGCCTAATGTGGATAAAGCTGTTTGAAATATACGTACGTAGATGTGTTTTTTATTTTACAATTTTATCCCTTATTTCACGTTGAAAGCTGGGTCTCCGAGCACCAGCACATTCATTTTCCTGACAAAGTTACTTGCTATAATGAGCTCGTAATCTTGATGAATAATTTCTTGCAAAAAGAAATTTCAACATGACCAGTAACTGGGCACCCACTGAGTCCAATATTTCAAAAATGAAATAAGCTACACCCCAGAAAATTCCGAAAATGCAGAGATGAAATTATGTACCACTAAAATCTCTGGTTTCTTTTCTTTTCTAGTAGAGAAAATATTCTTAATCAATTTTTGATGGATTTTTTGTTGAATTTTTCTTGAAACGAGTAAATTTTTTTGAAGTCATGTGTAAAAAAATTCCTCAATATTTATTTGAAAAAATCTCTGTTTTTGAAATATTTCTTAAAATTCATGGAGAAAAAAATCAATTTTTTTTAAAAAGAAGAAATTTTGAATTTTTTTTGAGAAGAGATTAAAAGAATTTTTGTTTTCTTTTTGCCCTAAAATTATTTTTAGAAAAAAATCAGGATTTCTAAAAGAATACTTTCTTTTCGTAGAAGAAAATCTTCTATATGTTTGGAGTATTTTTTTTGGAGTGAAAGATTTTTTTTTTGAAATATTTCTTAAAATTCATGGAGAAAAAAATCAATTTTTTTTTAAAAGAAGAAATTTTGAATTTTTTTTGAGAAGAGATTAAAAGAATTTTTGTTTTCTTTTTGCCCGAAAATTATTTTTAGAAAAAAATCAAGGTTTCTAAAAGAATACTTTCTTTTCGTAGAAGAAAATCTTCTATTTGTTTGGAGTATTTTTTTTGGAGTGAAAGATTTTTCAAATGTCCTTGAGAGTAAAATAATTTTTCAAAATTTTGGAAAAAAATCATCTCTAAATTCTTTACAATTTTTTTTGGAACAGAGGAATTTTTGGTCTTAGATAATTTTTATGGAGGTAAAAATTTCTGATTTTTTTGAAATTATTCTGGAAAAAATTAATTTTTTGTGAAAGAAGACAATATTTTATTTTTAGGGAGAACAAACTTTTTTTCAGAGAAAACTATTTCTTACCTACTAAAAAAAATCACTTTTTTTAAACGAACAATATTTTTCAAATTTTCCAATAAAAAAAAATCTCTAAATTTTCAAGAGAACAATTTTTGAGTTGAGAAAGGGTGTGTCTAGGACTTACTTTTGGAAAAAATCGAAACTTTTCAGTGTAAAAAACCCTCTGCGTTTTTTAAAAAGGATTTTTTTTTGATTTTTGAGAACGAAATTTCTTTTTAAAAAATTCCACAGAAGAAAATGTTGCAACTTTCGTGGTATAAAAATGTTCCTCAAATTTTGAGAGATCTCTCAATTTTTTAGAAATTGAATATTTCTTGGATAATCTTCTTATAGGTACCAAAAAATACTCTAATATTTTTGAAAAATATTGTGTTTTTTTTCAGAAAGAAAAATCATTATTTTTATAGCGAACTTCTGTTTTATAGAAAAAAATAAATTTTTTAAATTATTTTGGAAAGTAGAATGAAAAAACTGAATTTTTCATAGAAATTTTCAATTTTCTTGGAAGAAATATTTTTTTAAACTTTCTTGGTTTCTTAATTTTTTGGAGGAAAAATATCTGAAAATTTTGAGAACATGAAAAAGTTAGACAGAAACATTAAATAATTTGTTTAGAATAAAAAATTCTTGGATACCTCTAGGTAATTTTTTGTATTAAAAAATTCCTGATTTTTTTTAGTGAAAAAAAAAACAATTTTCTGAAGAATATTTTATTTGGAGAATTTTTAAAAAAATTTTGTGAAAGAACCTTTGAATTTTTCATTGCAAACTGTATCTCTATTTTTATTTTTTTTTTGGAATTGAAAAATTCTCCTTTTTTTGGGGGGGGGGGGAGATTTTTTGAGAAATGATTTATTTTCAATTTAAAAAAGAACGTTTTTTTTTACAAACTCTATCTCAAAAAATTCTCCCCTCCCCACAAAAAATAGGGAAATTTTTATATTCCAAAAAAGTATAAAACATTGAAAAAATTCTTCGATAGGTAATTTTTTGAATTAAAAAAATTCCTGACTGATTTATTTTAGAGGAAAAAAAGTTTTCTGGAGAATTTTTTTTGTAAAAGAACCTCTGTTCTTTAATTTTTTTTTTTTTTGGAGTGGGAGGGGGGTTTAAAGAGAAAACTGTTCTTTTGTTGTTGTTTTCTACAAAATTAAAAAAATAATTTTTTTTTGAAAAAAGTTTCTTACATCTTTTAACAAAAAAAATTTCTCAACTTCTGTGGTGTAAAAATACCTATTTCCTATTTCTCAATTTGATATAGTCAAGTTGGCCCTAATTCGCTATAAGTGGTAACACTGAGCGATTGAATTCTAATCCTACGTATACATCGAGTATACGTAGAGTACGAATATTGTAAGACCAGTATTGTAAAAGTGTTAATACGAGTATGTTCAAAGTGTAAAATATACCGTTCCTTTTGTCAACGTGTTTTAGTTAAATTCAAGTAGTATAATTGAAGTTCAATTCAATTATAACCTTGACAAATTTTTTTGGGGAAAATCTCTAAATTTTTTACAGCAAAGAATCTTTCAACTCCTTTGGATTAATAAATTTCTTGAGTAATTTTTTTCTAGGAAGAATTCCTCAAAAACCAGTTTTTTTGAGAAAGAAAATTCCCTCGTTTTTATAGAAAAATATCAGTTTTTTTGGAAAGAAAATATTTCAATTTTTTAAGAAAAAAACTAGGTATTTCTCAAAAAATTTTGGATACGAATCTCTGAATTTTTGAAGAAAAAAATGGTTTTTGATTTTTTTGGAAAAAATGTCTTATCAACACGCTTTTACTTTCTTTTGAAGAAAAAAGTTAAAAATGCAGACTTTCCAAAGAAAAAAATTTCCAACTTTCTTGGTATAAAAATATTTATTTTTGAGGTTACCTAATTAAAAATTTCTAAATTTTTTGGACAAAAAAATGTTTCAATTTAAAAAAAAAAGCCATTTCAAAGGTCATTTTTCTAGAGTAGAAAATTGCTCATTTGGAGAAACAAATTGTAACAATTATTCTTTCGAAATACAAATATTTTTTAAATGTTTACAGAGAAAATCTCAATTTTGAAATCTTCAACATTGAAGAATTTTCTAGCCACTTCTTCGGTCAAAATTCGAGCTACATCCTAGAAAATTGCAAGTAGCCCGCACTGACTTCGAGTTTTGACAAGACCTTCAGTCCTTCAGAAATTAGAAGCAGATTTCAGTATAAAACTAAACACATAATTTGGATCATCAAGAATGCACATTACCCAAGCTATCGTGTGCGTTTTCAAACGACCGAAACATTAAAAACCACTCGTATTTCATACTTAATGTTAATACATATTAATACGACTGCTCAATTGCAAAACCTTGTAAGTGCCATTTTTTGAAAGTTGTAGATTTTTGCTTCCTATACATGGTAACAATAAGAATTTTCAGTTTTTGGCAAACTTTTTTGAAAAAAAAAAAAAATTGGCACTATTACAAGGTTACTTAAGCAGTCGAATATCTAATCCCGCCCATCATTACGACCGAACAAAAAATATAAAAAATTAGCACAACTCGGATTATTCAACATCTACAAAAATTTACTGTATTGAGAGGTAAAAAATTATTAATACAACATAGAAAACAACAAAAACAATTTTATACGCCGAATTAGCGCGGTAATATTAAATATGCAAAACAACACCACTATAAGCTAATATTTGGCCTTAGATTACAGTTTTACTTAAAATCACCGAGTAAGTATACGAGTACTTCAATATTATGCTGCTTCCGTATTTATACCTTTCTACTCAACCATAGCAGCTTTAATCCAATTTGACATCATATCAGACATGGCGTGAGAAGATTTAATAGTAAACGCGTGACTGATACCTTTACTACATATTTCAGCGTCCATTTCTGGTATCTCTTGGACGAGATGTTCGTAAAATTTCAGAGGACTCCATCCGTCCGTTGTACCGTAGTAGAACTTGAATTTATTTCTAAATTTTCGTAAGCTCTGTAAATTATTACAGGTTCAATGTTATTATTAAAAAAATAAAAAATAAAATCGGCGTAAATACACTAACGTCTAGTTTGATAGTTTTGTTTACATCCATGCGGAGGACCTTCGATGAATTTTTTACCAAGTCCATAGTGTTACATAATACTTTATATTCAAAATTGGAAGGGAGGAAGGTGTCTAATCGAAATTTTTGTAATAACTAAAAGCATTTGTAAGACTTCAAGCTACAACTTTTGTTTGAAATTTTTTTTAATTGGGCCCCTCACCTCCCCGCAGTTTTTAATAATGTATTTTGAATGAGTGTGAATAAGTTATATTACTCAAAATTGGTGGGGAAGGAGGGGTCCGATTGAAGTTTTTGTTATAACCATAATTATTTCTAGTACTTCAAGCTACAACTTTTGTTTGAAAATTTTTTCAATTGGACCCTTTCCCCTTCACCTTTCAATTTTTAATTAGTATTTTGAGAATGTTATGCAAAATAAGTGGAGAGAGAGGGGCTCAATTGAAAAAATTTTCAAACAAAAGTTGTAGCTTGAAGTTTCAATAATACTTTTGGTTATGACAAAAATTGCAATTGGACCCCTCCCTCCTCTTCAATTTTGGATAATCCAAAACAGGGGGGAGGTAAGGGGTCCGATTGAAAAAATTTTCAGACAAAAGTTGTAGCTTGAAGTTTCAATAATACTTTTGGTTATGATAAAAATTGCATTGGACCCCTCCTTCCCTCCAATTTTGGATAATCCAAAACAGGGGGGGAGGTAAGGGGTCCGATTGAAAAATTTTTCAAACAAAAGTTGTAGCTTGAAGTATTAGGAATAATTTTGGTTATAGCAAAAATTTCAATCGGACCCCTCCTTCCCCCCAATTTTGAGTAATATAACTTTTTCACACTCATTCAAAATACATTATTAAAAACTGGGGGGAGGTAAGGGGCCCAATTAAAAAAAATTTCAAACAAAAGTTGTAGCTTGAAGTCTTACAAATACTTTTAGTTATTACAAAAATTTCGATTAGACCCCTTCCTCCTTTCCAATTTTGAATATAAAGTATTATGTAGCACTGAACTTAGTAAAAAATTCATCGAAGGTCCTACGCATGGATGCAAACAAAACTATCAAACTAGACGTTAATCGTAAACACTACCATCTTTCTAAAAAATCCAATTACTTCGACGTCCAGATCTTTGATCTCATTCATTTCATCTTTCGTTAAATAGAAAATATTTCTCAATACTGCAGGCTGAACTAGTTTCAATCCTCCTTGTACGATGCAATCGTCCGCAGCACCGTGACTCAACGTGAACGTACCTTTCAACAAAATTTTCTTCAACGCCATTGGAAACAGTGTAAATACCTGCGGTGAGTAAATCATCGTATTAAATACTAACAAGTGAATCTCACAGCCCTTCGACCAATTTCCTACACTTACCCACGACAAAAATATCACAATTGATCCGAAATACTTGATAAAAGGTTTGATAAAAGCAGCATTCGGCGTTTTACCAATATTCTCGACGGTTGGAAACAACATATAACATTTCTGTATTCTTTTCTCAAGTTCCGGAATTTTGATCAACTCGAGAGATATCTTCGCGCCCATCGAATGACCGAGTAAGTATATTTTACAATCTTTCGGTATCAGTTTCTCTATGACCGCAGCTTTCTGATGAATTTGCTGCTGTAAATCGTACATACGTTTAGATAATTCTCTTTTTCGACTACCGTACACTTGATCGACATTTTTAGGGATTTCGTGACCTATAACAAAATGTAATTGGTAATTAATTCGATATCGTTATCTCTTCGCCAAAAATATGCATTACTCACCGGCATGAGAGATAACCCAAACTGGTACTTGAACTTTTTCATGCAGCTGGGTCAAGAAATCGATGTAGAAATCAGCTATTCCGGGGTTACCGGTGATGAGAAAAATCAACTTGTCGTGTTTATTGATCTTCACTTCATCCAGATCTGCGCCCCAAGTTAGAATTCTCGTCGGAATGTCTTCGATTAGCGACCAGTTTTCTTTATACATTATTGCGAATCTTACGGAATGGTACGATGCAGAATGCAGATTGCAAGTCTCTGAAACTAATTATCTTAATTGAGCTGTTGGTGATATCATATCATACTTAATCGTGCAAATTTATAATTAAAACGAAACTATTTCGTTTCGTTTTCAAAATTAAACCAGTGGTAAACGAAAACAGTACTTTTCTATGCATGTATTTGTAACCATGACTACACATAATTACCACCGAATTTACATAACTACGAACTGAAATAGTTTACCACTAATACGCCTTATTTGGCGAATTTTACGCTAATTTAATAATCAGTAGAAGTGTGGTACTTACTTGGAAATGAAAATATTACGATAGTATTCTTCTTGAATCAAACTAAACCCGGAATGGTGGCTGATTTCTTAACGGTATTTTCAAACTCAAACCATATAAAGGAACCAATAGAAAATGCAATTAATCACTAACTTAGGACGTTCTACTGCTTGTACTACAGCAGCTTGTAACCCATTACATATAATTTTAAGGTTTTTTACATGTTATAGGAATTTTTAATACTTAATTACGAAATTAATACTGAATTATTACTGAGCTGGCCGGATCAAAATTTGATTTTGATAACCAACTAACACATCAGCAGAAGCGACTAAGTTACGTAATGAGCAAGTTACATTCGGATATGTTCGGCTGAACTCGGAATTTCTTGGAAATGGAGTTAAAAAAAATTAAAAATCGAGAGTCAAGGTCAAGAGTAAGCTACTTATTATTTTTATAATATTTTATTACTTATTTATTATTATATTTCTTATTTTATCAGGTTCTTAGACCATTTATTTACTTTAAATTTTTTTTTAATTGAACGCCTACTCCCTCAATTTTTAATAATGAGTATCTACGCGGTATTATGCGAAAATAAGGGGAAGAGAGGGGTGCAATCGAAATTTTTGCAATAACTAAAATTATTCCTAGAATGTCCATCTACAACTTCTGTTTGAAAAATTTTTCCATTGGACCTTCCCCCTCCCCCTCCCACACCCAATTTTGAAATAGTACTCAAGTATGTAGATTGTAGGTAGTATTATGCAAAATAAGAGGGAATAGAGGGGTGCAATTGAAAAATTTTTCAAACAAAAGTTGTAGATTCAAACCTTGGGAATAATTTTGGTTATTACAAAAATTTCGATTGGACCTCTCTTTCCCCTCCAATTTTGAATATTTAGTATCTACTATCTAGGTAGGTAAATTTAGTAGTAGAAGCTATAAAATCAAACAACTAATGAAAAACAAAATTTCATCCCCCCCCCAAACTGTGGCGTATTTAAGGACTCATTATGCATAAAAAAAAGCTTTAAAACCCTCAAAAACCTTGCATAACAAAGATGCTCATTTTACATATTTTTCAAAAATTTCCTAAAATTGTGAAAAGTTCTAAAAATGCATGCATCTCTAATTTTCCCAATTTTTAGTCACAATGAACTTTCATTGGTCAAATTTTTCAATTTTTGGAATGATTTTTCAAAAATTTTCAAAAAATAATTATAAAAAATGGATAATTTTTTTAATTGGTATTTAATTTTTCCAACTTTTTAGGTATACATAATTTTTTTTTTAATTTCAATAAAAAATTGATTGATTGAAATAATAAGATTTTTCAATTTTTTCAAGAATGATTTTTTTTTCAATTTTTAGAGTTAATTTTATTTTCTCTTGAATTTTCAAAAATGATACTTTTGTTATTTAAAAAAAAATCAAGATAGGTTTTTTCCAATTTTTTTTTTGAGAACATTTTTTCCTACTTTTTAAAAATAGATTTTTTTCAAATTTTCAAATTCCGAAATTTTAACTTACTAATTTTTAATTATTATGATAAATTTTCAAAAAAAATAGTTCAGTCAAATTCTTCAACATAGGTATTGAATTTTTTTCAATTTTTAGGAAGATTTTCCTTGAATGTTCCCAAAGAGAAACTGTGTAAACTTTTTTAATATTGTAAGTATTTCAATCTTTTTCAAAGTGAGAATTTCCCCTTTGCTTAGAAATTTTTTTGATTTTCAAAAACTGAATTCTCAAAATTTTGAAAAATGCATTTTAAATTTTTTTCAAAATTGATTTTTTGCAATAATTTTTAATGGTAACTATTCTTAATTTTCAATTACAAAATTTTCGAAATTTTTCAATTTTTGAAATGATTTTTCATAATTTTTTAAATATCAAAATTGGGTAAGTAATTTTTTAAATATTTTATTATTTTATCAATGAATTTTCATCAATTTTTACTTTTTAGAGATCATTAATTTTCTCTTCAATTTTCAAAAATCATATATTATTGTTATCTACTTTTTTTTTTAAAATTCAAAATGGGTCTTTTTCGAATTTTTTTGAAAGGACGCTTTTTTTATTTTTCAAAACTAGATCTTTTCAATTTTACAATTCCATAATTTTACTTAATATTTTTTAATTATGATAAATTAAAAAAAAAATTAGTTTAGTCTCAAATTCTTCAACGTAATTTGAATTTTTTTCAATTTTTGGGAAGATTTTCTTCGAATTTTCACGAATAGAAACAGTGTAATTTTTTTTTATTATTTAGAGATTTTTTTGATTTTCAAAAATTGAGTTCTGAAAATTTTGAAAAATGCATTTTAAAATTTTTTTTAAGATTGAATTTTTTTCAAATAATTTTCAAGTATGACCTTTCTTAATTTCCAATTGCAAAATTTTCGCAATTTTTAAACTTTTGGTAAGACATTTATAATAGCTAGGTTATTACGTTAATCGGAAACGGGCTTTACATGGAGTTTATTTTTCGAAATTTGAATTTTTTTACTTTTTATAAAATTGATTTTTATTAAATTTTCAAAATTTTTTTTTTTTGTTATTAGTGAAAATTAAGATTTTTTTCATAGGCAATAACCACTCTCGAAAACAAAATTTGAACCATCCCATGATTTCATCCTATAGATACGCCACTGCCTCCCCCCAATATAAAGATTAAATTGATCGATAATCGCTAAAACCAAAGTATCGTGATTTACTTTCAGTTTTTTTGAATAATGTTTTCCATTTTTTAATGTCATTCTAATTTTATTTTAAAAATTATTATGGCTCAGTACCATAATGAATTCAAACCCAATCTACCAGCTTCAGCCTGAAGAATAATCGACTTTTAAAAATTAAAAATAAAACGTATCGAGCAGATATACTAAATATTGCAAATATTTCAAGGGAATGAGTAGAAAATACTGATATTATTTCACCTCTAAATGAATCGGCTAATGCAAAAACAGGTTAAGTCACATTTTTTTGAAATTTTAGAAGATACGAAAATAACGTGTGCAATACACTTTTTTTTTGACTCTTGTACGTCATTTTCGATGACATTTTCAAAAATGTGACTTAACCTCTTTTTGCATGAGCCGATTCAAATTCAGTTTTGATTTGCATTGGGCTTCTAATTACACATACACATTTTTATGTGCACAGTCTATAATTATTCATTTATTCATCTGTGTCACTCCAAGCACCTTAACATCCTCATATGGCATTTACCCCTCCCCCACCAGCTACAAAATACGAATACATATTATGACTCATTCGTGAAGGTACCACACTACCTAATCGTTTCTAAAAGTACGAATATACAGTAATGATTATAATTTTTATAGGAAGTATACATCCGCAGTGGTTCCGCTCGATGATTTCGAATTTGGTCATTTTACGAAAGGGGTAGTTATCCATAGATAAACCTGCACCGTGCACGTACGTACGTACGAGTATTATAACTAAAATTGAAATATTTATGTACTTCCTACAAACTATACGAAACAACTGTAGCACGAGCCATGATCGAGTCAAATATAAAACAGCTGATCAAGGAGGAAATCCCAATCTATCCCAATAACGTCGATTCATTGATTCTTGCCTCACCGGTGTATTGAAGGCGTTGAAATTTGCACGTACGACGGTACGATGGCATGACGCCAATGCCAATTACCAGCGCATGAGAAAGTCGAACGATGATTTATCATAAAATCAAACGTCCTAAACAAGGACATTGGGTGAAGGGGAGGTGGTAAGCTATTTGGGCGCAGATTTTTGAATTGGAATGTAAAATTTTCAAACACCGAATTTAGGTAATTAGTGTTCGATTGATTAATCAATGATTCAATGATCATACGTGTGTAACTTACCTAATAATATTCACATTTCCTTATTCGCAATGAAAAAAATTCGTACTCACCTGAAACAAAAAAATAACACGAATTGTGGATTAGTTGATTTCATAGGTAATTTCTCTATACTGACAAATGAGGAGGTAGGTATAGTTTTTAATTTCCATTTTTCCAAAAATGCGAATAATTGAAAAATTCAGAATTTTTCCATCATAACCTCTCAGAATCGACCTGAATAATGAGAAAACAATTTTTTGGGCAATTTTTTCAAAGAAATTCAATTTGTGAAATTTCCCATGCAAAAAGGTTCGCTAAAAAACCGGATCTTTTTACATGGCAAAAATGACTTTTTTCCAAAAATGCGTATAATTGAAAAATTCAGAATTTTTCCATCATAACCTCTCAGAGTGAACCCGAATGATGAGAAAATAATTTTTTTGGCAATTTTTCCAATAAAATTGAATCTTGGAAAAATGTGAAATTGCCCATTGCAAAATAATTTTTTTTTTCAAAAATTGGAATAATTCAAAAATTTTATGTCAGAACCTCTCAGAATGGACTCGAATAATAGGAAAAAATTTTTTGGTCAATTTATTCAAAGAAATTCAATTTGTGAAATTTCCCATAAAAAAGGTCCGCTAAAAAACCTGATCCTTTTACATGGCAAAAATGAATTTTTTCCAAAAATGTGAATAATTGAAAAATTCAGAATTTTTCCATCATAACCTCTCAGAATGGACCCGAATAACGAGAAAAAATTTTATTTGAGCAATTTTTTTAAAGACATTGAATTTAGGAAAAAATTTGAAATTCACCATTATGTATAGGTACTTGGCAAAAATGATTTTTTTTTTCAAAAATTGTAATAATTGAAAAATTGAAAAATTTAATGTCAGAATCTCTCAGAATGGACCCGATTAATGAAAAAAAAATTTAATTGAGCAATTTTTTCAAAGATATTGATTTAAGGAAAATTTGAAATTCACCAGTAACTTGACAAAAATTATTTTTTTCAAAAATTAGAATACTTTTAAAATACAAAATTTTTCCATCATAACCCCTCAGAATGAACCCGAATAATGAGAAAACAATTTTTTAAGTATTGAAAAAATGTGGAAAAGTTATTTTTTTAATGAAAAATTATTCATTTCAAAAAGAAAAAAAAAAAAAAAATTGTAACTTGAAAAATTTTATTCCAAAAAAATTAGAATTTTTCATTCTAAAAAATTAAAAAATCTTATTTTATTCTAAAAAATTGAAAAAATTTTATTCTAAATAATTGAAAAAATTTCATTCTAAAAAGTTTGAAAAAAATTCATTCTAAAAAATTGAAAAAATTTTCATTCTAAAAAATTGGAAAAAATTTCATTCTAAAAATTAAAAAAAAAATCATTCTAAAAAATTAAAAAAAATTCATTCTAAAAAATTGGAAAAAATTTCATTCTAAAAAATTTTAATAATTGAAAAATTTAAAAATTTTATGTCAGAATCTCTCAGAATGGACCCGATTAATGAAAAAAAAAAATTAATTGAGCAATTTTTTCAAAGATATTGATTTAGGGCAAATTTGAAATTCACCAGTATATAACTTGGCAAAAATAATTTTTTTCAAAAAATTCGAATACTTGAAAAATATAAAATTTTTCCATCATAACCCCTCAGAATGAACCCGAATAATGAGAAAACAATTTTTTAAGTATTGAAAAAATGTGGAAAAGTTATTTTTTTAATGAGAAATTATTCATTTCAAAAAAAAAAAAAAAAAAAATTGTAACTTGAAAAATTTTATTCCAAAAAATTAGAATTTTTCATTCTAAAAAATTAAAAAATCTTATTTTATTCTAAAAAATTGAAAAAATTTCATTCTAAAAATTAAAAAAAAAATCATTCTAAAAAATTGTAAAAATTGAAAAATTGAAAAATTTTATGTCAGAATCTCTCAGAATGGACCCGATTAATGAAAAAAAAAATTGAATTGAGCAATTTTTTCAAAGATATTGATTTAGGGAAAATTTGAAATTCACCAGTCCCTTGGCAAAAATTATTTTTTTCAAAAATTAGAATACTTGAAAAATACAAATTTTTTCCATCATAACCCCTCAGAATGAACCCGAATAATGAGAAAATAATTTTTTAAGTATTGAAAAAATGTGGAAAAGTTATTTTTTTAAT
Source organism: Balanococcus diminutus (assembly GCA_959613365.1). Taxonomy (NCBI): domain Eukaryota; kingdom Metazoa; phylum Arthropoda; class Insecta; order Hemiptera; family Pseudococcidae; genus Balanococcus; species Balanococcus diminutus. The sequence goes on from OY390715.1 coordinate 4,790,253, forward strand.
GAGAAATTATTCATTTCAAAAAAAACAAAAAAATTGGAACTTGAAACATTTTATTCCAAAAAATTAGAATTTTTCATTATAAAAAATTAAAAAATCTTATTTTATTCTAAAAAATTGAAAAAATGTCATTCTAAAAAGTTGAAAAAAAATTCATTCTAAAAAATTGAAAAAATTTCATTTTAAAAATTAAAAAAAAATCATTCTAAAAAATTGAAAAAAATTCATTCTTAAAAATTGTAAAAAATTTCATTCTAAAAAATCAAAAAAAAAATTCATTCTAAAAGATTGAAAAAAAAAATCGTTCTAAATAAATTGTAAAAAATTTTATTCTAAAAAAATTAAAAAGGGTCCCAATTCTCAGAAAAATTATATATTTTTTTATTGAGGAAAATTTTTTACACATTGAGTTCGAAATTTTTTGCGCAGTTCAGGATTTCTCATGTGCTGCTCCGTGCTCAAGCACAAGAGCGACTGGGCTTACGCTGGTCATGATACAGATTGCTTACGAGTATATTATATTTTGGACCAGTTTAAGAATTTGATGAATTATTAATCGCAGCGAAGAAGGAGTCTTAAGACTTGCCTCGAGGGTTCCTCAGACCTCAGTGAGTAGTCAGCACCTAGTCCATTCTTATCATTCGTATTCCATCCAGGGTATTTTCCAATCGGCTCGATTAACATCTTACGCCTTAATCCGAACAATCCATTCATCAATCAAGCTGTGGGTATCAGGACGTAGATGCAATAAATTATGGAAACCACAGCCCAGAATGGTGCGTATCGTATCTAGGTGTACCTAGATTAGTGCATACCACATCTGCAGACATAGTAGATAGGCTCTCAAGTCAAGGTACTCGTACACTATGCGTATACAAAATACACGCGCGTCTCTTTGCGGTCTACCATGGAGGCAATGCCATGGCATGGCATGGCATGGCATAGCTTGGCGATAGTTTTTTTCTTTCTTTTTGGTCGTCTCTGCGCGCCTCCAAGTTGACTGTACCGTGAATAAATTTTTGTTCATGGTCCGTTACTCATTTCATTTCCGTTTGTATTGCTGCCTGTGCTGCTGGCTGCTGGAGAATTGCAGACGACTGACGTAGTGTACCTAGCGCTGGTGCTGGTATATTCTAACTACGCGACCACGACCAGCACACCCCAGCCCCAGCCCCAGCCGTCGACAGCCAGCCGTTGGTACTTGGTACGTCCTCCGTACTCGTCAGTTACGGATTCGGATTATGGTACCAGGAGGATCAGTACCAATACGACGCTCTGCACAATCGGCCGCTTTTCTCGTGTTTTCTCGCGACATCGACGTCGACGTCCCGCATCGACGTACGTTTCTCGTCATTGCTCTCAGTACTATTCTATTTTACTACTACGCTCATAAATTTATTCTTCGTTAATTACGATCGGAAAATGAAAGTTTGATTTATTTACAAGTACCTTTGTTGTTGTTTTTTTTTAAATAATTTTTTTTTCATCGCTCGTTTATTTACTATTTTTTTTTCTCATTTCGTTGGTGTATTTTGATTCGAGAGGGCTCGTACGATGTACTTTTTGTAGAAAATTTTATCTATCAAGTTTGAGTATTTTTTTGTTTTTAATTAGTGTAATATCGTGATTGTTTTAATTTCAATTTCACGCTCATCATCGCATCGATAGTTTGATTTCTATTGAAGATTGATCTGATTTGCTGACATGTGTTGTTCGATCGACCATCATTTTGATGTACAACGTTTGTTTACGATGCCGGTACGTCGACTATTTCTTTTCTTTTTTTAATTCGTAATAAATCTTTTTCGAGTGATTGATTGGATGATCAATCAAATTAGTATTTACTCGTATGATTTATTATTAGTCGAGTAAACGTAGCCTATATACTCGATGGCACTTTCTGGAGCTCTTCGAGGAGGATGAAAAAATTTCAAAAATTTTTTCAAACTATTTATAATGAATAGGGATCCACTGAACCAATTTCAATCACGTCAAACCTTCTAAAATTGACTTGAAATGCATTATTTATTCATAAATTGTGACCTGTCATAAGGAAACCAGGTTATAGTCCGAAAGACAAATTTTACAGGAGAGCACTACAAATTTTAAAATTCTCACACTGTTCATTCTGTTCATCTGATCCAGCTGATTTTTGGGGCATCATTTAGCCACTCCAAGCGAATCCAAATTCACTGGTTAGGGTGATTGAAAAATTTTTTTACAGGCAGTGTTGCCATTCTTAAAACAAAAAATTCTAAATTTTGAATGAAATTTCAAATTTTCAAGTCCAGATATCGGCTCAAATTCTGAGCAAATCAAAAAACCAAGACTAATACGTGGTAGGAAATCAAATTTCCAACAAAAAAGGTTCTCATCACTTTTTGCCCATCTTCAATATTTCAGGAGTTTACATCTATAATTATTTTTGATTTTCTCAAATAACTCCTGAAATATTGAAGATAGGCAAAAAGTGAAGAGGAAATTTGATTTCCTACCTTGTATCAGTCTTGGTTTTTTGATTTGCTCAAAATTTGAGGCAATATACAAGATGCAAAGTAAGAAGAGTTGAATTTTCCATCTTTTGCTTCTAAAAAATTTCATAAAATTGTCACAGACCGCTCAAAACTGACCCGATCAGGCTACAAATTTGTACGTAGACATCATATGAACTACCCTCCAAGGAAAATTAAAAATAATTTTCCGAATAGAAGTATTGATTTTTCTCTGAATTTTCAACTTTGCTGTATGCTCGAACAGAATCGTTTGAGAACGTTTTCTCCATGACCACTGACCAGTGAAATCATCGTCAAAAGTACCACTAGTATCAACAAAAAAAACAAAAAAGATTTTTCGGACCATAACCTGGTTTTCTTATGACAGGTCACATTATTATATTAAGATGTACTCTTTTCCAGGAAAAAAATAACTCATGATTTTTGCAATTGGGACCGGAGACAAGTTCCTGGGACAGAAACTTTCTTGGGTCTGGGTCTGGGCCCGGAACAATTTTTTTTTTTGAATAGTTGGGTCTTGGGCCTGGGCCAGACCCGGGTCTGGCCCAAGTTTGGCCCAAATTTGACCCGGGTCTGACTTGGGTCTGATCCCTGTTATCGCTGTTTTTTGATGTTATTAATTCAATTCCTTATTAGTAAGAGTAAAACTTTGTCCTTGGTGGCGACATAAATACTTTGTATTCAAAATTAGAGGGGAGAAAAGTGTCCAATCAAAATTTTTGTCATAACCAAAAGTATTTGTAGAACTTCAAGCTACAACTTTGTTTGAAAATTTTTTCAATCTGGCCCTTTACCTCCCATCTGTTTTTAATGTGTTTTGAATAAGTTGTATTATTCAAAATTGAAGGGGAGAGAGGGATCCAATCAAAATTTTTGTCATAACCAAAAGTATTCCTAGAACTTCACGCTACAACTTTGTTGCAAAAATTTTTCAATTGGGCCCCTTCCCCCTAAGAAAAAGGTTAGCTTAGACCTTTTTTTGTTTGAGTTTATTTTCGAACTGATACGAAATTTGAAATTTCGCGACGATTACAAAAAAATAAATAAACAAAAAATTAATAACCAAATATATCTATCTAAACAATAAACGCGTCACTCGCGACACTCCCTCCCCCTTCAATTTTCAATTAGTATCTTGGGAGTTTTATGCGAAATCAGTGGAGAGAGAAGGGCTCAATTGAAAAAATTTTCAAACAAAAATTGTAGCTTGAAGTTCTACGAATACTTTTGGTTATGACAAAAATTTTGGTTGGACCCTTCCCTCCCCTCCAATTTTGAATATAAAGTAATTATGTTGCCACCAAGGACTCGTCTTACTGATAAGGACTTGAAAAATAAATTAAATGTTCAATGTTCGGTGTTGAACACGATTTGGGGTAAATTAGCCGATCGTGTAAACACCAACCACTTCATGATGAAAAAAAATATTTAAAAAAATTCAAAATCCCAAGTCCCAATTCAAATCGAAGCGGGTCTGGGGCCTGGGCTTGGGCCAGGATTTCAGCTGGGTTGGGTTCTGGGCCTGGGCCTGGGACAGCATTATTTGCCAAAATTCCCAGGATTTGGGTTGGGTCTTGCCCCGGGGCCTACAGCCCTGATTTTTGGACACCTTGTATAATAAAAAATTGCAAGGCTCTAAAATTTCCCAAAATTGATATTTTGATCAAAAACTACACCCCTCCCCATTTTACCCTTCACCGTGAAAAAAATTGCAATCATTGATACGATACATATAAATGTACCTACAAATAGACAGGTTCACAACAACAATACGTTAATGAAGAAGGGACAAAGCACAGGGAACAGAGACATACCTAATGTAAAATATGTACCTACGTAGTACGTACGTAGCAAGTGTCCATAACGTTCATTTACCCCACATGGGCCACATGATATTTATAATTGTGTTTATGTACTCGTACAGTACACCACCCGCATTTTATTTCAATGGCACTACTATAGTTACCTCTCCAAGTTCGATTTTTCCCCCTCGTTAATTGGAGCAGATATTACACCTTACATACAACGAATTTAATTTACCTAGACCTCTACGACTCGACTATAGATATTCTAATTTTCTCTTTTTTCCCTCTTACGTATCTTTTAAACAGTTTGTTATAATTGAAGTAAAATGAGCTAGGTACTCGTAGGTATCGCGATCGCGTAATGCTCGTTTCTGTAAATTGGACAAACCTCAAGTTTACGAATAAGTAAATTGAATGACTACTTAAAACTATCCCACGTATTTGCGTACAATAAATTACTAGGTAAAGTACCTAATTGCCAGAAGTAGTCATTGAACTATAAAATTAGATACCTACATTTGCATATAATTTCCTATTATTTTAGTAGTGTACGATACTCAACTAGGCATTTCGAATAACAATTTGTGGGTATTTGTGATTGGTGGATAGGTAAATGGGAGTACTGATGGCGATCGGAAGGGGAGGGAGAACCAAAATGGGTAAAAAAATGGGTTCATCGTAAAGAAGTTAACGTACCTAGCTACCTACTCATGAAAAATTTGCAAAAAAAATTATCATTTTGTAAAAAAAGGAAAAAAAGGTCACAAAAAAATTATGTTTTTTTTTTTACAATTTTTGTAAAAAAAAGTTGGAAATTTGGCAATATTGTAAAAACGGTGAGAAAATACTACACCCTTCTGAAATAATAACGCTAAATAGCTCAAAAAATTGGCCAATTGAAAAAATAAATATTTACCTACCTGACTAAAACAGAATAAACCACAATGTGACTTTATTTTCACAAAAAAAAAATCGTTTTTCAAGAAAACCTTGAATTTAAAATTCAAAAAAATCGAATGCTGATTTTGCTCACCTTTCTTAAAAAAAAATTGAAGTCTAAATTTTTGAACATTTGAGGAGCTTAAGTCCATTTTTTTGAAATTGATTTTATGACGCCATTTGGCGGAGGAGGTCTGTATACATAATCCTACATCATCAACCTACCAAAATATCGCGTTTAACCGGCTCAAAAAGCTAATATTCAAAAAAGTAAAAAACAAAGGATGGTGCGAAACAGGCTTCAAATTTGCTTAAAAATTTTTCCAAAATGGCCAAGGTCAAAACCACCTAGAGATACAAGCCATGAACGTAGAAAGGCAACGTCGCATTTTCGAGTAGTAGACGGCCGACTTTCCAATCCGTTTTTTGACGATAACTCCGGAAATATTCATCGAATCGAAATTCTGACAACACTCTAACGAAAGGAAATTTTCTGCTCTACAATTTTGGTTCAGATCAATTTTCACGAAAAATGCTTCGTTCGCTCTGAAAATGAGAATATGTGAAAATTTGCATATCCAAGAAAACATTTTACGCTGAGAAATCGAGGTATTTTCGTCAAATCGAAATTTCAATAATTTTAGGGTGAAAGGATTTTTTTTTCTCTACAATTTTGGCTCGTATCAATTTTCACGAAAATCGCTTCGTTGACCGGGAAAATGGGAAAATTTGGTAGACGGCCAACTTTCAAAATCAGTTTTTCGACGATAACTCAAGAAATATTCGTCAAATCGAAATTCCGACTACACCAAACAAAAGTAAATTTTTTGATCTACAATTGTGGTTTTTATCAATTTTCACAAAAAGGGGTCGTTGACCTCGAAAATGAAAAAATAAATAGTTTTTTGACGATAACTCAAAAAATTGGTCGAATCAAAAATTTTAAAAGCACTAAAACTGAAGGATTTTTTCTGCTCTACAATTTTAGTTCTTATCAAATTTCATGAAAAACGCTTTGTTTATCCGCGAAATAGGAAAATATGAAAATTTGCATACCTGAGAAAACAGTTTTTGCTAATGAATCGAGCTATTTTCGTCGAATCAAAACTTCAATGATTTTAGGATGAAAGGATATTTTTTGCTCTACAATTTTTGTTCTTATCAATTTTTACGAAAATCGCTTCTTTGACCGGGAAAATAGGGAAAATCTGGTAGACGGCCCATCTTCAAATCAATTTTTTGACCGTATTTCGAGAAATATTAGTCGAATCAAAATTCCGAATACACTAAACGAAAGTTAATTTTTTCCTCTACAATTTTGGTTCCCATAAATTTTTTCGAAAAACACTTCGTTTGCCCAGAAAACGTATTTTCAATTGCTCAAGTCGGCCGTCTTCGGCAAGGTTGCCAAATTTAACTTCATGGCTTGTAGTGTCTAGGTGGTTTTGCCAAGGTCCATGTACTTGAGTTTACAACCAAACTATTTGAAGATTATCTGCTCTAAAATTGAACCATCACCTCCAGTATAGCTTTTTAACATACCATTTTATTATGTTTTTTGCTTCTCCTGTAAAATTTTAAAAAGTGGACTTAAGCCGTTTTGGAAAAACGCTCCTCATTTGCTTCACATGTTTATAATATAAATTTTAGAAATTTACTTCAAACTAAAATATTTCCAAGTTTTAATTGGACTTTTTTTTTTTAAATTTCGACAGAGACATAAGTAGGTAAATAAAATTTTTTGAAATCGAAATTACAATTTTGTGTTAACAAAAATTTTTCAATTTTGTTTGCTGTTTAATATTTAAAAAAAAAAAATCATATTCTCAAAATAAAATTTAAACACTTTTTTTAATTTCGTCAAAAACAACACAAGTTCTAAAAAAAGGTCGAAAACTTTTTTTCAATGAATTATATTAAAACATTTTTTTCAATTTCGATCGTCTTGGGACCATTTAAAAAAAATTGTTTTAAATTATAATTTTCAAAATAAAATTTGAACATAATTTTTTTAATGCAATTCATTAACTAGATATGATTTTTACAAGTATTAGATAAAATTGCAGTTTTATGTACATATTCAAACACATTTATAGCGAAATTTTGCTTTTTTTCATTTTTTCATATTTGAGGTTATTATAAACTTTGTTATAAAATCTTTATTTTTCTTAAAATTTGTTCTAAATTTCAAAAATTAAATTCAATCTATTTTTTTTCCAACTGCGTTCAAAACAATTTCTTCAAATAAAATTTGCAAAAAAAAAATGAATTTCTCATAATTAATGGTTTTGTGCTGTTTTTTTTATGAATGCTTTTTTTTTGTGAATTGAATTTTAGGAGAGTTGAAAAACTTTTTTTTTCAGAAGCACACTTTTTTGATGTTCAGATTAAAATTTTTTCATTTTTACATTTGAACAATTTTTTCCCCATTTTTTATAAAAATATATATTTTTTTAAATGGAATAATTTAATAAAAAATGTTCATTAAAATATACTTACGAAATTTTCGCCAAAATCATCACTAATTCGTAAAAAAGGTGAAAAAAATCTCCAAAAAATCTCGTGAACTTCTTTTTACATATTATTATAAATTTGATAATATCGTTAAAAACTTGAAAAAATACTGCACAGCTCGAAAATATTATTGCTGAGCATTTCGAACAATTTGGTCAAGTTGGAAAAAATAATTAAAAATAATTTACAAGTCGAAACCTTTTTTTCTGTGAAATCTTTTTTAAGAGTAAGAGATTTTTTTTTTGTTAAAGTAATTTTACAAGTCGAAACATTTTTTTTGTGACTGAAACCTTTTCGAAAGTCAACGCATTTTTTTCTGGTTGAGGCCTTTTTACAGTTAATTTTTTTTTCTAGTTAAAGCCTCTTTAAAGTGGAAATATTTTTTCCTGGTTGAAGTAATTTTACAAGTCGAAACCTTTTTTCTGGTTAAAGCCACTTTGCAATCGAAATATTTTTTTCTGGTTGAAGCCTTTTTACCGTCGAAATATTTTTTCTAGTTGAAACCTTTCGAATTTTTGCAATATTTGAATTTTTAAAATTCAATTTGAGCGCAATTCTTTTTTATTATTTTTTAAAATCAAAATTGTAATTTTCCAAAATAAAAATAAAAAAAAATTTTCAAACACAATTTTTTCAATTTTGTTGAAAATAATTTTGATTTTTTTATTTTGTTTAAATTAAATTTTCCTTGAAATTTTTTAAAAAATTTAAAAAAAAAAATGAAACTTGAATTCAAGTAAGTACCTATCACTAAAAACTTTGTAGAAAACAATTTTTTTTAAAATTTTGATTGAAATAAATTTTGTTCAAACTAGAATTTCTTATGATTAAAATTTGAACTTTTACCAATAGGTATCATTTTTGGATAATTTTGTTAATTTTTTTTAATTTTAGAAATCAATCATTTTTGAATTTTGTTGATTGAAAACATTTCAATACCTACTTTTATTGAGAACATTTTCTTAACGTAAGAAATTAAAAAAATCATTTTACAATAATCGAATTAAAACTGTTCATACCTGTTAGGTATTTATATAACCTATAAATTTGAAATTTTTTAAAATATCATTTTTTTCGAAATTTGTTGTAATGATAATCCTTGAATTCAAATTAAATCTCAATTTTTTTCAAGTTTGTTTAAAACAATTTTTTTGAATTTTGTTCGAAATCGAATGTTGTTGAATAACGTCATTTCATCTTTCTTAGAAAGTCCAAAATGCAATTTTTTGAAATTCTGTTCAGAATTGGATATTTTAAATCTTGTCGAAAAGAACTTTTTTCTAGTACTTTATTTTTCTTTTTATTATTCTATTAAATTTAAATTCTGTATAGAACTGTTTTTTTTTCAGATTTTATTCTATTACATTTTTTTTCTTCAAAATATGGATTTTTTTTAATCACTAGAATTTTGTTGAGAAATTATTTTTGAAATTTTGAGAGCAGATTATACTCTGCTGGATTTATAAAGACAAAAAAAATCGCGAAAATAATTATGCAGTTTTCAATGATTTTATTAAAAACAATTTTCATTCACTTCTATAATCAACGAGCAAAATCACCAACACTCTTATTTTTTATTCATCTCAATGGAAAAAGTCAACAAAATATGAAGTTATAAAAAGGAAACCCCCCACATCGATGCCCCCCTACCGCGACCATATCCACAAACCACAATACAAACATTCGTGAAATCTGCATTACTTCAAGTCGATGGTCATTTATTCTCATCATTTGGTAGAAATCTCAATTAAAAGAGCATAGCATCGCATCACGAAACGATAAAGTGACTTGTATAGAATCCGCTTTTGTTTATCCACACCAATACGCACATTGGTGAATGATCCTCCAAGTCCAAGATGCAAAGAGAATGGACCGCGAAAGGAAACCGTAGGTAATAAAACTCGAAGACGATTAAAATACTCTAAATTCCCTCTCATCGTATTAATTTCGGTGAGAAATTCGACGACGTAAAAATTTATGGAAAAAATGACGAAAAAGACAAAAAGACACCAACAACAGATACTCGAGTATTTGGGCATATGATTCAGTATTGTAGGCAAGGTACTTGCTCCGCAACGGACGAGTACTTTTCCATTTCCATCCATTGAATTTCTGCCAGCCCCAGCACTTGCATATAATATATACAAATGGCATTCATGAGCGGGCACCGGATCCGGTGGACGGACGGCGTACGCGGTACGGCAACATTAATAAACCACAGAGAAAGAATGAAAGAGTCCATCTGATGGTCGCTCTTCCTCTTCGTCATCTTCATCGTCGTGTAACAAAACACGTATCTACACACGCATTGACATCGTACTCACATCTCTTACCGTTCATGTTGAATAAAAAAAAAAACTTGTACTCGTTAATAAGAAAAGATGCTCTCCGTGTTTTCTCTCTTTCTCTGTCTAGCTCCTTCGCTTCAATTGATGCGGTTATTTTCCCACAGTAAAGCGTGCCCATGCCCATGCCCAAGTCCAAGCTATACGAGTATACGTTATGTGAATTTCGCACCTCTGTATTAAGACAGCCACAGCTCCACAGCTGGGAATATACACGAGTAATACAGGCACCTTTTTAACCGGCCTACCGACGTATATAATCTTCAATGATATCGTAATGTATCTATTTCTGTATAAATGTATTAAAACAACTCCATTAATGGGTTTCCTGCTCGCGCCACCAGCGACAGTGGCGTCCACCTCGAGTCAAATGTGCTAGAGCTGCAATATACAGGGTGTCCCAGTTAAGAATAACATCCTTCAACTTGGTAAGAGGGCAACTCATTTCAACAAGGTGTAGGTATTTTTGCATACCCTTACTATTGAAAGGGGGTGAGATACTGCATGGTGAAAAAACTAACGTCTAGTTTGATAGTTTTGTTACATTCATGAGGAGGACCTTCGATGAATTTTTTACCAAGTCCAGTGCTACATAATACTTTATATTCAAAATTGGAAAGGAGGAAGGGGTCTAATCGAAATTTTTGTAATAACTAAAAGTATTTGTAAAACTTCAAGCTACAACTTTTGTTTGAATTTTTTTTTAATTGGGCCCCTTACCTCCCCACAGTTTTTAATAATGTATTTTGAATGAGTGTGAATAAGTTATATTACTCAAAATTGGTGGGGAAGGAGGGGTTCGATTGAAATTTCTGTTATAACCAAAATTATTCTTAGTACTTCAAGTTACAACTTTTGTTTGAAAATTTTTTCAATCGGGTCCCTTACCTCCCCCCTATTTTCAATAATGTATTTGAATGAGTTGGATTATCCAAAATTGGAGGGGAGGGAGGAGTCCAATCGCAATTTTTGTCATAACCAAAACTATTAATGAAACTTCAAGCTACAACTTTTGTTTGAAAATTTTTTCAATTGGACCCTTTCCCCTTCCTCCCTAAATTTTTAATTAGTATTTTGGGAGTGTTATGCAAAATAAGTAGAGAGAGGGGGCTCAATTGAAAAAGTTTTCAAACAAAAGTTGTAGCTTGAAGCTTCACTAATACTTTTGGTTATGACAAAAATTGCGATTGGACCCCTCCCTCCCCTCCAATTTTGGATAATCCAACTCATTCAAATACATTATTGAAAACAGGGGAGAGGTAAGGGGCCCGATTGAAAAAATTTTCAAACAAAAGTTGTAGCTTGAAGTTTTACAAATACTTTTAGTTACAACGAAAATTTCGATTAGACCCCTTCCTCCCTTCTAATTTTGAATATAAAGTATTATGTAGCACTGACTTGGTAAAAAATTCATCGAAGGTCCTCATGAATGTAAACAAAACTATCAAACTAGACGTTAGTGGTAAAAAAAAAAAAATTTCATTTTTTCACTTGAAATTAAAAATTTATTTTTTCTGATTGAAGACAGATAGAAAGATGGAACTTGTGGGAAATAAAGTAGGATCGTTGCAATAATGTCTGAAAATTTTTTCATCAAAATCGATGCCATAGGGTATTCAAAAAATTATTTTTACCAAAAAAATTTGGTAAAAAAATCGAAATTTCGCAATTTAAAAAAAAATTGCATCGTTAACCTAGTTATTTTTTGTCAGCAGATGATTCCCCTCTACTTTCACTACAAAATGTTCCTCAGCATCATCTTCCTATCTCTTTTAGTTTTTGAATGAAAAATTTATTTATGAGTCGACATGTAAGTTGAAATTTTTTCAAATTTTCAAAGTCAAATTTTTATGAATTTGTACTCGTTAGAAAAATTCCAACTCAAAAACTAGAAGAGATAGGAAGGTAATGCTGAGAAACATTTTGTAGAGGAATTAGAGGGGAATCATCATCTGACAAAAAATAACTAGGTTAATAATGCATTTTTTTTTTAAACTGCGAAATGCACTGGTGGGATAAGGGGGTCAATCGGCCCCCGGTCGAACTTCGAAATTTTTTTTCACAGATTCCAATTTTGTATCGTAAAATATGATTTTAGAGCGAGTCAGCGATCACTTACCTCACGCCCCGGGGGATGGGGCCTCGAAAATGTGATTTTTAGCTTAAAAATTCCATCTCCGCGAGTTTTGAACCGATTTTCACCAAACTTAGCATGTAGGTAGAGGTACCCAAGGGGGATGTTGTGAAATTTTTTCAGATTTTTTCGACTCTTTTAACGACCTTGAAAAAGACTTTTAACACTCCGAATTTCCCTGGAGGGTACAGTTTTAGAGCGCGCTCAGAGGAAATTTTTTTTCAAGTTTTTCACACCCTTCTACACTACCCAGAATTTTTTCAAATTTTTATCGTTGTGCAACTTTCCCAAAATCTTCAAAAAGCCAATTAGTCGTGCTTTTTTCCCCACTGAACGCTCATTTTTCATCAAAAAATCTTTTCCTCGAAGAACATCACTAGATACTCTTTTATACACTTTTTGCCCGAATTTCACCTCAATTCATTCATTTTTCGTGAATTTAGGTTTTTTCATTAATTTTATGTGATTAAAATTGAGTAATCACACGAAATGATCAAATGAAAAAACTAATCGCGGATTCGAGTTTGGCAGGTCAAACTACCCCGATTTAGACCTCTGCAGCGATAATTTTGCCCAAAATTGAAAAAGTTTACATTTTTATCAAAAAATCCAATTTCGGTAAAATGAAAAAAATATAGTTAAAAGTTGAACTTTTTCAATTTTGGGCAAAATGATCGCTGCAAAGGTCTAATTTGTTGAACACCCTATTGCCTACTTCATTTCCCACAAATTTCATCTTCCTATCTGTCTTCAATCAGAAATATTTTTTTTTAAATTTCAAGTGAAAAAATAAAAAATAATTTTTTTCACCATGCAGTATCTCAGCCCCTTCAATAGTAAAGGTATGCAATCATAACTCGTTGTTGAAATGAGTTGCCCTCTTATCAGGTTGAAGGATGTTATTCTTAACTGGGACACCCTGTATATACAAATATGATGCCTACGGAGCTGGATAGTGGGTACATCTCACCAATCTCATACCGTTCGAGTTTTTCAACAATAGTAGCGTTATGTAGATGTAGATGTACTCTTCCTTTTTACTCAATTCTATTCGTTTTGTTGTTCACATTACTTACCAGTTACCACACATACACAATTACACACGACGCAGCGCCGCGCCGTCTATGTGCCACTGATAATACCTGTGTACTGTTTTTCTCTATTTTTTTCTCTTTCTTCAACTCTTCAAGTATCCGGATAAACGCACCGTATATATTATACCCAGTCTCGTTTTATCTAATAACAACCTTATCAATGTTACGAGTAATGTATTCGCTCGTAGCGTAACATATTTACTCGTCAAATGTACTACACGTCTATTAGTCGCATTAGCCAGGGCTTTGGATGCCTTCGTCTCTAATTTCCCATAACATCTATTTTTCATTCGTAGGTATCTGTCTGTAGGTACCGTTTCGGATTCTCTTCTATTTGAGTGGTATTAGCTGTACGAGTATGTATTGTCACTATATGTAGTGTCTAGTTTACTTAATTTTTTTTACAACTTTACGTGGTCGTGGATCGCTGTTGTTGAATTTGATCAAGTCCAATAATACATAGATACTTTATATCAAAATTGGAGGGGAGGGAAAGGTCTAATCGAAAATTTTATATCAACAAAAATTGTTTCTAGGATCCTTGTCTACAACTTTTGTTCGAAAATTTTTTCAATTGGACCCCTAACTCCATCAGTTTTTCAATAATATAAGTTTCTGAGTCATATTATGCGAAATTATAGGGAGAGGAGGGGAGGGGAGGGCCTAATCGAAAATTTTATATCAACAAAAATTGTTTCTAGGATACTTGTCTACAACTTTTGTTCGAAAAATTTTTCAATGGGACCCCTAATTCCACCCGTTTTTCAATAATATAAGTTTCTGAGTCATATTATGCGAAATTGGAGGGAAGAGAAGGGTCTAATCGAAAATTTTATAATAACAAAAATTATTTCTAGAACCCCAGTCTACAACTTTTGTTTGAAAAATTTTTCAATTACCCCTCTCCCAATTTTGAAAAAGTATCTACCTGATGTTAGGTGAAATTGGAGGAGAAGGAGGAATCCAATCGAAATTTTAATATTGACCAAAATTATTTTTAGAATCTTACCTAATCTGCAACTTTTATTTGAAATTTTTTTCAATTGGTCCCTTCCTGCTTTCCTCTTATAATTTTTCAATTAGTATAGGTATCTTCGAAGTGTTATGCAAAATCGGTGAGGAGGCTGAGGTCTAATTGAAAAAATTTTCAAGCAAAAGTTGTAGCTTGAAGTCTTAAGAAAACTACTTAATAGTTAATATTAATTTGATAAATTGCGAACGTCTTAAAATTTTTTATAAACAATCAAAGCATCAAAAACCAATGAGTACAATTTTGAAAAATTATAAAATTTTGATAAATTGGTAAAGCAATGGTGAATTGATACATTTTTTGATAAATTATTGAGAAAATTTTGAAAAATTCATCAAGTGATTGATTGATCCAATATCGACGAAAATATTAAACTTTGAAAAATTGGTGAAAATTTGAAAAATACGTACGATTTTGACAAATTAAAAAAAAATAATTGAAAATTTGAAAAATTGACAAATTATTAAAAATGGATTACAACATTAATAAATTCATAAAATTTTTAAAACCTAATAAGATATTGATGGATTAAAAACCAAATTGATTAACTGATAAATAATTGATACATTTTGGAAAAATTATATCTACAATTTTGTTAAAATGATAAAACTGTAAAGAATTGATACAGTACGAAAAATTAAGGAAAGTTGAAATAATTGAAGAAACTTTGAAAAGTTGACGTAGAGCATTAAAAATTGATGAAATTACGAAAATTTGAGAAAATTTTCGAACAGTGACGAAACTTGGAAAAAAATCAGATGAATTGATAGATCAATACAATTTTGTTGAATTAATAACAATATTACGAAAAAATTGACTAAAAATCGAAACATTGATCAAATGCAGATAAATTGATACGTATATAAAAAATTGATACAATTTCATTGAAGTAATAAAACATCGAAAAATTGATAAATCAATACAAAATTCAATAAACTGATGATATAACAACAAATTATTTTTAAAAATTTAAAAAACTGGTAAAATGCAGATAAATTAATAGAAAATTGATACAATTTTTATAAATTAATGAATCAATAAAATTTTGATGAATTGATAATATTAGGTACCTATGATAACTTGATAAAATTTTGTGAAACTGATGAAAATTTAAAAAAAAAATTAATTCATAAAACAATACAATTTTGATATTGATAATATCAAGTATTAGGTATGGCAAATTAATAAAATTTTAAAAATGGATGAAAAATTAGAAAATTGAAAAAGTACTCATAAATTATTGATAGGAATATAAAAAATTACTCGACTTTGATAAATTAATAAAATTGTCAAAAAGTTATAAAATTTTGTAAATGAAATGATATAAAACTTTGATAAGCTAATGAAATATGTTAATGATGAATGACAAAACTTGTGAAAAATTGATCAAATACTGAAAAATTGATCAAAAAATAAAAAATCTGAATTAGTACAATTTTTGAAAATAATATACCTAATTAAAAAAATTATGAAAAATCAAAGAATTTTGAAAAATTGATAGGATTTTATTAAATGATAAAACTTTAAGAATTATTAATGGAAAAAAAAATAAAATAAAAAAAAAATGATAAATCGATAGGTATCATTTTGATGGAAATCAATTCATCAATCTTTCATCAATTTCTCAATGTTGCATCACATCAACAAAATTGAATCAATTTTCTTAAAATTTTCAAAATAATTCATCACTACTTATTCAAAATATGTTTTTTAAATTGAGGACTAAAAAATCATAATAAGTACGTTTTTTGATAAATTGGTAAAAAATATTGATAGAATGAAATTTTGTAAAATTATTGTAAAATTAACGAAGGTTTGAAAAAAGATGAAGTACCTAGGTACTGATAAATTGATAAGATAACCCTGATAGAACATCAATACAATTTTCATATGCATAAAAAAATTATGAAAAATTGATAAATTATTGATAAGATGATAAAATTTAAAAAAATTGTAACCATTTTGTTGAAGCGATAATATTTTGATAAACTGGTAATTGATAAGCTGAGATAACGCAATTTTGACGAATCGATAAAATTTTGTAAAATTGATGAAATAAAGATAAACTGATAAAACTTTGAAAAATGATGAATTTGATATTGATAAGATTAAAAAAGAAAAAAATTGGTACAATTTTTATTCGAGTGATGAAATTTTGAAAAATTGATAAACTGATGAATCAGTATAATTTTGAGAAATCATCAATTTTTTCAATTTTTCAAAATTTCATTTCATTAACAAAAATTCGTATCTTTTAAACCAATTTTTCAAAGCTTCATCTCTTTAACGAAAATATTGAATCAGTTTTTCAAAATGATATCAATCTATCAAAAATTCATCAATTTGTCAAAGTTTACTCAACTTCGGTAAATTGATGCCATGTTTGATAAACTGATGAATTTTATTTATGTGGGATAATTGATAATAATATTTTATTAAAGTGGTAAATCCGAAAAACTGACTGAAAAAATTTGTCAATTGAAAAGATACATACCTACTTATTAAGAAATCAGTATTTCAGTGAATTAAAAAAATTCTGAAAAACTGATAAATTGATGGTGGATTGAAAACAGAAAAAACTTCGAAATCATAAATTAATAAGATTTGAGAAATCGATACAATTTTGATAAAATTTTGAAGGACTGAAAAATTTTCAGTGTTGGAAAATTTGAATTTGTAAAATTTAGAAAAATCATTGATTTATTGAGAGACTGATGAAATTCTGTTCAGGATACCTTCAAGCACCTTTCATCACTTTTTTCGACACTCTGCATCATCTATCTATGATTGATAACTCAGTAACCGGATCTTCTTGGTGTAATATTATTTTTCCAACAAGAAATTCATTATAAACAGTTACACACGTACCGAAGACTAAAACAAATGACCTGTGTCGTGCCTCCTAGTTCAATATTACCGTATTGTAGATACTTATTCATCATTTGCGGACGTTAACGTCTTTTCAGTATATTTGCTTTTGCTAGCCTAACGTTTCCTTCATATTTGTCCATCATCATCGTCGTTCGTCGCCTTCATTACTGTTATCGTTGTCCAAACTGACCACCATCCCATCTGCAGATATTTCCGGAAGTATACAAATCGTCTTCGCGAACGCCAATATTGCCATCTCATAAGTAAAAAGTACATGTGAATGTGGTACAGTTTGCTGCAGTCTCGCAAAACTAAGGCTGATCACCGCAACTTTACCGTTGCTTCCGATTGATATGTACTTTGTCACTGTCATCATATCCAAATTATCTACTCTCGCCGCTGCGCTGGGTTTCTTCTCAGCATCTCATTCCACATTGACGCGAGATAGAATCCGCAGTTATCATAAAAAATATATTACCTTATCCGCGGCTTTGGCCGGCATCGCGTGCGATGATTTGTGAAAATTAAAACTGATTAAACCGTGATCGACGGAGCACGTAGCACGCGAGATTTCTTCAAAATAAATTTTTTTTTACGAGAAACACATTTTTTTTTCGAGCCAGTCATGGCGCAAAATGCACATATCAATCGAGGGACTGATAATCATCTCTACGAGTCGGGCCAGACATGCACCTAAAAAATGTATTGCAAACGTCAGTTGCTTAATTCACACGGATTTGATGTGAGTGAAAGACGACCTGTTACCCTAATTAGCATTATCGAAGCAGACTTCAGTCCTCACCCAGTATTATCGCTCGTCACTCAGTTTTTTGCCCACTCGGATACCAACCTACTATATATTATAATGGATCATGAATTCTGAATTTCTGGAAAGTACCTAATTTTAAGAGATTGGCTCACTTTATCTGATTTTCGAAACGTCAATAAATTATTAAATCTAACCTGACGTTGAGTTGGGGAGGGGGTAATATTTCTCGAAGTAAATGAAAATTGTCCATATAGGGTAATTGTCAAATTTTGAAGATTTACTAAATTTTAAAAATTATTAGCTACACATTAAAAATTGGCATTTTGCTAAATTTTAGATTTGTATATTTTTTTAAAACGCAATAACTAGTCATATATTTTTTAATTCGCCTTAAAACTATTAATTCTAAAAACGGGTCAAATTTTAAAAATTGATACGAGTGTAATTTGAAAAAAAATTAAAATTGAAATTTGAAGAATTCGTCGATTTTTTTAAAGTGTAAACATTTCCCAAATTTTAAAAATTTAGTTGAATTGCAAAAAATGATCGAATTTCAAAAATTGTAAAAATATTAGGTTCTCAATGTTTTTTTTTTTTTTTTTTTTTTTTTAATTTAATTGAATTTTATCAATTGAACTGATTTCAAAAAATAACGAAATTTTGAATATTTACCTATACTAATTATAGGTACATTCAAAAAAACTGACAAATTTTCAACAATAAAAAAAATTTACTAACTTCAAAAATTGACTTCTTTATTTTTCAAATATTAATCCCATTTTTAAAAATTGACAAAATTAAAAAATAAATAAAAGGTTTAAGAATTTTAACTTTATACAAAATTTTAAAAATTACATGACTTTTCCAATTTTTTTGATTTTTTTTTTTTTTTGCAAATTGATCTTATTTAAAAACTTGATGAAAATTTAATAATCATCAAATTTTGAATTTTTACGTTTTCTTTTTTTGTTGTAAAAATCGGCTAAGCTTTGAAAATTGACTTTTTTTTCAATTCGCAAGAAGACCTTATGTTTTCAATGTTTTTTTTTTTTTTTTTTCAACTCAATTGAATTTCGTCAATTTAACTAATTTCAAAAATTAACGAAATATTGAAGATTTACCAATACTAAATTCAAAAAAACTGACAAATTTTCAAATTCGAAAAAAATCTACTCAACTTCAAAAATTGACTTCTTTATTTTTCAAAAAATAATCCCATTTTTAAAAATTGACAAGATTAAAAAAAAATAAAAAAATTTAAGAATTTAACTTTTTTTTACAAAATTTTAAAAATTGACTTCTTCATTTTTTTGATTTTTTTTTTGCAAATTGATCTTATTTCAAAACTTGATTAAAATTTAATAATTATCAAATTTTGAATTTTTATGTTTTTTTGAAAATTGACTTTTTTCTTCTTTTTTTAATCCAAGGGGACCTTATAATTTATTCAAATTTTTAAAATTTATAGGTACTTAGTTCCAAATATGCCGGTACCTATTGATTTAAAATGTTAAAAACGACCAATTTTTCAATTATTTTCACCTAATTTTAAAGGTTTACAAATTTTCAGAAATCTTCCAAATTTTTAAAATTTATACCTAGCATTAAAATTTCAAAATTGTGAAAATTTATTAGTCTCCTGAAAATTGATTTTTCAATTTTTTTTTTAATTTCACTGAATTTCAAAAATTAGTCTATAATATTAAAATTTTATAAAAATTAAAAAAAATTACCCAACTCCAATTTTTGGTCAAATTTTAGAACTTCAGGAAATCAGTAAAGTTGTGAAAATTGAGTTTTAACTTTTTCTGAAAATTTGGCTGAATCTTACAAATGATTCAATTTAAAAAAATTATTCAATTTTAATAGGTAATTACTAAATTTTGAAAATTGTGGAAATTGAACAAAAAACTTGAGAAATAAATCGACTTTATATACCTATGTGAGTGTGGATGGGAAAAGGACCTAAGCAGGAAAAACGTTTTTTTGGTAATGAATGTTTTAAACTTTGCAAGTCTGTATCTCCGTACGTAATGCAATAACTGATAACTTTGAAACGTTGTACAGTCGTTGAGGGGTCTTAGTGGAATATTCATTTCCCAACAATTTTGACCCCTCATGTTCACAGCCTATTTCACAAAAGGGGACAATTTTGAGTGAAATCAGGGTTGCTAAAACTAAAAATAAAAAAAATGCCAAAAAATATTTTCAACCATGCTGATTACGAATATCATACTCATAATGTCAACTTTTTTGTTTTTCATGACGTTTTTGATCATTTTTAACAAAAAAAAAATGTATAAAAAATGTAAAAAAATTATTAAAAAAATTATAAATTTTTTAAAAATTTTTTAAAAAGTTTCAAAAATTGATTTTTATTGGTTTTGGGTAAGTCTGGCCCGCCTGGGGGGCTGAATATTTTTCGTGGGTCCATGAAACCATTTTTAAATGAAAGTACAGCTCAAAATTGACCAAAAACAGCCAAAACCTCAAAATCGATTTTTTCCTGCTAGCTCCCTTTTCTCATCCACACTCACATATTTTTTAATTCGAGTTAATTGTGTACTTGGATGGAATACTCGAGTTTATCTAATTTCAAAAATTCATTAAAATTTTCAATGACCAAAGTTTCAAATTTCTCCTCTTAAATGAGAAAAAGAGAAACGAAAAAATCGTAGTATCCTACTTTTCACCACATCGCATTTTTTTTTTACAATTTTCAGAAATTTTCCAAGTTTTGAAAATTATTTTATCCTGTATACCACAACATATGTCAAAAACGACATAAAATATTGATTACCTACAGTTATACGATTTTTGGAAATTGTAAAAATTCATCAAGCTTTGAAAATTGTATATCGATTTAATTTTAAATTTAGCTGGATTCCAAAAATTGATCCAATTTTAAAAAGTAAAAAATATCAGCCTACAAATTTCCACTAAATTTTTAGAACTTCTAGAAAATGACACGATTTTGAAAATTATTGAGCTGTTTTAACTTTCTTTTTTTTGTTGAAAATTTGGCTGAACTTTACAAATTGATTCAATTTTAAAATTTTGATAAAATTCACTAATTACCAAATTTTGAAAATTGTGGAAATTAATTGATCTTTGAAAATTGATTTTTTTAATTTTTTTAATTCATACGCATTTTATCAATAAGGAGATCTAATTTTAAAAATTGATTCCATTCCAAAAACTTATTAAAATTTTCAAATAACCAACTTCTTAATTTTTATCTAATTAGCTAAACTTCAAAAATGTATCCGATTATGACATAATTAATCATTTACAAAAATTAAGTTAAATTTTAAAAATTGATTAAATTTTAATTAATTCTTGTGAATTTCCAAATTATAAATTTTTGCAAAATTTTGAAAATCGTAAAAATTGATCAAACTTTAAAAATAAAAATGTATCAAATTTTCAATTTTCACAAAATTTTTGATTTTTGTCAAATTTTATGCTGATTTGCTAGCTTTATTCTAGAATTAAAAATCATTAATTAGCATAATTAATACATTAAACTATGCCTAAACACATTATTCATGTTACGGTAAGAGGATCATTTCAGCAAAGTCAAAAAAAAATTATAAAAAATCTGCCACCCGTGGGGCTTGAACCATCTACCTCCTGCATGGTAATCCTCTTCCTTAACCACTATGCCATACCTTATCGTTGAGGAATTAGCAATAAAACGCTTATAATAGGCAGTTTAGTACTTCCAGACGTGTTGGACTTAGAAAAATTTTCACCAATTTTTAAAATTTGGAAATAATTTCAAATATCGTCACAAAATCGTTGAAAAATCGTTCGACAAATTTCAGATTAAGTACTTGTCGATAATGTAGTTTCAAATATCGCCACAAAATCGTTGAAAAATCGAATTCGAGGAATTTCATATTACGTGTCGATAATATAGTTTCAAATATCGTCATAAAATCGTTGAAAAATCGAATTCGAAAAATTTCAGATTACGTGTCGATAATAAAGTTTTAAATATCTTCACAAAATCGTTAAAAAATCGAAATCGAGAAATTTCATATTACGTGTCGATAATATACCCGAGCGGCACACTCGATCGATAATATCGGAAGATGTAACGTATCGATAAAAAATCGTTTGAAAATCTATAGATGTTCTCACGATATTATAAAGATTTATCGGTACAATTTCATAGGCAAAAAATCTAAAAACTATCGAATTCGATATTATTAAGATTTTATGACGATATTTGTCAACGATACTATCGACAAAGAATATCAAATTTATCGATTCCGATTTTCCACCGATTTTGTGCAGATATTTGAAACTACATTATCGACAAAGAATATTAAATTTATCGAATTCGATTTTTTAACGATTTTGTAAAGATATTTAAAACTATATTATCGACAGATTATATGACATTTCTCGACTCCGATATTTTACCGATTTTTTGACGATATTTGAAACTATATTATCGACAGATTATATTTAATTTATCGAATACGATTTTTTACCGATTTTGTAAAGATATTTGAAACTATATTATCGGCACATAATATGCAATTTCTCGAATTCGATTTTCTAACGATTGCGTGAAGATATTTGAAACTATATTATCGACATGTAATATGAAATTTCTCGATTTCGATTTTTTTACGATTTTGTGACGATATTTAAAACTATATTATCGACAAATAATCCGAAAATTCTCGAATTCGATTTTTTAACGATTTTGTGAAGATATTTAAAACTTTATTATCGACACGTAATCTGAAATTCCTCGAATTCGATTTTTCAACGATTTTGTGGCGATATTTGAAACTACATTATCGACAAATAATCTGAAATTTGTCGAACGATTTTTCAACGATTTTGTGACGATATTTGAAATTATTTCCAAATTGGTGAAAATTTTTCTAAGTCCAACTCGTCCGGAAGTACTAAACTGCCTATTATAAGCGTTTTATTGCTAATTCCTCAACGATGAGGTATGGCATAGTGGTTAAGGAAGAGGATTACCATGCAGGAGGTAGATGGTTCAAGCCCCACGGGTGGCAGATTTTTTATAATTTTTTTGACTTTTTCTGAAATGATCCTCTTACCGTAACATGAATAATGTGTTTAGGCATAGTTTAATGTATTAATTATGCTAATTAATGATTTTTAATTATAGAAAAAAGCTAGTAAAAGACGAAAAATCGGAATAAAAAATCGATAAAAAATCGACAGAATATCGAATTCGATAAAGTGTAGCAAAAGTTCCGCCTAAATCGTGAAATTATCTTTCGATATTATAGATATATTATCGATAAAATATCTTACTATAATCTCGAAATTTTTGCTAACTATAATTCGTCGATAATCTATCTATATATCGAAAGATAATTTCACGATTTATGCGGAACTAACGCGACACTTTATCGAATTCGATATTCTGTCGATTTTTTATTTCGATAACTTGTCGATTGTGCTGCTCGGGTAGTTTCAAATATCTTCACGCAATCGTTAGAAAATCGAAATCGAGAAATTGCATATTATGTGTCGATAATATAGTTTCAAATATCTTTACAAAATCGGTAAAAAATCGGATTCGATAAATTTAATATAATCTGTCGATAATATAGTTTCAAATGTCGTCAAAAAATCGGTAAAATATCGAAGTCGAGAAATTTCATATAATCTGTCGATAATATAGTTTTAAATATCTTTACAAAATCGTTAAAAAATCGAATTCGATAAATTTCAGATTATTTGTCGATAATATAGTTTCAAATATCTGCACAAAATCGGTGGAAAGTCGGATTCGATAAATTTAATATTCTTTGTCGATAGTATCGTTGACGAATATCGTCATAAAATCTTAATAATATCGAATTCGATAGTTTTTAGATTTTTTGCCTATGAAGTTGTACCGATAAATCTTTATAATATCGTGAGAACATCTATAGATTTTCAAACGATTTTTTATCGATACGTTACATCTTACGATATTATCGATCGAGTGTGCCGCTCGGGATTCCTGAAAATAACCTAAATGAGTAAAAATTTGCCATAGCCACCTTGAACCTGTCTCTCGCAGAGTAGGTAATGGTCTATTTTGATGTGAAATGCCAGGCACTCCACGAACCATCGATAAAAGAATTAAAATTTCAGAAATTACGTAGATAAACGCAATTTCACTATACACAAAGAAGAGAGCTCGCTATCATTGGCAGTCACTAAGTACCTTTGAGAGATTTCGCTCAAGCAGAGAAATACCTGGGGACTGGCGAAATACTCGTATACAAAGTAGTCGTAGAATCGCCATTTCACACATAATAGGTTAATACGTCTTATTACTTACCCAGTAGCGGAATAACGACCACCTTCTCAGCATGACAAAGTAATAGCCGGCTGCATATTGTAGTATTTCATTCTCTACTCAGTACTCGTACACAGTCGAATTACACTCGTAGGTATACGCGTAGTGTACCTATAAAAAAAACACGAAAAAAAGAAAACAAACCCATTAGATAAGAAATCAGCGAACCGTCTAAAGTATCATTATGATTTCATCCGAATGTGTCATATGGCCGATACGATAATTGGCTACGGCCACGGCGCGGAAGAGGTTTTCGTTGATCTTCCTCTTGTCTTGGTAAATTCGCCATTCGGAGGTCCCTCCTGTTACTCCAGGTACTTGTCCGGCCTGCCTGCCATGCCGAGTACCGACCATAAAACCAAACCGAACGCTGTCATCTGAGACCGCACCGCACCGCACCGTATCCAAATATCTATCGTGCTTTCCATATTATTATTGTTGTTGTACTGTACTGGTACATTGCATTGCATCGCACAGCTAGGTGCATGCAGCGTTTTTCCTTTTAACAAGGCGAAAAGAACAGATTCGCGATCAGTATACTCTATAAACCCACATTAGTACTTACGAGTACTCTAAGTATTTTTCATTCGCGTACATTATTAGTTTCGCCTCGTCTCGCCTCATTCTTATAACCCATAATGTTGCTAAGCGAGGAGTCTTCCGAAGGACCAGACCCATACAGTGGCAGGGGAGGGAACGCGGTATAAAAAATATAGGTAACATTGCGGCTACTAATACCATCCGCCGCCGTCTATCTCGCTTTTATTTGTCCGATATTGTATATAGTTTAAAAAAATGTTTCACTCAATGGAACTCGATGTACGTATAAAAAGACTCCGACTCCGCCGTATACCTCGTCGTATTAATTAATTATCCGCTCGAATTATACTCATACAACCTGCTATACCGCAGCATTTGGACTGGTCGACTGGCGAAAAGACTAATTATTATTGCTAGAATACTACGACTATGAGTATACGCAGGCTAGTCAAACAAGGCGTTTTTGGGTCACCTCTCTTACCAATAAACCGATGATAATGGGACCATTTTCGTATCATTCAGATTTCAAAGGTCTTTGTTATTATAATTCCCCCCCCCCCCCCCCGACTGGAAGCAAAAGGAGAATTGCTTTTCGCTTCCATGAACCACGAATAGGAATAATTTCTCGTATTTTCTCTCAATTAAAATTTTTTCCAGTGACAAATTTTTAATTTTCATTCATTTTAGTATGAACGTTTTTTTTTTCAATTTTTTTTTTTTCATTTTATTCATTTTTTATATATTATTATAATAATTATACTTAAAAATGTGAAATCTAATTTTTTTCGAATGTCAATTTTTTGTCAAAATTTTTTCAATGGTTTGAACAAATAAAGGTTTTAAAAGTTGAAAATTTGCAAATGAAAACAAATTGAGAATAATTTGAAAAATTTATTCAATTTTTTTAATTTTATGGGATTAAGTATGTATAAAACAAAATTTTAAAAAAACGGGATATAAGAAAAATATTTTAAAAAATATGGTAATAGATAAAAAGCTTTCATTTTTCAATACAAGTGTAAAGATTTGTTTTTGAGAAAATTTTAATAAACTGGGAATAAGCCATTGTTTCAAAAATAATTCAAAATCATGTAATAAGAAAATTTTCAACTTTTTGTTCATGCATAATTTTTTTACAAATGTTCAGTGTCCTAAAAAAAGAGAGAAAATTGGCCATAGAAAAAATATAACAAAATTGTTTAAAAGGAAAATCGTTTGATAATTGATAATTCTCAAATAATTTTTTTTTTAATTATTACATTTTTTATTTGTAGGTAGGTATTTTCTATTCATTGCAAATGTAATTAAAAATGTGGGAAAATAATAAAGAAAAAATTGTTTCCTAAAAAATTAAAATCAAAAAAATGTTTATAATGAAAAATTCAATAAAACTGTTCAAAAGAGAATAAATCACTTATTTGTTTTCAAAAAAATTCATTAAAACATAATTGACAAAATAAGGAAAAATCTTAAGAAAAATAAGTTTGTATTTTAAAAAATCTGAAAAATGTTGCCCAAAAAATCTGAAAAATTTGAAGTACAATAAAATTTTAGTAAAAATTTAATACAATTATTCGCAAGAAAAATTCAAGAGTTCACAAAGAAATTTTTAAAAGTATTTGAACAAAAAAATAACAGAAGTCAGAAACATTTGCCAGAAAAAATCTGTTATTGAACTTTTCCCCCAAAAAGTCAAACGTAAAAAAATTGAAAAAAATGGATGAAAAAAATTTCATCTTTGATTGAAAAATATAATAAAAATTGCTTTTTAAAATTAAAAAAAAAAAAAAATACTTAAGATAAAAACTTGATGAAGTACCAGTTTATAAGAAAGTGCAGCGCTTTCAAAAAAAAAAAAAAAAAAAGTTCTGGAATAAAAAGACTAGGTATAATTTTGAACAATGTCAAAAAAGGATAAAATGATTTTTGAAAAAAATACTGTTTTCAAACTAATTGAAAGAAAGAATTTCTTTAAAAAATAAACAAAATGAAAAATGAATTTGAAAATAATGTGTAAAAAAACGATTTGAACAAAAGCTGAAAACACTTGTTTCATAAAATTTTGTTTATAACCCCCCCCCCCCCCCAAAAGGACTAATCCCAAAAAAAAATTTTTGAAAAAATTGGCCCAAACATTTTTTTTGTAAAAAATAAAAAAAGTTCACCAGAAAAATCAGTTGGTGTTTTCGAAGAAATTGAAAAAATTATTCCTAAAAAAGGGAGAAAATATTTAAAAAAATGAATTTGAACAAAAGTTGAAAAAATTCGTCTTCAAAAATTCTGTTTTTGGACATTTCTTTTAAAACATCAAACATCAAAAAATTGAGAAAATTGTCGTTTATTTATAAAAAATCCGTGGTTAAGAATTGAGAAAAAAAAATCTATCTACTGAATTCAAAAAATTGAAGCATTTTAAAAACGTAATGAAACTGTCCACAAAAATTCAGCTTTTTCACAAAAAATGAAAAAATCGTTTTAGTAAAAAGTAGATAACATTTTGAAAAAAAGATTGAAAACACTTGGTCCAAAAAATTCTTTTTTTTTGACAATTTTTTGTTAAATGTCAAAAAAATGTCAAAAAGTTGAGAAAATTAGGTATTTCAAAAAAGATTAAATCTATGTGTTTAAAATTTTGTTTTAAAAAATGTTTCCCAAAAAATTTAAAAAATATAAATTGTGTCTCTTTTGGAAAATATGAAAAAAAGTTGTTCGCAAAAAAAATGATTAGTGTTTTCAAAGAAATAAAAAAAAAAATCTTTGAAAAATTAAAAAGGAAACGTAAAAGGATTAATTTTTAAAAAATGTCTCGAAAGAATGATAAAAAAAAATTGAACACAAATTGAAAGCTTTTCGTTCAAAAAATTCTGTTTTTGAACAAAATGTTTCAAAAAAATTGAAAAATTGAAGTATTGTAAAAATGTAATTAAACTGTACACCTGCAAAATCCAGTATTTTCACAGAAATTGAAATTATTTTGAAAGAAATTTAACTACGTGTTAAAAAAATAAATGTTTTCCCAAAAATAAAAAAATGTGAGATAGGGTCCTAATAATGAAAATTGTAAAAAAAAAATTAAAAAAATTGTTTATCTAAAAAATCAAAATAAAACTATGAAATGCATTTAAAAATTTATTTTTGGCCCAAAAAAAACACACAATCAAACAAGAGTTGCGCACATTTCATTTTAGGAAAAAGGTCTGTTTGAATATTTTTTTTAATAGAATTACCTAAATGTCACGAAAAAATGAGCAAATTATTATTTTTTAATTATCCATGTTTCTTAAGTTTCTTTAGAAAATGAAAAAAAATCTGTTGGTAAATGTAGTTCTTGAAAAATATTAACATATGTGACCCGGCACGTTAAAAGGGACCTAGTAGGTATTTTACAAATTTTTCAGGAGAGCAAAAACAAACTTTGGAAATGAATATCTCTGGAACGAATAGACCGATTTTTCTAAAACTTTGGGGAATTGTTACTGGGTATAAGTGAAATATTTTCCAATATTAAAAAAATAATTATGGGCGAACATTTTTGTATAATGGCGCAAGGGAAATTTGACCAAACTCAGTGTTGCCAAAATGGGAAAAAAATTTTGTGATAAGTAAATTTTTGAAGTTTACTGATAACAAATGTAACATTGATTTTAGGCTAAATTATGAAGATTTCGTGTCATAGGTGATCATAAGATGAAAAATACATCGAAAACCACAGTGATTACAGATTTACTAGGTCCCTTTTGTCATGCCGATTGAAAATATTGACTTTTTCGAAGTTTTTAGTGATTCAAGTGATAGACCATGGTAAGTGGACCTCAGAACACCAAAAAAGTGAAAATCGATTTTTTACCTACTAGGTCCCTTTTAACGTGCCGGGTCACATATTTCAAAAAATTCACAAAATTTTAAGTAGATATTAAAAAAAAAAAAATTAACACAATTTCAGATGCAAATAATTGCATTGTAACTTGATAGATTTTTCTCAATTTAATTAATTAATTATTTCCAATTTACGAATCCAACGAACCAGATAAAATTCTCATTCCTCCCCTCGCCCTTTAAAAAATACCCCCTCTTCTTGTTCCAAAAAATAATCCATCAGCAGGTTTTCGCGTACCCAAAATCGCAAATTAAAAACCAATTCATTAGCGTGAAGTAGCTCTCATTTCACGTATCCGATTGAAGAAAATTCACGCCCGCAGCATCTCCATCCAACTCTCACATTCATTCACCAAACCATAGCACACCTGCCACGCCACGATGCTATCTTCGCGATAGAGATACCATCTCCCATACACCAATTCCATCAACATTCGAGCCATGTAACTAATGTAAGCCAATCTAGGATAAAATTTATCACATCAAAGACAGGCCGGGCGGGCGCGGGCGAGACGACGTAAACTTTCAGCAAAGAAAGAATATATATTTTTTTTTGCCTAATATACGAACGTGGTGGTGTTTGCTGTTTGATCGAATGACGAAAATTAGGGCATCGTATTACGGTCGGTTGGCGAGAAAGGTACAAAGTATATCTCGCGTCTTCGTCCATAAGTTGAAATCAATTTCAGAAAGGTACGCATAGAGATAGAGAGACGAGATCAAAGAGTACACTATTAGAGCGGCAGTTGTGCTGTACTGTGCTCCAGCTAATAAGAGTGGGCAATAGTATGCGAAAGTACGAGTACGACTGAATCTCTTTACTCTTGGAAATGTTTACGAGTGAAACGAGCGCGCCGATCGCGTCGTTTGATTTATGATCTACGAGTAGACCCGGTCACGAATTATCTCAGCTTGGTTCGTCGTCGCTCCGAGCTGTCATTTCCCAAAAACAATTTACCTATCGGCAAATTAATTAAAACTGGTACCATAAACCGAACCGCGAGGGAAAGAAAACAATAAAAAAAACGAAAATCTACTCGCAGCTAATCATTCGACGTTCGACGTGTTCGCGAGACTTTAACGACTCGATTTTTATACGTAAATTAAAAAAATTGATAGATTTTAAGTAGGTACAAAGGCATCTGCTTAATTAACGACGAATACCTGTCTATACAGGGTGTCCCTGTTCAGACTAACCAGACTTGAGATGTGGATGCTGTAACTGACTTCCAGTAACGAAAAACTTTATGTGCATTAGGTGCCTAGCTTTATTTTGAAGGGGCAATGGTTTGCAAAAATTTCAAAATACCGCCAAGACAATAAATGAAGAAGATGTAAATCTTTGAGAGGAACAGAAAAAGTTGAGAAAAAATTTGGTTATCTAAGAAAATGAAGGGGCTGCTACAGCCTACAAAGCTTCGAAAATCGGTATTTTTGAACTTCAAGGCTCCATAACTCCTTCACTTTCAAAGATAGACAAATTCTCCACATGACTTTTTTTGTTATTCACCAAAGGTACACCTGTTCAAATAGCTCATGTCTAGTTTACTCAGTTTGATTACATGGAAGTGGATCGTTTTTGTTGGATTTCAAGTCCAGTACTACATGTACATATATTTAATATTTGAAAAAGGAGGGGAGGGAGGGGTCCAATAAAATTTTTTGTCATAACCAAAATTATTCCTAGGACTTCAAGTTACAACTTTTGTTTGAAAATTTTTTCATTTGGACCCCTACCTCTCCCAGTTTTTTTAATAATATAATTTTTCAAGTCATCTTATGCGGAATTTGAGGGGAGGGAGGGGTCCAATCAAAATTTTTGTAATAACCAAAATTATTCCTAGGATTTCAGGCAACAACTTTTATTTGAAATTTTTTTCATTTGGACCCTTACCTACCCCAGTTTTTAATAATATAATTATCTAAATATTATGCGGAATTAAAGGAGAAGGGAAGGGAAGGGAAGGGGGAGAGAGGGGATGGTATACTCAAAAATTTTATAATCTAAAATTATTTCTAGGACTTCAAATTACAACTTTTGTTTGAAAATTTTCCAATTAGACTCCTCCCCCAATTTTGAAAAAGTATCTACTTGATGTTACGTGAAATCGGAGGAGAGGGAGGGATCCGATCGAAATTTTTATAATAACCAAAATTATTTTTAGTATCTTAATCTACAACTTTTATTTGGAAATTTTTTCAATTAGACCCCTCCATCAATAATTTTGAAAAAATGTCTGCCTGATGCCATGTGAAATTGGAGCTAAGGGAGGGATCCAATTGAAATTTTTATAATAATCAAAATTATTTCTATGACCTCAATCTGCAACTTTCATTTGAAAATTTTTTCAATTGACCCCTTCCTCCTTCACTCTTCTAATTTTCGGAGTGTTATGCAAAATCGGTGGGAGGGAGGGAACCAATTGAAAAAATTTTCAAACAAAAGTTGTAGCTTGAAGTCCTAGAAATAATTTTGGTCATAACAAAAATTTCATTTGAACCTCTCCCTCCCCTCCAATTTTAATCAAGTATCTTAGAATTGGATTTGCTAAAATTCAACAACAATTAACAATCCATTTCCATACAAACAAACGGACAAGGGAACCTCGCCATTTCGTCACCTTCCATTGAGCTGAAATTTGGCTCACTGAAAGAGCATGCCATCCAGACCTCACAACCAAATTTTCAGCTGCCGAAGTTGATCATGGTGTCTAACTTTATTTTTTTTTGAAAATTCATGACTTTTTCATGACATGCTTTTCGGGAAAGGGGAGTGTAAAAATCACTGAAAATGTAAATTTGAACTGCTGAAAGTTTCCAACTCTGTTATCAAATAGAAAGCAAAATATTGCTCGAGCGTAGCGAGAGTGAAATTTTCTAAAAGAAATATTCAATTATAAAAAAAAAAAGGGCAAATTTTGCCTAATAAATAAAAAATTCATGACTTCCAGCAGCAAAATTCATGACTTTTCATGACCTAGTGATTTTTTTGAAATTCATGACTTTTTCATGACTTTCATGACCCATTTTCAAATTTCATGACTTTTCATGATTTTCATGACCGTTTGACACCTTGTTGATTTTTCGATTTTTGGCGAATTTTTGAAAATAGCTAAAACTGCCTCCAAAAAACCATTTTTTGAAAAAAAAAATTTGTAAATTTCAAGATAGAATGCTGAAAATCGGTTTGTATACTAAAGTCGACCTCTCGAGTCGATTGCCACCATTTTCAAAGTGATCTGGAGCCTCCAGAAAAAGTTGACTTTTCTCCAGCGCACTGGAAAAGCTCCAGACGGCGCTGTAATCAACTTCGGCAGCTGAAAATTTAATCCTAGCGTTAGTATGATGCCATCTATCGATTGACGTAGTTGAATCCAAAATCCAAGGTGACGAGTTCGCACGTGTTTTTTTTTGACAACTTGAAAATTCTGCATTTTTTTGAAAATGTCCAAAAAATCAATTTCTCCAGCATATCACCCGAAACTTCTTCTACCCCCCTAAAGTCGACCCCCCGAGTCGATTGGCACCATTTTCAAAGCGATCTGGCGCCTCCAGAAAAAGTTGACTTTTCTCCAGCACAATGGAATCTCTCCAGACAACAAAAGTCAAAATTTTCTGAAGGCTCCAGATCGCTTAGAAAATGGTGCCAATTGACTCGAGAGGTCGACTTTAGTATACAACCCGATTTTCAAGATTCTATCTGGAAATTTACATTTTTTTTTCTTCAAAAAATGGTTTTTTGGAGGTGGTTTTAGCTGTTTTTAAAAATTCGCCAAAAATCGAAAAATCAACTTCGGCAGCTAAAAATTTGGTTGTGAGGTTTCAGTGGCATGCTCTTTCAGTGAGCCAAATTTCAGCTTAATCGGAGGTGACGAGTTCGCGAGGTTACCTTGTGAGTAAACTTGATTGATGGAATTTTACAATTTTCATGTCTCATCAGTCATCAGTGCACAGTCAAAAACTGATTTAGGCAATCTTAAAACTTTTTTGTTATTTCAAAGTGCTAAACACTGCCAATGTCAAAAAAAAAAAAAAATTGAAAGCAGTTTTGCCAACTATAATTTTGTTTGACAAAATACCAATTTTCAAAGCTTTGTAGCTCCTTCATTTTTAAATTTAGGCACCATGCTTACTTAAATTTTTTTCTAGTGGTACTTAGTTGTTTCCAAATCTCAAGTCACTTTTATTCATTACCAGGATACCCTGTATGCAGATAGGCAGAAGCACCCAAATTGAGCACCTTAAAAAAATGACGCATCATACATTTCATTATTACCAAACGTTACTCGTCGAAAAGAGAAAAAAAGAAACCTCGCGTGGTTAAATAGATTTTCTATAAGCAGGCAGATAGTTAAGGCACCTTAAATGACTCAATTAAAAATTATGGTTTCAGAACGATTAGCAAGTAGTTATTATAACACACATATTTAACCCGCGAACCGGCTGCTGTCGACGTCGACGACGGCGCAGGAAACGCGTTTTTTTTTCAAATGACCAGATAACATGCGCCCATCGCCATTCTCGGAAGTACGGCGAAAAGTTTCCAAGCTGTAGCGAATCATTAATACGAGGTGCCGAGTGCTCCGCAGATTCGCTCTACTTCCAATCATGGCGATGGCGATGTCGGTGGAAAAAAAGTACATAAAAAAATCCAATCCCATCGATTTTCTACTAAATACACAGAGTCGCCGGATGGTTTTATCATGTTAATTTAGGTACCAAACTCTTATCGAGTTTACCTTTTTTTTTTCTTCCTTTCGCGCAAAAAGAAGATGGCAAGCTTGCGAGTGGCACTGGCACTGGCTAATTGACGTCTCGGTACAGTTTTTCTCACGCCAATCGCCCGATGACCTTTCCGTGTCGCGTACAGTAATTTCGACCAGCTCCGCGCATCCTTCTCATTCTGACATCGCTCAAGTCGTCGAGATCATTTCGAAAGGGGAAAAAAATCACGATCGTGTATCCGCCGCATTGCGTAGCTTATAGATCGAGTCGAGTGCTTTATATAGGCTATTAGTGCAGCCTATGTCTTTCCCCTGCCACCTGGCCGAGGATGGCCTAGGTAAGGTACCAATGGATTATACGAAAACTAGCAATTTTACTCGAATAAATTTCTGGGCACGATTGTTTGATGACTAAATGGTACGTTTTTTTTTCTCTCTTCTTTTTCGCATAAAACACCACGATGCGATGCCCTGTTTTCTCATTTATCATCTATTGTGGCTCTCTCACGAATTTTTTTGAAGTATTGAAATCGTAGCTGAACGTACGTACGTAGAGAATCATATTTACGTATAAGTATATGTAGTCTTCCCTATGGCTTCGAGCGAAAGCATATCGTAGGATATGTGAGTTTAACAAAGGTCAAGCTAATGTGCACAATTTGGTCATTATTAATATTAAACGTTATGGGTAAAAAAGTACATAGTATTTACTGGGTCAGACTTTACTCCTTCCATGCCCCAGCCATTGCTTATATTGCTGGTGTACTCGTTCCCAAAAATCTGGAATCTTCGTTTGCATTTAAGTAATCTCAAATTAAATAATAACTGAAAATATGAAAAAATTAAAAGTAATTGAAAATGAAGGAATGATCTCTACCCAAAAAATAATTAATTACTTTCAATTCGATAAATCAACAAAATATTTGTTTTTGATAAATCCAATAATTTTTTGATCAATTCAATTTCTTCGATTCTCAAATCTCAGCTCGTTATAACTTCGATTAGGCTGAAATTTGGCTCACAGATAGAGCACGTCACCCAGACCTCAGAACCACATTTTGAGATGCCAAAGATGATTTTTCGATTTTTGGCGAAATTTTTGAATTGCGAAAATATTCCATTAGTGAATCTATTTTTTATGAAAATTGTAAATTTTTGAGATAAAACTCTGAAAATTAGTTTGTATACTAAAGTCGACCCTCCCTACTCGATTACGACTATTTTCGAAGCGATCTGAAGCATACAGCAAAAAATTGCTTTTCAAGATTTTCGGACTTTAAAAAAATACACTGGAGAAAAGTCAAATTATTCTGGAGGCTCCAGATCCCTTTAAAAATGGTCGCGATCGACTCGTGGGGTTGACTTTAGGATGTAAACCGATTTACAGAATTTTATCTAAAAATTTACAATTTTTGGAAAAATCTGATTTACAAATGGGCTATTTTTGAAATTTTCAAAAATTCGCCAAAAATTGAAAAATTAAATTGGTGAGCTCAAAATTTGGTTCCGAGGTCTGAGTGTAATACTCTTTCAGTGAGTCAAATTTCAGCTCAATCAAAATTGGCAAGTTACCAAGGGTCCCTTGTCAGTATACGATTTTCAGTAATCGAATTTTTAAAAAAAATAATAATAATATTCAATCTCCCCCCCCCCAGGCAAAAACATAGATTAATTTTTCAACTTTTATTATTTAAATTGATAAATTTTCCAACCTAAATAAATCGATGATTGATAAAATATTTTCAAAAATTTTAATAAAAATTCGTTTTTTTTTTGTTTTTTTTTTTAAAAACATCGATAGGCATAAACGAATTTTTTAAACAAAAAAAAAAAAAAAAAAAATTGATAAATGTATTTTTTGATTTGTAAAAAAACGATGAATTTTCAATTTTCATCTCCTAATATAATTAATGTCTGATAAAATTTTTCCAAAAAATACTGATGACTCGATTTAAAAAAAAATGATGGTCCAATTTCTCCAACAGACGAAAAAATATACTTTATAAATTTTGTGACTTGAAAGCAAATTTATGATATTTTTTTCAATTTTAATTCTTTGGTCGATGGAATTTTTGATTTTGATTAAATCGATCGTTGGTCAAATTTCTCCAGAAATGTTAGTAATAAGTAGGTAACTTGAATTTTCAAAAAAATGTCAAAAATCGGTTTGAAACATTGATAATCGAATTGTATAAGTACCTATTCGAATTTTTGAAGAAATATCGATAATCGAATCGAATTTTCGGAATAAATATCAGTATTTGATCAAATTTTTAAAAAAATGACTTAGGTATGTGAATTTTTGAAAGAAAATGTATAGGAGATCGAATTTTAGAAAAAAGAATATCGATGGTCGAACTTTTGAAAAAAAAAATCATGGTCAATAATTTATTATTGTTAAATTTTTGAAAAAAAAAAATCGAAAGTTGAATTTTCAGGAAAAATATCGATGTTAAAATTTTTAAGAAAAATCGATAATAAAAAAAAATACGTTACTTTGACCGAATTTTTTCAAAACATTGAAAGTTGAAATTTTGAAGGAAAAAAATATCGATGGTAAAACTTTTGAAAAAAATGTTGATAAGTATGATTTTGAATTTTTGAAAAAAGAATATGGATAAGACTTCTAATTTTTTTTAAAACAATTTTTGAAAAATTTCGATAATTGAGTGTTCAGAAATATATCGATGATCGAATTTTTGATGAAATATCATTATTTTTTTCAATATCGAAAATCGAATTTTCAGAAAACATATCGTCAAATTTTTGAAAAATATCGATATTCGCATTTCTTTAAAAAATCGATAGGTAGCAGAATTCTTTTTTTTTTGCATAAAAAAGAAATCGAATGCCGAATTTTTTGAAAAATACAGATACCTACTTAATCGAATTTTTAGAAAAAATATCGATATTTAGTTTAATTTTTTAAAATACATCGGTAGTTAGGTACATCGATTTTCAAATTTTTGGAAAAAATATCGATTGTTGAATTTTTGAAAAAAAAATATATAATATCGATGATTGAATTTTTTAAAGAAAAAATCGACAAACAATCGAAGTTCTCAAGAAAAATGCAGGGCTTATTCTAAGTAAAATTTGGAGCAGCACAAGCTTAGCTGGCCAGAGCCATGTTAAATATCGGTATAATTGGCGTTTGATGGGGGGGGGGGGGGGGTTTGCAACCGCCACTTGTAAATCTAAAAAAAAAAAAATCTGAAAAATTTCTATCTCCAAAAAATTCAAAATTTTGTTTCTCAGAAAAAATAAAAAAATTTATTTCTTTAAAAGACTGAAAAAATTTGTTTCTCCAAAAACATTTAATATCTACCTATTTAAACATTTTGTTTCAGAAAAAAAAATAGGAAAATTTTATTTCTTTTCCAAAAAAATTGAAAGATTTTTTTTCTCAACTTTTTCAATTTGGAAAAATAGAAAATAAAATTACTGACTTCGAAAAATAAGATTTTCTACTTAAGAAAAAAAATTACAAAATTTTTCTTTCACAAAAAAATTGAAGAATTTTTTGTTTTAATTGTTTTATACGTAGTTTTATTATTTGCTTAATTAAAATTAAGAAACTAGATTAGTTATTTTGTCTTCATTTTTGCTCTTGTTCGAAAGCTTATTTTATTTTTTGTTTTCTTTTACTACTAATTGGAAAAATAAAAAATTGCTTAAATTTTTTTGGAACTGCACAAAGTAATTTCAAACTCCACAAAGTGGGCGGAACTGCACGTTAGAATAGGCTCCGGAAAAATGTAATCTTTAAATTTCGATTAATCAATGGTTCATCAAATTTTCTAAAAAAATATTGATACAACAATTTAATTTCTATATATATATTTTTTTTTCTAGAAAAATGAATACTTAATCGTATGTTTTAAAAAAAGTATCAAACATTTTTTTGAAATGAAAAAGTCTATGATTTCTATTTTGATTAATTGGTCAATTTTTTCTTAGTTTTTAAACTTCATTTAATCAATCCAGCCAATTGTGTGTTAAATATAATTTATTCAACAAATCTACTCGTATTCCTTATCATTTTACTGTTCAATGGATTTTTTATCAATTTAATGAACAGAGTACTCCACTTCATGAAACAAAAACACCACTATTAATTTTCACAAGCATCCTGCAGAAATTATTGAACAGACAGTATATACCTACTTATCTAACAATTCGATCATTTTAAGAAGCCATCGGCAGCGAAAATGTATCACAAGAGCCTCCATAATGGT
Source organism: Balanococcus diminutus (assembly GCA_959613365.1). NCBI lineage: Eukaryota > Metazoa > Arthropoda > Insecta > Hemiptera > Pseudococcidae > Balanococcus > Balanococcus diminutus. The sequence continues at coordinate 4,827,991 of OY390715.1, forward strand.
CTTCATAACTAAAAAAAAAATCCAGTTTCGTATTTTTCTCTTTCATGCCTTTCCATTTTATAAATTATGGAATCTATGGATGGATAGTGTTGCTACGTATGCGAATGCGAATGCGATACATTATCGGGCAGTAAATTGTGTCAGTGTGCACATATCGAATAAATATGGCGTGGCGTCGGCTGCCAACACGTTATGGGTAATTATTTTTCGATTCGAATCATGCGAGCGTACAAATAGATATTTTTCCATCATTTTGTTCTTGTTTCCATCTTTGTCTGCGGAGGATTTTCTCGTCTAATTCACAAGCTAGGTAATAGAGCTATACCATACTCGTATTTCAGAGCTGCGCCATGTTCACTACAAATAGCTCTATGAAATAATACCTATGTTATAATTCATTAATTATTATCGTGTTACTTCATATATGTAGGTACGACCATAATGAAGGGTTCTCATCGTATATCGAAATACCTACACGAAAAAATTAGCTATACGAGAACCTACAAAATATTATGAATAAGATGAACGCGATCATTACGCGGATGAATAAGGATTTACTGTCGTGGACTGGCTTTTTTTGTCGGTGTGATCATAGATCGCTGGGCCTTCTTCGGAATTTCCGCCTTTTTTATTTAGGTTATTCGGTCGTCGTTTTGTCTTTTTTTGAATTGGATATTTCTTTCAAGACGCATTTACTAGATATTCATACTCAACTCGACAGACATTTTCTTCAATTTGATTTGCCATTTCCTCGAATTTGTGGCCAAATAATACTAACGTCTAGTTTGATAGTTTTGTTTACATTCATGAGGAAGACCTTCGATGAATTTTTTATCAAGTCCAGAGTGCTACATAATACTTTATATTCAAAATTAGAAGGGAGGAAGGGGTCTAATCGAAATTTTTGTAATAACTAAAAGTATTTGTAAAACTTCAAGCTACAACTTTTGTTTGAAAACTTTTTTAATTGGGCCCCTTACCTCCTCACAGTTTTTAATAATGTATTTTGAATGAGTGTGAATAAGTTATATTACTCAAAATTGGTGGGGAAGGAGGGGTCCGATTGAAATTTTTGTTATAACCAAAATGATTTCTAGTACTTTAAGCTACAACTTTTGTTTGAAAATTTTTTCAATCGGGCCCCTTACCTCCCCCCCTGTTTTCAATAATGTATTTGAATGAGTTGGATTATCCAAAATTGGAGGGGAGGGAGGGGTCAAATCGCAATTTTTGTAAGAACCAAAAGTATTAGTGAAACTTCAAGCTACAACTTTTGTTTGAAAACTTTTTCAATCGAGCACCTCTCTCTCCACTTATTTGGCATAATACTCCAAAAATACTAATTAAAAATTGAAGGGGGAAGGGGAAAGGGTCCAATTGAAAAAATTTTCAAACAAAAGTTGTAGCTTGAAGTTTCACTAATACTTTTGGTTCTGACAAAAATTGCGATTGGACCCCTCCCTCCCCTCCAATTTTGGATAATCCAACTCATCAAATACATTATTGAAAACAGGGGGGGAGGTAAGGGGCCCGATTGAAAAAATTTTCAAACAAAAGTTGTAGCTTAAAGTACTAGAAATCATTTTGGTTATAACAAAAATTTCAATCGGACCCCTCCTTCCCTACCAATTTTGAGTAATATAACTTATTCACACTCATTCGAAATACATTATTAAAAACTGTGAGGAGGTAAGGGGCCCAATTAAAAAAGTTTTCAAACAAAAGTTGTAGCTTGAAGTTTTACAAATACTTTTAGTTATCACAAAAATTTCGATTAGACCCCTTCCTCATAGAAAATATCAATTTTCACATTATTCCGCAGAAAAATGGCAAATGCAGAAATCCGCGTACCTGCCTCGAAACACGACTTAATAAACGATTTCGCAACTCTCTAATCTTCGATCCAATTCCAACCATCGAAACTCCATACATCCATATCGTTCACTTCTCCATAGTCCACAAATGTTCCCAAATGAGTCTATACTCGCGAGCTGTCCCGAGAGATGAGCATTACACACGGATTATCTTTCTCTTACGTGATATAATTTATGTAAATACACGTTTCGTGTTAAAGTTTCGCGAGAGTCGTGAGAATTGCCATTCACAGAGTCGCAACGGGCACTCAAGGTATATTGGCGCTTCGCCCAAGTCACGTTTATAGTACTAACTTGATAAGTTTCGCCGTGCGTGTTTCTCTTTTTTATTTTTCGAGTCTTTTATTTTCGTGTTTATTGTTTTTTTCGATACTTATCTGTGGCGATTTGGTGACTGGGAGACAGTTGAATTGCATTTACGAGGCGAACACGCCCGAAAAATGGAAATATACGAGATCGCTTCATTATGATGAACTCATCGCGGCTTGTCTATCGTCCGTTAGATCGTGGGGTTTGGAAAGAAAAATTTTTTTTGATCCGGATAAGGCGTGTAGGGCATATTTTCTATAGGTTTGACGTGAAAGAGAAAGGATTTTTGTGATGAAAAGTTTCCTTGATATTATACCATCGGTTCTTATTAATACATGGCGAAATTGAATTTGAATAAAATTGAAAAATTTCGAATATTTTCGAATTTTTTCATCAGAACCCCTCAAAATGGACCCGAATAATAAGAAAAAATTTTTTTTCACAATTTTTCCAAAGAAATTAAATTTTGGGAAAATGTGAAATTTACCCTTATATTTTCAAAAATGAAAATAATTGAAAAATCATGAATTTTTTGGTTATAATCTCACAAAATGGACCCGACTATTGAGAGAAAAAAATTTTGGGCAATTTTTTCAAAGGAATTCAATTTTAAGAAAAATGTGTAATTCGCCATGTACCCGTGTAGCAATTGTCGACATCGACATTTATGTCGACAAAATTCAGACACATTTTTTTCTCGGTTAACGATGAATTAAAAATGATATTTGAGATTTAAAGTAATGTTCTATGTTAAACATAACTGTTCAATCAAAATTTTTGAATTTTTCTCAGTATTTTCCTATAATTTAGAAAACGTTGTTTTTCTACATAGACAAGTCGATGTAAAAATCGATACTCGATAAACGCATCGACATTTATGTCGACAATTTCTGCCAATTAAATTTACAAATTTTATATCTAAAAAGAACTAAAAACAATTAATAAGAACATTTTAAGCTCAGGAATAAATAATTTTTGAAAGAATCACAAAATTTTCTTATTTTTCAAAGTTTTGAATAATACAACGACTTGTCGAGTTATTGTCGACATAATTGTCGATGGTCGAATAATGCATCGACTTCACTGTCGACAGTGTCGACCAGAGGAGTTTTAAGTCGAGATAGTGTCGATGTGATTGTCGAGGGTCGAATAAAGCATCGACTTAACTGTCGACAGTGTTGACCAGAGGAATTTTAAGTCGAGTTAATGTCGATCTAATTGTCGAGGGTCGAATAATGCATCGACTTGACTGTCGACGTCGTGAGGGTGATTGTGATACTCGCAGATAAAGTGTGTTGTGAATTAGTACATAAGGTCTAAGAATCATCTCTATGTTAGTTGGACACTCGCATGTGTCCAGCTACAAAGGTGGCCTCAATGCCGCATATTTGACAAAAAATGTCGAAATGTTGGCTTGAACACTATTTTTGGTGTAATTTTAATATGTATTTATATTGAATATTTGACCTTAGCATATTTTTCAAAATCTCACCATTGCAAATGTCGATGTGGATGTCGATATAAATGTCGACACATCGAAATCGGTCACTTTTCGATCGTACATGTCGACACGATTGTGGATGGTTTGTCGAGCTTATTATCGACATGTTTGTCGACCGTCCAAATATGGCTCGACATGTCGAGCCATATACAAACATATCGATAATAAGCTCGACAAACCATCCACAATCGTGTCGACATGTACGATCGAAAAGTGACCGATTTCGATGTGTCGACATTTATATCGAAATTAGCATCGACGTTGCTACACGGGTAATAAGTACCACTGGTACTTATTACATTGCAAATAAGATTTTTTCTAAAAATGGAAATAATTGAAAAATTATGAATTTTTTGGTCATAAACTCTTAGAATGGAGCCGATTATAGAGGAAAAAAATTTTTGGCCCATTTTTTCAAAGAAATCAAATTGGTATCTACTTATTACAATGCAGAAGTGATTTTTTCCGAAGATGGAAATAATAGAAAAATTATGAATTCTTTTGTCATAAACCCTCAGAATGGACCCGATTATTGAGAAAAAAAATTTTTGGGCAATTTTTTAAAATAAATTCAATTTTTAAGAAAAATGTGTAATTTGACATGTAAAAGAACCGGTCCAATCGATTATATGGCAAAATTAAATTTTTTCCAAAAATGGGAATAATTGAAAAATTCTGAATTTTTTCGTCATTACCTCTCAGAATGAACCTGATTATCGAGAAAAAAATTTTATGGACAATTTTTTTCGAAAAAATTCAATTTTGAGAAAATTTAAAAATCATGAATTTTTCGTCATAAGCTCTCAGAATGGACCCGAATAACGAGAAATTTTTTTTTTTTTTGAAATTTTTCCAAGAAAATTGAATCTTGGGAAAATGTGAAATTGCCCATTGCAAAAATTACTTTTACCTTAATTTTTAAGTATGTAACTAAATTAACTTCTAATATATACACTTAATACTTACATACTATCCTAATCTTAAGAATGTGCCTCTAAGCATAGTACTTTGTATATGGCACAATAAATGAATTAAAAAAAAAAAAAAAAAAAATTAAAAAATTGGAATAATTTTAAAATTTTAAAATTTTATGTAAGAACCTCTCAGAATGAACCCGAGTAATGAGGAAAAATTTTTTGGGGTAATTTTTTTCAAAGAAATTCAATTTGTGAAATTTCCCATGCAAAAAGATCCTCTAAAAAACCGGATCTTTTTTTTTTTTTTTTTTTTTTTAACGCCATATACAGCAACTAAGGCTAGAGGCGTGTCACGGAGGAGGATTACTTAGAGAAGGGATCGTAAACCAGTTTTGGATAGAAAGGATAATAAGTTTTGAATTTTAATGGGGTCATCTGATAGGACTTCTTTTGGATTATTAGAGGATAGGTATAGGGATCTTTCATTTATGTATTTTGGACACTGAAAAATTAAATGTGTTATTGAAATTTGAGTGTTACATATTGAACAAATGGGGGGAGGTTGTTTGTTGAGCAAGTAAGAATGGGTCATAAGAGAGTGTCCTGTTCGTATACGTGTGAGTAGAACGTCTTCTCGGCGAGAGATATCAAAGCAAGTTCTTGGAAGTATATCGTTTTTGATATTTTTCAGTTTATTAGTGGAGGGAATTTGATTCCAGAAGTTTTGAAAAAGAATTTGAGTTTTAGCTTTGATGAAGGTTTTAAGGTCAGTAAGAGGAATAGGAATATTTTGTATGGGAGTTAGATTTAGAGCAAGTTTAGCATCTTTGTCAGCTGATTCATTGCCTGTGATGTTCTTGTGTGAAGGTAGCCAACATAAAATCGTATTTTTTTTAATGAGGAAGAAAGCATGAGGGATATTTCCTGAGCTATTGGATGTTGTTTTTTTTTATTGTAATTTTGTATACATAGCAACGCTGAGAGGGAGTCTGAAAATATGATTGTGTTGATGAAAGAAGATGCATGGCAAAAGTGAATTTTTTCCGAAAATGCGAATAATTGAAAAATTCAGAATTTTTCCAACATAACCGCTCAGAATAGACCCGAATAATGAGAAAAAAAATTTTTGGACAATTTTTTCAAAGAAATTCAATTTGTGAAATTTTCCATGCAAAAAGGTCCCCTAAAAAACCGGATCTTTTTGCATGGCAAAAATGAAATTTTTCCAAAAATTCGAATAATTGAAAAATTCTGAATTTTTCCAACATAACGTCTCAGAATGGACCCGAATAATGAGAAAAAAATTTATTTGAGCAATTTTTTCAAAGAAATTGAATTTAGGGAAAATTTGAAATTCATCATTACTTGGCAAAAATGAATTTTTTCCGAAAATGCGAATAATTGAAAAATTTAGAATTTTTCCATCATAAGATCTCAGAGTGAACCTGAATGATGAAAAAATATTTTTTTTGGCAATTTTTCCAATAAAATTGAATCTTGGGAAAATGTGAAATTGCCCATTGCAAAATATTTTTTTTTTCGAAGATTGGAATAATTGAAAAATTGAAAAATTTTATGTCAGAACCTCTCACAATAGACTCGAATCATTTGAAAAAAATTTTTGTGCAATTTTTTCAAAGAAATTAAATTTTAAGAAAATTGAAAAAAAAATTGAGCAATTTTTTCAAAGAAATTCAAGAAAATTTGAAAAATCATGAATTTTACCATCATAACCTCTGTCTTAGAATGTGGCCGAATAATGAAAAAAAAAATGTTGGATTTGAGAAAATGTGAAATTCTCCATGAAATATGAGAAGAATCGTCCAACAAATTAAAAAAAAATTCTAACAAGTTTGAAATGTTTCTTAAAATTATGAGAAAATTTTCTCAAGGCTCAGGAAATTTTTTTTTAAATGAACCAGAAAAATATTTTAATCAGCCAGAAGAATTTTCTGACATGCAATTTCAAAAAAAATTATCGATTTAATTTTTTTTTTAAATACGTGAGTTTTTTTTTTAATATGAAGTTTAGGTAGGTACTAATTTTAAAATTTTTACTTTGATTTTTTCCAGACATCCATATGATTCGATTGACCAGCCCTTGAGATAAGTTGAAACCGTGCGCCGAAAAACGAGTCCAAATGAACGAAAAACAGAACCGGTCATTCGATAGAATTTGCGTATACGCGGATAATGGTAACGGCTAACGAAAATGCAATTGTAAATAGTAAACATCCATATTGTCGTCATTACTCAAGCACGTGGTCCCTGATACGGACGTGTTTCGTCGTATTTCTCGTATTCACCATTTACACGAGAAAATATGCCGAAGCGAATCAACCTCCGCAATTCTTGACCGGAGCACAGACTGAGATCGTGTTGAAACTGAAGGAGGGTCCGGATACTCCTGTTGGTAAGAGTCTCGAATTCTCGATTTTTCGTCCTTCGAGAAAATCAACGCAGATGGAAGCGGAACAGTTCACAAATTTGGCTTATTTCAGGCACTTTAATTTATCGTTTACATGCAATTGATCCGGATGGAGACAAGTTGACCTTTGGAATCAAAGAGCAAGCGGGCAGTGACGTCATAAGGATAGAAAATTTCGGCAATAATGAAGCCAATGTGTATTTGAATAAGGAATTGGATAGGGAGGTGAGTACAAAAGCAAGTTTTAGCCAAATTCTTTCAGGGTAAAAAAAAACATAAATTTCAACAAATATTTTAAAAAATTAAAAAATTTTGTTTACGGATAAAATTATGAAAAAAGTGAAAACAATCCCTCTAAAAAAAAATGAAAAAAAAATATTCCTGAACGAAATTTCAGAAAAGGTGTATTTTCATAAGTAAAAAAAAACACACTAATAAAAAGAATCAAAAATTTTTTTAAAGAATAGTAATCTTGAAAAAAAATGTCATCTAATAAAATTTTGAAAAATTTGCATCAGAAAAATGTGAAAAAAGTTTCCCTTGAAAACCTTTGAAGGAAGTTGTAAGGATCCTATACCTACTGAACAAATTTCATTCAGAAAAAGGATATTTCAGTGAATTCATTTTTCAAATTTAAAAAAAAAACAAGGGAAAAACTCTAAAAAGAATCAAAATTTAAAATAAAAGAATCTTAAAAAAATTGTCGTCAAATAAAATTTTGAAAATTTTGTGTTTAAAAAGAAGGGAAAGAGTCTCCTTCGAAAACCATTGGCAATATTTCAAGATTAGAAAATTTTATAAAACTCAAAAATTCTTTAAAATTTAGAAGTTTTTCTGAATTTAGCAAATTTTTTTAGAAACTATTGAACATTTTTTCAATAGGGAACTTGGTTGATAATTTTTGAATTTTTGACAATTTCTGAAAATCAGTTTTTTTTTTTAATATGACGTTTTTTCAAACTTTGGCAATTTTTTCAAACCTGAAAATTTTTTTAAACTTGACAATTTTTCAAAATTCAACAGTTTAATAAAATTTAACAATTCCTTAAAATTTAGCAATTTTTTTGAACATAATATGGCAACTTTATTGAAATTGAACAGTTTTTCAATACTTATTTGGAAATTTCTTAAAATTGGACAATGTTTTGAAACCTGTACATTATTTTAAATCTGCCATTTTTTTAAAGATTGGGGAATTTTTCAAAGTTAGTCAATTTAATACAATTTAACAATCTTTTAGAATTAAGCAGTTTCTTTGAATAGGTATTATAGGGACCTATGGCAAATTTATTGAGATTTTAAAATTTATTCAATTTGAACAGTTTTTCAATATTATTTGACAATTTCTTAAAACCTGTAAATTTTTTGAAATCTATCATTTTTTGGAATTTAACAATTCCTGAAAATTAAAATTTGACAATTTTAATAAAAGTTTCAACAATTGGCTATTTTTAAGTTGGCATATGTCTTGAAATTTAACTATTTTGTTAATGTTTTCCCCCCAAAATTCTGCAATTTTTAAAAATTTAGTAATTTTCTAATTTTTGACAATTTTTTAAATTTAAGAAATTTTTTGAAGCAAACAGTTTTTCAATATTAGACAATATCTTGAAACCTGCAAATTTTTTAAAATCTTGTCATTTTTTGAAATTTCACAATTCCTGAAAATTAAAATTTGACAAATTTTAAAAATTAGACAATTTTAATAAAAGTTTCAACAGTTCTTCAGAATTTGGCATAAAATATGTCTTGAAATTCAATTACCAAAATCAATTTTTCCCTCAGAATTCAGCAATTCCTCAATTTTACAATTTTTCAAAATTTTACATTTTTTAAATTTATTAGTGGCTTTCTAATTTTTGACTATTTTCTAGAATAATGCAATTTGTTGAATAAAACAATTTTTCAATATTTGACAATTTCTTGAAATTGGACAATTTTTTGAAACCTGTAAATTTTCAATCTGCTGAAATTGACCAATTCCTGCAGAAAATTGAAATTTGATAATACCTAATTTTTCAAAATTTGGCAATTATTTAAAATTTTTCAAAACTTGTACTTTAACGAAATTTTGAGAAATTATGTACGTATTGAATAAAACTTAAAAAAAAATTATCTCCACAAAATTGAACTTTACATTTGACAAAATTGAAATTACATTTGAGTAAAATTCCAAAAAAAAAAAAAAAAAAAATCAAAAATTATTCTTGACCATAATAACTTTGAAAAAACTGGGGGTTTATTTTTTTTGGGTAGTAGGTACTAATCAGTTTAGAAAAATATTTTCTCAAATTAAACGAGAAACCCGTTTTTTGGGTTTTTGAAAAAACTAAAAAAGTGTTTTTCAACAAAATTTTTAGAATAAATATTTTACACAAAAATGGAAAATTGATGAAATGATGAGAATTTTTCAACAAAATTGCTGGAAAAAGTAATTCATCAACAAACTTTAAAAATTACACATATTTTTTAAAAGTTCCCAATAATTTTTTCAAAGTAGGTAAATATAGAAACACATCGAAAACGTGAAACTAATCCATCCGCACTAATCCTTTTTTTATTAGGTCCGAGACGAGTACCTGATCATTCTAACACTCGCAGATGGTCACTTAGGTGATGGCAACTTCATCACCCAAAGTTTGCTTCTATTGGTGGACGACGTCAACGACAATGAGCCCGTATTCAAGCCCTACGCCAGTTCAATTTCCGTCCGAGAGGACAGCTCTCCAGGAATACTGACTACTGTCGAAGCCACCGATGCCGATGAAGGACCTTACGGACAGGTAAACATAATAATGGACCTTCTTGCTGCACAAATTCCCTTTCTAACACATTGGTGGTCATCAGGTCGTCTACTATTTGCAAGAATTGGACGGAGAAGGCGATATATTTTCGGTATCCACGGTCAATGGCAGAGGAGTGATTCGACTAATTGGCCAATTGGATTACGAGCGATCGGCCTTGCACCAGCTGAGGATATTAGCCATCGACAGAGCTAATGACGAAAAAGTAATAAATCGAGACCGAATAATACACGTACCTAATACTTTTAAAAGATTGAAAAAACTCAACGAACACCTTTTCTGATTGATTTCTAGAGAAAAACAGGCACAGCAGCGATTCTAATCAAAGTACAAGATGTCGAAGACCAGCCGCCAGAATTCGTTATGGTTACACCAGTTACCAGGGTATCCGAAGATGCACCAGTTGGATCATCTGTACTACAAGGTACCCAACTACCCATCAAGGTATCAATTTGCTAAGCAAATCGGCCGAAAATTATATTATCGACTATTTTCAGTACGAGCCATCGACGGGGACCGAGGAGTGAACAACAAAATCGCCTATTCGATCACCAGTGGTGCTCAAGACGTGTTTGGCATAGATCAATATTCGGGCGTAATTTCCACCTTGAAAACATTGGACAGAGAAAGTCCAGCTACCAATAATGGCGCATATATTATACAAATTACCGTAAGACCAAGCCTCCCTTAACTCCAAACCTATCAAAATACCTTTTGGTACAAATGTTCGAAATTTCAGGCCAGAGAAGAGTCCCAAATACTATTCTCGAATCCTACCGTCCAAACCGAAATTACCATAATTGTAACCGATGTAAATGACGAAACTCCCACCTTTAGAAGCGCACGATATGTTGGCGAAATAAATGAAAATGCTCAAGCCAACACTCCTGTTACCTTTATCGGGACTGCCATTCCTCAAGTGTTCGATTACGACCAGGTAGGTGAACGGATACGGGTATTTTTCTATGTACACGAAGCACTTGATCACATTCGTTCTCGTATTCAGGGCAATAATGGCACATTTAGAATGTACATCGAAGGAGATGGCGGTATTTTTGACGTAACGCCTCATAAAGGAATTAACGAAGCATCGTTTTTAATACGGGTTAAAGATTCTGCTAAATTAGACTACGAACAAACAAAAGGTAAGCTCGTAATTGCTTAATTAATCCTTTCTAATTCGTTAAACCATAAACCAGTTCCACTAGATGCTCGACTTACACTTGTCAATGTACAATAATTATTATACGTGCAAAGGCAACACATGATACGTAAACGCAATCATGGTTGCATACGCCTTGTCCTTGAAAGGGGCACCATTAATATTAGAACAAACCGTAAAGACTTAAACAAATTAGATCGTGATAAATGCAGATGGCTTCAGCAACATCATGACGTCATCTTATTGCATGAAGAACTTGGAATAATTTTCTACAAAAATGAAAGCGATGTGATTTAAAGGGAGGGAAGGGCCTCAATTGAAAAATGTTTGAAACAAAAGTTGTAGATCGAGATATGAAGAATAATTTTGGTCATTAGAAAAATTTTGATTGAACCCCTCCCTCTCGTCTAATTTTGTCTAATACTACATAAAAACTTGAAAAAATTTCATACGAAAGTTGTACAATGAGATCTTGGAAAATAATTTTGGTCACTTTAAAAATTTCGATTAGGCCCCTCTGTCTTCTAATTTTTATTTTTCACAATCACAATACTAAATTAATACTTGATATTCGAAATTGGAGGGGTGTGAGGGGCAGTGGCGTATTTAAGGAGAGGGTTTTTGGGGTCCAAACCCTTCCCATTATATAAAAATAAAAAATAAAAAAAATAAAACTTTAAAATACATCAAAAACCTTGCATAACAAAGAATTAACATGTTTTTCAAAAATTTCCTAAAATTGTGAAAAGTTCTCGAAATGCATCCCTATTTTTTTTTAAATTGTCAAAAATGAGAATTTTCAAAATTTCTCCAATATTTAGTCGCAATGAATTTTCATAAAATTAGATTGGTCAAATTTTCCAATTTTTAGAGTTCATTTTCTCTCGAATTTTCAATAATGATATTTTTGTTATTAAAAAAAAAAAAATCAAGATGGATTTTTTCGATTTTTTTAGGGGTGATTTTTTTTCTATTCTTCAAAACTAGATTTTTTTAAATTTTACAATTCCAAAATTTTACTTACTAATTTTTAGTTATGATAAATTAAAAAAAAATTAGTTTAGTCAAATTCTTCAACATACCTAATTATTGAATTTTTTTCAATTTTTAGGAAGATTTTCCTTGAATTTTCACGAAAAGGAACTGTGTAATTTTTTTTGACTATTTTATTTCAATTTTTCAAGGTTACATTTTTCCTTTGCTTATAAAATTTTTGATTTACAAAAATTAAATCTTAAAAATAAAAAAAAATGCAATTTAAAAATTTTTCAAAATTGAATTTATTCCAATAATTTTTAATGAAAAGTGATAATTTTTTTAAATCTTCAATAATTACAGAATTTTTAAATTTTTGAAATGGGTTTTCATAAATTAAAAAAAATTAAAATTGCATACCTAATTTTTTTAATAATTTCATTATTTTATCAATGAATTTTCTTCAATTTTTAGAGATCAAATTTTGCTCTTGAATTTTCAAAAATTGATATTTGTTACCCGCTTTAAAAAAAAATTTAAATGGATTTTTTCGAATTTTTTTTAATTGAAATTTTTTCTACTTTTCAAAATTAGATTTTTTTAATTTTACAATTCCAAAATTTTGCCTATTAATTTTTAATTAATGTGATAAATTTTCAAAAAAATTAGTCAAGTCAAATTCTTTAACATAGTTACTCGATCATTGAATTTTCTTCCATTTTTGGGAATATATATTTTCTTTGAGTTCTCACGAAAAGAAACTGTGTATTTTTTTTTGACTACTTACGTACTTACTTAAAGATTTTTTAATTTTCAACAATCGAATTCTAAAAATTTTGAAAAATGCATTTTTAAAATTTTTTTAAGAATCGAATTTTTTTCCAATAATTTTTGATTTTTTAAGGATGACTTTTTTAAATTTCCAATTACAAAATTTTTGCAATTTTTAAACTATTGGTGAGACGTTTATAATACCTAGGTTATTACGTCCATCGGAAAGGGCTTCAGATGGAGCTTATTTTTCGAAATTTGTATTTTTTTTTTGTTTTTAATGAAAATTGAAAATTTTATTTCATAATGACCACTTTCGAAAACAAAATTTGAACCCATCCCATGATTTCATCCTAGTTACGCCACTGGTGAGGGGTGCAATCAAAATTTTTGTGATGATCAAAATTATTCTTCAGATCTCAATCTACAACTTTTGTTTCAAACATTTTTCAATTGAGGCCCGTGCTTCTCTTTTAATCACATTGCTTTAATTTTTGTAGAAAATTATTCATTATTCCAAGTTCTTCATGCAATAAGATGGCGTCATTATGTTGCTGAAGCCATCTGCATTTAGCAAGACCCGAACAAATTTGGCTAATGTTTTGATGGATTTTTCCAGTCATCAATTTCACCGTAGTTGCCAAAGAAACAGTACCAAAAAGTGCCAAATATAGTACCGCTCCGGTCACAATTTATGTAAGGGACGTGAATGATAATTTTCCGGAATTTATACAATCTTACTACGAGGTAAAAAAATAATTTAAAAAAAAAGAGAGATAGCTTAGATACCTTCTAGACATTTCTAATTTCTTCCTTACTTCATCGATTGTAGGTAAATGTGGCAGAAAATGCAGCTACAGGGACAACTGTAGCCTGGGTCGAGGCTATAGATCGTGATTCTAGTCTATATGGATCTGAAGGGATCCGATATACTTCACTGGGAGGCAGTTTAGCAGACAAGTAATACGCCAATCATAATTTTAAATTAAATGTCCTCTTCCTCTCTATTCCTGGAGACGACTCACTTGGTATTTTGTTTTTCAGATTAAGTTTAGATGCATTTACCGGAATAATTACTATTAAGTCGACTCAACCTGTTTTTGATCGAGAGCAAGTGTCTGTTCATTATTTGACCATCGAAGCCAGAGATGATCTAGGCCATGGAAATCGGTAAGAATGAAATAATTCTAGTATATGGGGCTGTTGTATTGGGCAGTTGGGAAATGAGGAGGATCTACAGAGAGAGGAGAGAAGTGTAGGTACCAAAAAAAATTTTTTTCAAACACTTTTTGATTTTTTTTTTAAATAGGTAAATATTTTTTCAAACACATTTTTTTGGTAATTTTAAGAAAATATTTTCAAATTTCTCTAAAAAAAAAAAATTATAAAAATATTTTAAAATATTTTTTGCGAAAAAAATAAAAATAAAAATAGGCGGAAAATTTTCCAAATTTGTAAGGTACATATTCGAACAAATTTGGAGCAAAAGATTTTCAACCAAATGTTTTAAAAGAAGTTCTCAAATTTTGACGTTTGAACTAAATTTATTATTTTGAAAATCGTGTATTCGCCAAATTTAAAAATTTGGAGTACCTAGAAAATATTTTTCAAAAACTGACATATATTACGAATATATACTTTTTTAAAGTAATAACATTAGTACGATTTAAATTACATAATCTGGAAATTTACCAGAAAATCATCCGAAATATTAATGATTACCTATTGCTAACAAACTAACTTATTGCAACATTGTCCATGTCCAGTTGCATCATCCCCTTATAAAGCGATTTACATCTCAACCTAAACATAGCCCGGGTAGCTCAGTTGGCAGAGCGTTAGGATACAAACTTAACTCTGAAATTGGTTCACCTTTCTGTACATTCGTGTACAACCTTGTTCGTTTCTTGACCTAATGGTCCAGGGTTCGAGTCCCTGTCCGGGCATATTTTTAGAATTTTTTCTTCTCGTAAATTCACGATGAAGTTGATTTTTTCCCAAGGGAATTTCCGCAACATATTCAATTTGAAGTATAGGTATTCGTTGATTTTTCCATAATTTTGACACGATGAAGAAGATGGTTGAAATCTTGATTCAAAGAAAATCCATTTTATGGAATAACGAGAGTGTAAAATATAAAAATTATATGATCTCAGATAATTAAAACCAAGATTTCGATGCATAAACGTAGGTACCTATTTTTAATTTTTTTTTTTTTTTTTTTTTTTTTTGTAATTGATCTTTGACAAAATTTCAATTTAAAAAAAATTAATAATCGGAAATTCAAACATAATTATTAAAATCTGTTACTTGTTTTTTAATAAAATTTTTAAAAGTGTTTTAAAAATATTTTTTGTAAAAAAATAGTTACCTACTAATAATTTTCTTTCAAAATTTTGAAATATGTGCATCAAAAATTGTTTTTAATAGAGTACCCTGATAATATTTGATGAGAAAAAAATAATATTTTGAGCACCTAAAAAAAAGTTTATTTTTATCAATTTTGCATTTAACAAAATATTATGAAAACTTACGTCTTCTAAAAAAATAAAAAAACAAAAATAAATGAAAAATCAGAAAAAAGAACAAATCTTACACAAAAATATACTAAGTACAAAATTTAAAAAAAACAAAAAAAAAACATTTGAATTTGAAAAATATTTTGAAAACAAAAACAAAATTCATACACCAATTTGCCGGATATTTTTTTACCATTTTCTCAAAATTTTGTCCGATTGATAACCATCACCACTTCATCAAAAAAACAACCGGTCAGAAATGCTCACCTTACATTGTACGAGAAAAACTTCTAAAAAAACGAAATATAAAAATATTTTTATTTTTTTACGTTTATAAAAAATAAGAATTGTTTTTGAAAAAAAAAACACGCAAACACAAAACTTTAAAAAATTACTCGAATGCAACTCTAAACATTGTAATTGTGGGAAACGTCATATTTTATTGAACAATGGAAATAAAAAATGTAAAAATAACCCTCCCCTCCCCCCGAAAAAATACTGCGCAGGTATAAAATGAAAGAAAGAAAATTCAAAAAATTATTCTGAAAATAAAATTTAAAAGATTAAAATATTCAAACCAAACGCCAGAAAAAATCCACTCAAAAAAATTCAAAAACAAATTTTTGTCGATATTTCGAAATTTTATTTCATTTTTTTCACTACTGAAAAAATTTATGAAAACTGAATTAAAATGAAATTCTAAAAAAAAAAAAAAAACTGAGTACGTAGGTACTTGTTAAGAAAATTTAGGTATTGCATTATTTTTGATTTTGGTTCTCAAGGTAGAATTGAACCAGAATCCAAATAAACAAATTTTTTCCCAGTGTTCAAAATGAAAATGAAAACATTCGTGTTCTAATAGAACTTCAAAAACGTCGAATACCTAAGTATATTTTCAAAATAAAAATCTAAAATTTGATTTACACGTTTCAAAAACACGTTCACTTTCCTAAATATTCGCATGTTTCAAATTCAAAACAACCAGGAAGAAAATACGGAACACTATCATTCCTAAAATATGGCAACACTGATTCGTCATCGGTTTAAAATGAAATCAAGGACTACACGCATCCATAGCCCGGGTAGCTCAGTTGGTAGAGCATTAGGAAACAATTGAATTATTTCGAATTTGAACTTGACTTATGTACTTTGAATATTGAATCTGTATGGAACTTTGGCTCTTGAATTTAATCGCTATTCTCTTGTTCGTTTCTTAACCTAATGGTCCAGGGTTCGAGTCCCTGCCCGGGTACATATACTTTTTTCTTCAGTAATTCATTTGTTTGAAACAGAAATATAACCTATAATATTCTATTGTTCGCGCTTCTCGACCGAATGGTCCAGGGTTCGAATCCGTGCCAGGGTACAAATTTTTTTCATTTTTTTCCATCTGTAATTTAATATTTCGTTTGAAAGAGTGGAATAATATACCTATATTGGAATTTTGGTTACCCTTCGATAACTTTTAATTTTATTTAAATTTATAATCATTTCTATTTTTGCAGTTTCCAAAAATATCTTTCAAACAAAAAATCTCCTTATTTTTTTTCGACAAAGTCTTGTAGCCTGTAGGTATGAATTCTTTTTTGACCAAAAAAAAAAATCTTTAAAAATCGTAGACAACAATTTTTTTTGACATGAAATCGTCAAAGAAAATTTTTTGATAAGAAATAAAAAAAATTGTACAAAAAAAATTTCTGATGAAAAAATCTTCAAAAAATCCTTGAAAAATCTACAAAAAATCGTCAAAAATGACAAGAAATTGTAAAAAAATTGACCAAAAAAATTTCCAATTAAAAAAATCTTCAAAAAATATTTTTTGACAAAATATCTTTGAAAAATCGACAAAAAATCGACAAAAAATTTTTTTACAAGAAATTAAAAAAGAAATTTGATAAAAAAATCTTTAAAAAATATTTTTTTGACAAAAAAAATATTCATTTGACAAAAAATCTTCAAAAATATTTTTATTGACAAAAAATCCTATCATAAATTTATTTTTCAAAGAAATCTTAATTTTTTTCTAAAAAATACCTTAGTCTGATGATCAGTACATCTTTTAGAAAAAATTTTCTTGTCAAAAAAGCTAATAAGAATCTATTGGCAAACATTTTTTCATGAAAATTTATTCTTACATAAAAATCATATGTACACTGAAATACTTCATCTGTGGTTCTGTGTTTGATAGTTAATAGCAGAAAAAAACGAAAATAACACGATTTTTTTTTTTGAACTTCAGTAAAAACATAGTTTATATCTACCTAAACTAAACACACGAAAAATTTTCATTTTTTTCCCTCGAGGAATTTTTTTGCGATGATTTTAACGTGTTTGTCAGCATTTTCTGAAAATCCATCAAAATTTCACAAGCGAAAATCATTCTCGAGGGAATTTTTGAAATCTACCTACTACGATTTCAATATTTTTCTCAATATTTGTACTTTTTTTTTTGTTTTTTTCTTCAATGTTTCTAGTCCCTTATTTAATTTAATTGAATTCAATTTAACATAATTTTTAAGAAAATAACTCGATGAATACTTTTCTACGATTTATGCAATCATTGTAATCTCAAAAAATTTAAAAATTATAGGAAAGATATCGCTACTTGTAAGTTGTAAGACCAACTCAGGAAAAAGGATACCACAATACAGCGTTGCCACTGCTACTGATTTTTCAGTACCATCTACTACTTTTTCAAAGCTGTACTGATTTTTTACTGATCTACTGATTTTTTCAAAAACCTTCCAATTTTAGTAAAAATTGGTCCAAAAACAAAAAAAACAGATTTTCAGCTATTTTTTCTTCAACTGTACTACTTTTTTCATAAAAAATTCACCAAAAGGTTATTTGATGAAAAAATTTTTTTTTTCTATCATGACTCTAATATTTTTAATGAAAATTTGTTTCCACTGAAAAGTAGATTTTTCACAAAAAAAAATCCACTGAAAGACATGAATTAATGCCAAAACATCATTTTTTCTCCTGAATATACTACATTTTCGTGGAAATTCATATCTACTGAATCTACTGATTTTTCACAAAAAAAATCTACTGATTTTTTCGAATTGCCATCTGGCAACGCTGCCACAATAACAGTTTTCTTGTCTATTGTCTCCTTGCAAATAAAGCAAACAACCACCTACTACCCTCGTAGCCCGGGTAACTCAGTGGGTAGAGCCTTAGGAAACATATGAATCAAATAACGATGTTTGAATGAAAATTTAAAGTACGTTCGTTTCTAGCGTCGAAAAAAATCAAAAAAGAGAAAAAAAAATCAAAAAATATAAAACGTAAAAAAAAATACATAAAAAATAAAATCAAAAAAGATTCGTTTCTTGACCTAATGGTCCCGGGTTCGAGTCCCTGCCCGGGTACATATATTTTTTAATTTTTTTTAAAATTCGCTCCTCAATTAAAAACAAGTCACTGTTTAATTTCAATTTCACAAAAATTTTCAGAAACACAGCTCAATTAATTATCAACGTCGGCGACGTGAACGATAACGCTCCGATATTCTCGTTGAAAAAATACGATTTCCGATTACAAGAGAATAAACTCGAATTCGAGTCCGCCTCTGTGATAGAAGCATACGATCTGGACCTGAATGGTAAACAATGCTGTTTATTGTATTGACCTTTTATGTCAGTCAAATCTGTACCAAATTCTATTTCGAAATTTCAGGCACCAAGAATAGCGAAATACGATATTCGATCGCCAATTCGACCGAGTGGATGAGAAACTTTACTATTGATTCGATTCGTGGAACGTTAAGTCCCAAAAATGGAATAGATTTTGAAAAACTGCCATCTCAAGGAACTCCCTTGGCCAGATTGAGCTCTAACGTGAGGTCGATCAGTTTAATGGTCGAAGCTCGAGATCTCGGCGTGCCTAGTTTATCGACTCAAGTACCAGTTACCGTTTATGTGGAAGATGTCAACGATCATAGTCCTCATTTTGAGCAGTCTTTCTATCAGGCCTCAGTTCCAGAAGATTTACCTCCAGGAAGTTCCGTATTACAGGTTGGTACTTGGACTACAAGTTTTGTTTGAAAATTTTTTCAATTAGACCTTTACCTTCACAATTTTTTAATAATATAAGTGTCCAAGCCATTATGCAAAATTGGAGGGGAGGGAAGGGTCTAATCGAAAATTTTATAATAACAAAAATTATTTCTTGGACCTCGATCTACAACTTTTGTTTGAAAAAATTTTCGATTGGACCCCTTCGCCAAATTTTGAAAAAGTATCTACCTCATATTATGTGAAATTTGACAAAAGAGAGAGATCCAATCGAAATTTTTATAATGACCAAAATTATTTTTAGCATCTTGCTCTACAACTTTTATTTGAAATTTTTTTTAATCAGTTCCTTCCTCGCTCACCCATCTGCGATTTTTAATTAATATCTTCGTAGTTTTGTGCAAAATCATCGGGGGGGGGGGGGGGTTCAATTAAAAAAAACTTCAAACAAAAGTTATAGCTTGAAGACCTAAGAATAATTTTGGATATTTCAAAAATTTTGATTGGGCCCCTCTTTCCCCTCCAATTTTGAATAAAATAAATGGCAATCGAAACTTGAAAGAAATATTCCGAGTCCAGAGATTCAGTTGATTCATTTCTATGAACTACTCACCCAGGCTGGTGGAAATAACAACACCCGGGAAGAATAAGCTCAGTTCGCTAGTAATATTTTAATTATTTCGTACACGAATTTTCTCCAGGTGAGAGCTCACGACGACGATGGTTCCGCCCCAAACAACGCAGTCGTCTATCGAATCCAAAGCGGAGCCGAAGATAAATTCGTCGTCGATGCCATCTCGGGCGTTATACGTGTAGCTCAAGGAGCCTCATTGGACCCGGACCTGGCTCAAACTAAAATAAATCTCTACTCTTTGAACGTAATCGCCTTAGACGGAGGAATCGGCGAAAACCAACGTAAATCCTCGGTCATGGTCAATATTACCATACAAGACGTCAATAACAAACCTCCAGTTTTCATCGAACCACGAACCATTCACTTGAAAGAGAACTCTGTGGTAAAATTTCACACCCTAAACTCTCACACGTGTTAAAAAACTTCCAAACTTCTAAACTACCCAATTTTTTCAACAGGTTGGTAAATTGGTTTACAAATTACAAGCTTACGATCCGGACGATAAACCAGTCCTCAGGTATAAAATCGATCGAGACCTATCAGAGGCCAGAAACGAAGACGGAGCTGTGGTCAAGATCACCGAATACGATTTCATATCAGCTTTTGAACTGAATTCGGTCGATGGTACGCTCAAAGTGGCCAAACTAATCGATCGAGAAAAAGTCGAACTTATTAAACTTCAGCTGAAAGTCGAAGATATTGCTGCCACTAAAAGCAAACAGGTGTCATCGGGTAAGTACCTAACTAAGTTCGAAACGCTACTAATAAATAGGTTCCCGAGCAAGTCACCTATGATTATTTTTTTGCTTCTTTTGCAGCCATTTTAAATATAATTATCGACGACGAGAATGATAATAGTCCGATATTTCGGAAGCCATTTTATCGCAGAGCCATAACCGAGAATAGTCAAACTGGTATTACGATACTGAGTGTCGTAGCTGACGATAGCGACAAGAATAGAACAATTTCTTATACCTTAGAAGGTAAATAATAAACCGTGAAAAGTAAATTACCTATCTACTCGGAAAATGGGTTTAAAAATTAAAACGAATTAATAAAATATGAAATTCGTTTCAATTTCGTGACCAAATACAACGAACAGCGCTTAGAATAATTTGTTAAAAGTCATTGATGCATTGAATTCAGTGATATCCTGACATCTGTAGGGATCAGGCGACACTTGTGCCCTGTAACTATTTTACAGTGCCTCGCTCTATAGGAGTAACATGAAAAGTAACCTTTTCGTTTTCGTCGCTTCAACTTGGAAATCTTTCAAAAAGCTTTAAAATCGTAAAATCCTAATTAAAACGAAATTTGAAACTACACACAAAAAATATTTTTTAGAGAAATTGTAAAAATTGACGGAATTTAATTTTTGAAAAATTTCACAGGAAGTGTTTGAAATTTTGTAAAATTAATTAAACCTTGTTTCAAAGGATTTTTAGAATAAACTGCTAGAAAGGAAAATTCTTTAGGAAAAAATAATTTCCAACAAAATAATTTTTTATATGAGATATTTGAACAAATTTCGGTTTAGTTTTTCACCAAAATTTAAAAATGACTGAAATTTTTTAAATTGTGTTGGTTCCAAAAATGTGTTTTTTTTTCTACAAAAAATCTCAATTTTTTGAGAAGAAAATATCAAAAAGAAAATTTCCAAGAAAATTTGTTTTGTTTTTTTTCTAAAAAATTTGCTCTACAAAATTTAAAAAAAAATTATTCCAAAAAAAGTGAAAAAATTTTCATTCTTGTTCTAAAAATATTAAGAAAATTTTCTACACGCAACAAATCAAGATTTCTTCTCCAAAAGAAAATTTAAAAATTTTTACTGTAAAAATATTGAGAAATTTCTTACATTTATAAATAAAAAATTATTCCAAGAAAATTTACCCTCCCCTCCCAAGAACTTCAGAAATATTTTTCAAAATTTGAGTTTGAGCAATACTTTGGGAGAACGTTCAAAATTCGTGTTTCAACAAAATTTAAAATTTATTTTTCTCAAGATAATTTTTAAAATTCTAAAAAAAATTTCAAGAGCAAAATTTGAAAAATTTATTTTACAATAGAATTTTCAAAAAAATTTTAAGTTCAGATTTTCAACATTTGAAAAATATTTTAAAGTTGTTTCTTTGACATAAATTTGTATTTTTTGATTTTTTTTTCTGTACAGAAAAATTTTAAAAATTCGTTTCACAACAGAATTTTCCAAAAAAAATTCCATTTAGTTAGAAACTGAATAATTTTTTTTTTAATTTTTCAACCTACTCAACAAAATTTGAAAATATATTTCAGAACATGATTTTTGAAAATTTTGTTCTTGAACAAAATTTAAAGAAATTGTTTCACAATAAAATTCCTGAGAAAATTTCAAGTTCAGATTTTCAATAAAAAATTTTAAACATTTTCAAAACAAGTTTTCTAAAAAGTAAAAAAAAAAAGTAATAATATGATTCTTGGCATAATTTTTGAGTTTTTTTGAAATTTAACGTTTGACGAAATTCAAAGAATTTATTGCACTATTTAATTTAAAAAAAAATTGTTTTTAAAAAAGCTCGAAAATTTTATGTTTTGCGACGTGTAAAATACGTAAGTTTGCCAAAAAAAATTGGAAATCATTACCAAGGCCCGGAAGTGATTTTACTCAGATTTTAATGAAAATAATGAATCGTTCAAAATAATGACTACCTAATAGTAACTAATTTGGGTACTATAAATTACCAATTTCTTTGATAGTAGTGGTAAAAAAAAAAAATTTTCAAGTACCTAATTTTTAGGTATCAAAAAAAAAAGAAAAAAAAAATAGTCAAGTTTGAGCATAATTTTTTAAAATTTCATTTTGAAAAAAGTGTTTCTGAACTAAACTAAAAGTTTAAATGAAATAAGAAAAAAAATGTGTTTGAACAGAATTTTGAAAGAAATTCGAAAATCATTTCTAGTAAAACGAAAATTTGAAAAAAATTGTTTGAATCGAATTTTGAAGAATTCGATTTTAAACAAAGTTTTAAATGTGTTTCACAAAATTATGAAAACATAATTTTTTGAAATCAAAAATTCAAATCAGAAAACGAAAAGGACGAAAATACTGACTTATTTTTCGAGATTTTTAGATTAGATTCAAGTAGTCATAGCGCAATTTGAGAGTCATTTTTCACTCTGGTTTTAATTTAATTTGATTGTTTTTTTGGCCAAAAATTTTAATAAAAAATTCAAAAGAACGAAAATAATGAAAAATACCTAACAACTTAATTTTTAAACAAAATTTTAAAAATACGTTGTTTAAAAAAATATTTCATTAAAATGTTTTTTCGCAAAAATTGAAAAATTGAAAAAAATTATTTCAAGTAGAATTTCATAGTTTCAAAAATGTCAGTAAATTTAATGTTTTGGAACAAACTTGAAAAAATTTATTCTTCGTAGGTAGCTCTTTTGCAATAATTTAAAAAAAAATTCAAGTCTAAACAAAAAAATGGAAATTTTAAATCATTCCACCTAAAATAATTTCAAATGATTTTTCAACCCCAGGATCTCTTAGCAAATCAAACGATCTAATCCACTTGGACCAAGACACTGGAGAAATCGTCGTAGCAGGACGAATCGATCACGAGCAAACTGCATGGTTGAATGTCAGCGTACGTGCGACAGATTCTGGTGTGCCACCTCGTTCATCCTTTGTCGACGTTTTCATTCAGATCATCGACGAAAACGATAACAATCCTTACTTCACCGAGTCGACCAAATCAAATATAACTGTTTCCGAGAATACAGCCATAGGTACCACTCCCCACTTCTACTTCATAAACTACCTATTTAAATATCTTTCAAAATTAGCGAAAATTTCACAATATTTTTTTCTTATACCATTCGCAGGCACCAAAGTAGCTGTCATCGAAGCCAAAGATGCTGATTCGGGTGATTTTGGTAAAATTACATATTTGCTGGATAGAATTTCTTCGCAGGTGAGACCACGATTAAAATGAAAACATTGGTCGAATGCTATAAATTTGAAAGCACGTTTCCTTTTCAACCTAAATTTTGACTTTTGCTCGCAGGGTAAATTCGTAATCGACGCAGAATCAGGCGTACTTTCGGTAAACGACGTCTTGGACCGAGAATCATCCAGTACATATTCTCTAATCGTCGAAGCATGGGACAATTATCAATACGGTTACGCCAGCGGTGAAAGTAGGAACGCTTTCAAACAAATAACGTAAGTCATAGAGCACGACTTCCACATCCTATTTCATTGCCTACTCAATACTCATTCTCACGCTTCTTTCACTTGCCAGGATTACGGTTACCGATGTCAACGATAACGCTCCTGTCTTCGATCGTCTTCCTGATTCCTGCGTCAGCATAACCGAGTTCCACGAAATCGGCGACACGGTATTGTTATTAAAAGCCATCGATGCTGACGATCCAAACACACCTAATGGGAAAGTTGCCTTTCGTATAGAACAAGGAAACGATCTGGGTAATTTTGGCCATCATTATCCCTCTTCTTTTGCCAATTATCAACAAGACCATTCAACTAACATTTTCTCTATCATCTGTGCAGATCTATTCGACATTCGATCAGTAGATTCGCTTTCAGCTGGCCTGATCACGACGCAATCTTTAAAAATGCTCTATGGAAATTATACTCTGGTCGTTCGAACTCAAGATTTGGGTATTCCGCCTAAATCTTCTTTGGCCACAGTCAGCATATGTGTAACTGATTTCAACGATAATGCTCCAAGATTCATATCTCCGCCTCATAATATTACCATAAGGATCCCAGAAGTACGTTTCAATGAGAATCCAATACTTGGCCTAGTAGTCCAGGAAAATTACGAATTTTATTCTGACAAATTGATATAAGAAATTTTTTTTGGAAATGGGTAGTACTCGATGCCCGGTTCAATATTGTGTTATGACGCGATGTCGTAGGGCGCTTGCTTCGGGAGCTAGGGGGTGGAATTCACCCCCTCGCGGCGTTTTTTACGATTATTTCCAAAAATATGCCCTTTTTTGAAAAAATAATAATAACATAAAATATTCTACATACAATTTCCTACGAAAAACGTTCTTATAATTTTTTTGTAAAACGTTCCCTAACGCCCCTATGGGGGTAATTCAATTTTCAAGCGTTGTATAAATTCCAAGTTTTACAGACAGACAGACCTTGATCAGAATGAGATCAAATGTGACCCAAAATGTTACTTCTGATGTACAACGATCCCAAAAAAAAATTCAACCCCCCACCCACTCCCACTCCTGAATTATGAGGCATCAAATATCGAAAATTAGATATTTAATAACAATGGAGGCGATTATGCAACATTTTTAAAAATTTCGAAAATTATGGGTGCTATATGGGTGTCTTAGGGTGGCCCTTATTTTTCGAATTTTGGAAATGTTGTCGGGACGGGGGGTCAATTGGTGACATATTGGTAGAAAATAATTCCCTATTTTTTATTTTTTCTCTAACTGAATTTTAAGCCGTTTCTCAGGGGCCTCCAAATTTGAAAAGTCAAAAAAAAAGAAAAAATAGAACATTTTGAAAATTTTTGAAAATTTTTAACAAAATGGTCATAGGGATGGTATTTCTATAAGACAAGACCATTTTCGATGATTTCTTATCTTTACCCCCCTTTTCATGAGACATAAAAAAACGTCATTTTTTATGTTTTTTAAAAAATTTGAAAAAAATGGCTAAAAATTAAAGAAACATTTTTTTTTGAATAAAATGTTTTTAGCATACATGTTATCACCCAAAAAAGTCATTTACGGCAATTTTTCATCCTTACCTTCATTTTTAGGAACCTCATTTTTTTCAATTTTTGATAGTTTTTGAAAAATTCTCACTGATTTCAAATTTTTTTCAAATTTTTTAAAAAACGTAAAAAATGACGTTTTTTCATGTCTCATGAAAAGGGGGGTAAAGATAAGAAATCATCGAAAATGGTCTTGTCTTATAGAGATACCATCCCTATGACCATTTTGCTAAAAATTTTCAAAATTTTTCAAAATGTTCTATTTTTTCTATTTTTTTGACTTTTCAAATTTGGGGGGGCCCTGAGAAACGGCTTAAAATTCAGTTAGAGGAAAAATAAAAAATAGGGAATTATTTTCTACCAATATGTCACCAATTGACCACCCGTCCCGACAACATTTCCAAAATGCGAAAAATAAGGTGCACCCTAGGGTGTCTTGGTGAGAATTTTTTCAAAAAAATTGATTATCATTTTTCAAGGTTTTTCGGCCTTCGGGTATTGAAAATGAACTTTTATATGTTATATTCAATAAAAATACTTACGATACATCCAAGTTTCAATACCCGAAAAACCTTGAAAAATGATAATCAATTTTTTTGAAAAAATTCTCACCAAGACACCCACATTAGCACCCATAATTTTCAAAATTTTCAAAAATTTTGCATCACTGCACCCCCTCCATTGTTATTAAATATCTAATTTTCGATATTTGATGCCTCATAATTCAGGAGTGGGGGTGGGTGGGGGGGTTGAAATTTTTTTTGGGATCGTTGTACATCAGAAGTAACATTTTGGGTCACATTTGATCTCATTTCGATCAAGGTCTGTCTGTCTATAAAACTTGGAATTTATACAACGCTTGAAAATTGAATTACCCACATAGGGGCGTTAGGGTACGTTTTACAAAAACATTATAAGCACGTTTTTCGTAGGAAATTGTATGTAGAATATTTTATGTTATCATCATTTTTTCAAAAAAGGGCATATTTTTGGAAATAATCGTAAAAAACGCCGCGAGGGGGTGGATTCCACCCCCTAGCTCGCGAATCAAGCGTCCTAAGACATCGCGTCATAACACAATATTGAACCGGGCATCGAGTACTACCCATTTCCAAAAAAAATTTCTTATATCAATTTGTCAGAATAAACGTCGATTTTTACACTAATTTTTCTGGACTAGAATTTTTTTTCCAAATTTTGTAAATTTTTATCCAACTCATTCGCAGAATGCAACCGTGGGCAGCGGGGTAATCACTGTAGAAGCCACAGATGACGACAAAGGTCCAAATGCCATAGTACATTATGCTCTGAAACAAGACTTGGCAGGAAATTGGAAAACTTTTTCTATTAACGAGAATACCGGTTTGATTACGTTGAAAAAGCCATTGAATAGAAAAAAACAGAAAATTTATCAAGTAAGTGACCTACATTACTATCTCAGTCTAGACACATTTTACAATTCGCCAGAACTCATCAAATATTTTTTTTCTCTTTATAAAATTTTAGTTAAGAGTGGAAGCTTTCGATTTGGGAATTCCAACAGCCCTATCTTCGGATCTAGATCTCAGCATTTATGTTCGCAACGTGAACGATCACCAGCCTCAATTTTTAATCGACGAGTTCCTAATTACGTTCACTGGTAGGTATCTCAAGGTACCTAGTACCTACATTTTCAATCAGTCTAGTTGGTACGTTTACTTATGGAATCATTTCTCACCAAACAGAGGGTCAAGGAGCAGGTGTAGAGCAATGGCAACTGGTCGATACCGTTGACCAAGACCGTGACGAAATAGACGACTTGGACGACCCTCCGTCTCCCGTCTGCTACTACATAGTGGCCGGAAACGAGCGGAATTATTTCTCATTGGAACCCCTAAGTCATAAAATAACGGTGAGTTCACATTGCACTCGTTGAAAGAAACATAATCAACTTCCTAATGATCCACTCTTGCACACAGATACTCAAAGAACTCGACAGAGAAGAACGGGATACTCATGTGCTCGTCGTCAAAGCCAGCGAAGACTGCTTGAACGCCCCTCGTCTTCGAGAACCAGTTGAATTCGATCCTCACGATGATACTTTACTCAGAGTACTGATCAGAGTCAATGATATCAACGACAACGCTCCCAAATTTGTAAAAAAGACTTTCACCGGAGGGGTCACGACTGAGGCCGATTTTGGAACAGAATTTATGCAAATTAAAGTACGTAGCTAATTGTAATTTCGGGGTACGATTGAAAATTACGGAAATTTTGGTAATTTAGAGAGTTGACTTAATACATTCAACTGATCACAGAAAAATATTACCAAAAATTATTTTAAACCCAATTAATACCTAACTGGAAAAGTTTTTAGAAAAAATTTAGAATTGAAAAAAAAAATTGAAATTGAAAAAAAGTGACCAAAAACTAAATTAATTTGAAAAAAAAAAATCAAAAATCGGGAAACATCAACAAAAATATAGGAAAAAAGTTGGGAAAAATTGGGGAAAAAATATCTAAAAGTACAAATAAAATTGAAATAAGTAAGAGCAATTTTTTCAAAATAATTGAAAGAAATTTTTAAAATCAAAAATTCATAAAAATTAATGAATAAACAAAAATACAATAAAAATTATAAGAAAATGAAAATTGGAAAAATTGACGAATTAAAAATACTAAAAATAAAAATTACCTAAATTATAAATTATTTGCCTGCCAAAAAATAAATAAAAATGAAAAATAAAACTCCACTAATAAATTATCAAAAATTGAGAGAAAAAAATTGAAAAATTCATAGGAAAAATTATTATTCGATGAATGAACAAATTATTTTTTTCAATCAAAAAAAGTTAACAAACAAAAGAACTAAAAAAAAAAAAAAAAAAAAAAAAAATTATGGAAAATGAAAATTAAATTAAATTGATACCTACTTGAATAAAAAAATAATAAAATTGAAATTACGAAAATTATACCAACTCCAATTATTAAAAATTGGAAAATATGAAAATTTTAGAAAATTCAATTTTGAAAAATAAAAAATAGGCACTTCAAAAATTCAGAAAAAATTTTAATAATTCCAAAAAATTTTAAAATAAAAATTTTTAATATAAGAAATTGGAAAAACTAAACTCACGAATTAAAAAATTTAAAAAAAAAAAAAAAACCATCAAGAAAAATTAAGGGAAAATGAAAAATTATAAATACCTACCTAACAAAAAAATTTATTTGAAATTTTTTTTTGGAAATTATACCTCGATTATAGATTATTTAGGTACCAAAAATTCAAAAAAAGTAAAAATATCGAAAAACTGAAAATGAAAATCAAGAAAAATAAAATAAAAAAATCTGCCAAAATCAAAAATTGAGAAAAACTATTAGGTACTTAAGGTGCTTATTTCAATTTAAAAAGTGAGAATGCAAAACGTTAACAAATAATGAAACAAATTAAAAAATGACTAAAAATTGGAAAAAATCGACAAATAAAAAAAATTGAATAAGTGAAAAAATAAAGCAAATTAAAAAATTACTGAAAATTGGAAAAAATTGACAAATTAAAAAAATTGAATTTGTGAAAAAATAAAATACTTGCAAAAATCAAAAATTGAGAAAAATTATTACCAAGGTGCTTATTTAAATTTAAAAAGCGAGAATGCAAAAAGTTGACAAATAATAAAACAAATCAAAAAATTACAAAAAATTGGAAAAAATTAGCAAATTAAAAAAACTGAATTGAAAAAATAAAATAAAATCGAAAATTGCAAAAAATAAGAAATTGTAAAATATAATATTGGCTTACCCCCTCCCCCCTCCAACAGAATTTTTTAGGAAAATTGAAAATTCAGGGATATCAGCAATATCCAAATTGAAAATAATAAAGAAAAATTACTAAAATTATGCCTAAATTACTGAAAATGTAGAAAAAATAAAATTGTAGAAAATTAAAGAGGGGAAAAATGATTTTTAAGAAAATTTAAAAAAAAAATGAAAGTGATAAAAAAATCAGAAAAAATTGACAAACAAAAATAAATCAAAAAATTTTTAAAATTAAAATTGCAAAAATAAAGAATTGGCAAAACATGCGAATAAAAAAATTTTGAATTAATAAAAATTTAGGAAAAATGAGAACTGTGAAAAGTTAAAGAATAAAAAAATTTCAATTCTAAAAAATAAAAAAATAAAAAAAATGACATCGATTATAAAAGTTTGTACCGCAAAAAGTGAAAAATTGATGAAAATTTCTGAGAATCAATAAATAAAATGAAATAAATAAAAATTCCTAAAAATTGGAAAATATTTAAAATTTTGAAAAATTGATCAAAAAAAAAAATAGAAATGACCAAAAATTGGAAAAGTTCAAAATTTAGAAATTTAGATTTTTTTTTCAGTAGTTTACCACGAATTTTGGGATTTTCAATCATATAACGTCTAATTAAGAATAAGATATATCTATCCTCTGCTTAGTCTAGTTAAGATACCAAAACATGAATTTTGCATTTCTTAAAATCCTGCTCCTTTGTAGGCTTTAGACGCAGATACCGGAATAAACGCCGAACTACATTATTTCATCATCTCCGAACCATTGCTGAGCCTGAGCGAAGGTCTAGATAATATTCAAATGCCACCTTTCGTAATAGATGAAAAAAGTGGTTCGATATTTTTGAATTTTGACCCACAACGCGAGATGAAGGGATATTTCGATTTCTACGTAAGTAAATTTGAGAATTTCAAAAGAAGCAAAAAAATATATATATTTTGAAGGATTTAAGACAGTCATTCTAATAATTATCCTTCTTTTTTAGGTCAAGGTAAACGATAGCGGGGGTTTAGAGGATACAGCCCGCGTTCTCATTTACCTCTTACGAGAAGACCAAAGAGTAAGATTCGTTTTAAGGCAAAATCCTCCCCAGTTGCGAGAAAAATTGGATATTTTCCGGGAGTAAGTGTTATTTTTTCAAAAATAGGTCATCTGTATTTTAATATTTCCAGTATTAAATTTTTTTTTACACTCTAATGCAGTATTCTAGGCAACGTAACCGGGTTAATAGTAAATGTAGACGAATGCAAGGTGCACGAGAACAAAGACGGTCGAGTCGATAAGACCAGATCTGACTTATATTTACATTTTGTAAACCCTTTGGATAATTCGGTAATGGAAGTTCCTAACGTCTTACGCCTGATCGACGAAAATATTGAAAAACTCGACGATTTATTCAAGGTACGTAACAAAAGGGCCTACGCGAAAATATTTTTCAAAGGCACCAACGTAGCCTTATAAATTGAATTTTCATTCGTAAACGTTATATTTTATAAAGTCTACATGCTGAGCTTTTGATTGAATTTCCGTTTGTGTTTTTTTTTTACTTGTATCGATAGGACTTTAACGTTTTGGATACAGAAGCCGTTGAAGCGGAACCTCTGTTGAGAGCTAATTTAGGCGTCGATAATATCGCTTGGATTTATACCACCGGTATAGCCGCATTTTTAAGTTTATTATTATTCGTCGTCATTTGTCTGTGCCTGACTCAGCGATCAAAATATAGAAGACAGCTCAAAGCTGCGACCATTAGTGCCTTCGGTGGGTATTGAATTGACTAATTTCTAGAACTGTAGAATAAAAAAATGATGGTCGAACTCACCAAATTGTTTGCAAATTTTCAAGGTTCTTCGGATTCGGATTTCACTCGAACCACAAACGGTACCGGTCGTGTGCCCAATACCAATATCCACAGTTCCGAAGGATCTAATCCCATGTGGATGCAGGCTTACGAAAACGAGTGGTATAAAGCTGACGATTCACTGAGGTAAATTTCTCAAAATCTGTCAAAAAAACAAACGAAAATTGCACAAAATTAAAATGAAATTGATACACTAATTTTAATTTAATCAGTCAAACTTCGGAACGTGACTCATTGGATGAAAACGTAGTCGTAACCACCAACAATCAAGATGAATTCACTGCCAATATATCACGTGTAACTAGGTAAGGCATATTCTGTCATATTTTCACATCACGTATCGTTCAATTTCAATTTTTAATTCAAATTTAATCTCGTCGTTTAAATGCAGTCAACCCAAAGATGTCTCAATACCCAATACTGTCAACACATTCATGAGGAACAGCGACCAAAACGACCTGAATAGGACGAATGGACACTGCCATCAAAATATTTACATCACAACAAATGGTACCGGTCCGGCAGTCTGTAACGGGGGCAGTACCATAAACAGCGTGCAAAAGATAAATAATTCTTTGTCGAATGCTGTGTCTAGGGCCACGTCCAATACAACTACGACCATCGTGAAGAAATTAGAAACGACGGAATTATGACTAAAATGCCATATAAATTAGGTAGGTAACTATTCAAAATATTTAGCTCCTTATTAATAAAGATGAGTCTAAAACCACAAGGTACGGAGCATGGTGAAAAGGTAGTTTGAAAAAAAAAGTTACTTTGGAAGTTCTGGTAAAAAAAAATTGGAAAATCAAATGAAACCAGTTCCAGGCCTCTAAAGTCATTTTCGAAGGAAAAAAGGTCGTTTGAAGCGAGTAAGATACAGCAGTTTTAAAATATTCAGTTAAATAATTATTTAAAAACTTGGAAGACCAATTTTTTCTATTTGAAATTAGTGTAAAAAATGTCGAGAAACCAAAAAAAAAAAAAAAAAATTGAATAAAGTGTGAAAATTTTTCCTTTCTAAACAAAATTTTAGAAAAATTGTTCATTAAGGAAATCTTGAAATTTGAACATTAAAAATAATTAAGTGTAAAAAATCAGTTTTGGCCAAATTAAAAAAATATGGTTGTACCTATTCAAAAAAAAAAAAAAAAATTGAAAGAATATTTTTTTTGAGGTATTAGATACATTTTTTTTTTTTTTGGGGGGGGGGGATGCTCGAAAACCTGTTTACTTTTTTTAAAACAAAATTTCTGAAAAAAATTGTGATCGAAAAAATTTCAAAATGTATTTTGAAAAAAAAAATGAAAAGAATTTTTTTTAAGAAAATCCTAAAATACAAAATTTGCAAAAAATATAATATTGTTTGGTCAAATTAAAAAAAAAATGACTTTTAATTGAAAAAAATTGTAATTAAAAATTGTTTTAAAAAAAATAAATGTCTGTTGAAAAAAAATTATAAGACACAATCTTTTGAGGGGGGAGAGGGTCGAAAGGTTTCTTTTAAACAAAACCAAAAAAATTCTTTTCAAGTTTTCATAATAAAATTTGAGAATTTGAGAATTGTGAACTTGGATTGTAAGCAAAATTAAGAATAAAAATTCATATTCAACTGAAATTTGGGTTCACAAATCAAGTTTTCAAAAAACATATTTTTAGCTAAATTATTCAAAAAATTATAGATACTGATTTTAAAAACCAGAGATTTAAAAAAAAAATGTTCGTCAGATAGGTGAGCATATTTTTGGAAATCAAAAAAAAATTTTTCAGCGAAATTGAAAAAAAAAAAATTTATTCCTCAAAAATTGCTGTCTTCGATATATTTTTTAAAAAATCAGGAAAATTGGAAAATTATTTTTTGATAACAAAAATTAATTACGGGTAATTAAGCCAAATTAACATAGAAAGTATCTAAGCTTTCTATGTTAATTTGGCTTAATTACCCGTAATTAATTTTTGTTATCATTATGACTAGCCAAATAAGTTTCAGAACTCAAATTATTTTTTCTTAAGAAACTACTTAAAATCAGAGTCGACTGTAAAATAAAAAAATTAAAAACAAATTCAAAAAATTGGGGTTTATTCAAAACATTATTACTACCTATGAAATAATTGAAAAATTAAAAAAAAAAGAGTTTTAAATTAGATACACACTTGTTGGAAGAAGCTTGAAAACTTGTTTTTAAACGAAGTTAGAAAATGATTGTGGTAGAAGCAAATTTAAAAAAAATTGTTAAATTCATTTGTTTAAAAAATAAAGTGCTACCTGTCGAATAAAATTTGAAATTAAAAAAGTGAATCTCAAAATTCAAGTCTTGAACAAAATTTACAAAATGATACAAATTCAAAAAATTGGCTTTTATTAAATTTGGAACATTAGGTAGCTCAAAAAAGATTGTTCAAGTGTCTGAAAAAATTTAAAACAGTCTTAATACAAAACTCGGAAATTTTTTTTTTCAAAGAATTGCTTTTGAATTGAGCGTGAAAAATCTGTCTCTTTTAACCTTTGAAAAGAAATATTTCCCAAGAAAATTTCAAAATTTGGAGCATGAATAAAATTTGCAAAATAATGTTTTCTTGATCAAATTCAAAAAATTGGTTTTTAATTGTATTTTGATATGAATTATGAAATATATTTTTAGAAAAATAAAAAAAAATGGCTTCACAAAAAAAATGAAAATGAAGTTTTTTTTACGATATTTGGAAAAATCTACACTGAATACAATTTTTAAAATGATTTTTGAAATAAAATTTGAAATTGGGAACCCAAGAATTGATGTTCTTCAAAATAAAGAAATTGAAAAAAAAAATTGAAAAACAAAATGAACATTAGTTCAAAAAAATTGTTCAAGTGTGTCTGAACAAAATTTCAAACATGTCTTGATACAAGATTCAGATTTCAAGCAAAATTTGAAGAAAAACATTTCGAAGAATTGCTTTTGAATTTAGCATGAAAAATTTGCCTCTTTTAACATTTGAGAAGAATTATTTCCTAAGGAAATTTCAAAATTTGTACCATGAACAAAATTTGCAAATAATGTTTTCTTGATCAAATTCAAAAAATTGGTTTTTAATTGTACCTATTTTGATAAGTTATGAAATATATTTTTTGAAAAAAATTAAAAATTTGGCTTCACAAAAAAATAAAAAATAAAAAGGTTTTTTTTACGCGATTTGGAAAAATCTACACTGAATAAAATTTTTAAAATGATTTTTGAAATAAAATTTGAAATTGGAAACTCCAGAATAATTATTGATGTTTTTCAAAAAAAAAAAAAAATAAAAAAAAAAATAAAAATAGTTCTGTGTATCTAATGTTTGATGATTTAATGCTTTTTGAAAACATTTGGATCATAATAAAATTTACCAAAAAAACAGAGGGTTTCTTGGCTAAATTCGAAAAACTGGTTTCAATCAAAAAATATCCGGCCTCCCAAAAAAAAAAAAAAAAAAAAAAAAAAACTGGAATATCTTTATGTATTTTGAAATAAATTCACATCAGAAATTTTTTTTTTTCTTAAAAAAAAAAAAGTGGAAAATTCATTTTACAAAATTGAAAAAATTGATACTTTGACAAAATTTGAAGTTTTTCAGAGAAAAAAAAAAAAAAAAGGTTCGAGGAAAATTTGTTTGCAACTAAATTTCATTTTCAACCTACGACATGACACCACCCCAAAAATATTTTCGACTTTTACTGATTTCTGAAAGGCTGCTCTTTTTTACTCTTTATGTATTTCACATTGCTGCATCAGCAAATAGAAGGCGATGAACTGTAAACGAAACACACGGGATAATTTTGAGGGAAGAGTACAATCGAATGTCTCGGTGTCTTTGCATTACCCAAAACCCAACTCAAAGTGGATAAAAATGACTGTCACGAAGTACACTGTGAGAGAGGAGCGAAACAAGCTAGCAAGACTTGTACCGAGTACCGAGCGAGTTTGGTTTCAAAAATGGAAAAAGAGACGAGAGAAAACCTCGAAACAAAACTAATTCGGTCGTCGTTCTCGTTTCGAATTGAACACAGACGAGGTTCGACTTCGCCTTCGCCGGCGCGTTTAGACCGCCTTCCAGTCTAGCCTGGTGCTGGCGCTGGTGCCGCTGCCGCTGTCCGTATCGGTCGGTGGTGCGCTCACCCTGTGGCCCTGCTTTCCCATGTAATGGTATTCCTCTTTTGACAGATTTTATCTTCGTGCTGTGAGTATAGCAGAGTACAGACTACAGAGAAAAAGAGAGAGGCATGTACCTACGTATGGGTGTGTGTGTGAGAGGAATTATAACGTGCCAGTATGTACAGTGCGAGGATAGTGTGTCCCTTAATCCTGAAACGCGTTTTCCATTTTGCCCCCAATCCCCCCCCCCCCCCAACCAATGGTTGGCGGTGGCGCGAGGCCTGTTTTGAACTCGTTGTACTCGACGTCGCGAGGATAATGTCCTCGTTGGCTTTTCTCTCTCCTCTTTCACTCTCTCTCTGTGCATTTTTTTTAAATACCTGCCATTTGTTCGGCGGGCCTTTCACCTTTTGTGCCCGACGCGCGTTCAGCGCCTTTTTGAGCGTCGCGATAAAAGTGCCGTCGTCTAGAAGCCAACAACCTATCATTATATTCGCATTGAGTCATGCTCCGGCATAGATTGTATCTTTTTTTGCTCGGGTCTCTATTTTTTTCCTTCGCTGGCAGCCGAGGCATAAAGGTTCAATTTATTTTAGAGGTATTGTGTACCTACCTATGGTAAGTACACTGCTTGCCTCTCTACATCTCTTCGAACCCTGCATGTCTAGTGCGATAAGACTCGTGCGCTATAGGTGTATTTACTCAAGGTGCAATTTTACGCCGCATAAATTTTCTATTGAAATTGAAAGTACGCCAGTACGTACACGTGTGAGTGATACGAAGCCAAACATATTGCGTCATGTCATGTACAACCAACATGCACACAATATAAACGAGCAACGAGCTGATGTCATACAGAGTCATTTAAACAATATCGTTCGAAGTGAATTTTTTTCATTTTTTAAAAATCGAACTGAATCAATAAGTATTTTCTCAAAGTTACACCCTCTCTCTTCATGCCCACGCTCAGAATTGTAAAGATTTTTTTAAAAATCAAGTTGCAAATTTTTTTTAGGTAATTTATGCATTTCATCTAAATTTTCATAAAATTTCATTAATTTCAAAATTTATTTCAATTTTGCATTACTCAGCAATTGATCAATTTTTTTGAAAAAAATTTCAAAAACGAAATCTTTTTGACCAAAACGTTTTCAGAAATTTCATTTTTTGTGGAATGACGTAATTTTTTATCAAATTTTCCTATCTCACATAATTTGTAACATTTTACAAAAAATTGTAGCTTTACAATATTGTCAGTTTTTACAAAATTTCAACTTACAGAATTTCACGAAAATTTCGCAATTTTAAAGAACCTTTTTCGAGCAAAAATTAATTTCAAAACATTTTCATTTTTTACAGAATTTTCACAACACTGATTTCATAGAACGGTATTTCTAGTAATTTTTGATATATCATACAGGGTGTCCGGGGAGCATTGTAAAAACTTCAGATTTGGATACAACAGAGTACCACTAACAAAATATGTTATATACACATTGTGCCTATCTCAAAAATTGAAGGGACAAGATCAGTTTTCGCAATTTCTTCAACTTTTTTCTTTTTCAAAACAATTTTAGCTAGGCAATCAATTTTTCAGTTGAAAAAAATTTTTGATATCAAAATTTAAAAAATATTTGTTAGGTAAACTTTTATTTTTGTGGAATTTTTTAGTTTCGCAAAGACTTACCTACATACTTGAAAAAGTTTTAATTTTACATCATTTTTCGTATTGAGGAATTTTCAGTATCACATAATTTTTGCAATTTCAAACTTTCAATTTTTTTTTTTTACAAACTATACTGCGATTTTACTAAATTTTTAGCATCAATAATTAATTTTTTAGTTAAAATTTTTTTTATTTTAAAACTTCCATTTTTGTGCAATTTTTCAGTTTCGCAAAGACGTGCTTAACAGATTTTTCAAAAAAATCTCAGTTTCATACCGTATTGTTCGTCTTGAAGAATTTTCAGTTTCACAAAAATTTTGACAGTTTTAAATTTTTAATAATTTTTAAATTTCTTTTTTATCAGAATTTTATTTTCGAAGAATTTTTCAGTTTCAAAAAGATTTACCTTGAAAGAATTTTCAAGAAATTTTCAATTTTACAATATTTTCAAGTCTTGGGGAATTTTCAGCTGATAATTTTGGCAGTTTCAAGTTTTATTTCATTTTAACAAAATTTTGAAATAAATTTCAGTAGGTAGGTCCTTTTTTTTTTGTTTTGGAGAACAAAATTTTTGTTTCTTTTTAGAATTTTTAATTGTGCTAATTTTTGTAAAAATTTACTCATCTACTTACTTCTAAAGAATTTATACAAAAAATTTTACATCATCTTTTCGTCTTGAAAAATTTTCAGTTTTACATAATTTTTAGAATTTCGTTTTTTTTTCATTTTCACAAAGTTTTACAATTTTATTGAATTTTTAAAACCAACTAATCAATTTTTTAGTTGCATAAAATTTTAATCCGAAAATTTTTCTTTTTATCAGAATTTCAATTCTTGTTGAATTTTTCAGTTTCGAAAGGATTTACCTTGAAAGAATTTTCAAGAAATTTTCAATTTCACGCTATTTTTTATCTTGAGTAATTTTCAGCTACACATAATTTTGGAAGTTTCAATTTTTATTCAATTTCTACGATATTTTGAAATTTCTCCAAATTTTCAATTTTAATTCATTTTTTTGGTGAACAAAATTTTTAAAAATTTCCTTCAATTTTTTTTTCTATTTTTACAGAAATTTACTTTGAAAAAATTTACACAAAATAATTTTACACCATTTTTTGTTTTGAGGAATTATCAGTTGTATATAATTTTTGCAGTTGCATTTTTTTTTTTTTCATTTTTATAAATCAAGTTTTACAACTTTACCGAATCTTTTGAAACTAATCAATTTTTTTGTCGCACAAGTGAGTTACCGCTGGGCCTAGGCTTAAAATTTTTTTAGTTTAACAAAATATTTAATCCCAAAAATTTTTATTTTTTTCAGAATTTTCAATCTTTCAGAGAATTTTTACAAATTTTCACTTTTTGAGGAGTTTTAAGTTTTACGTTATATTTTAGGATATTTATTAATTAATTAATTTATTTTTTACTACGTTCAACTTCTTTGTTCTTTTTTCATTCCTTGAAACAACTTTTTTCAAACTAATTTCAAATTTTTCAGTAGAACAAATTTTTTGAAATGCAAAAAAAAAAAAAAATCAAATTCTTTCCAAGGAAATTTTTAATGTTTTCTCAACTGACGATTTTTTTCAATTGGTAAAAAAAAATTCAAAACGTTTCAGAAAACAAAAAAAGTATCACATCAATTTTCTTGCCACTAGATTAGGGTCATTGAACACTGAAAATTTTCAGCCTTGAAAAATATCGTCGTAATAAGAGTTGACTTCGAAAAAAAAATACATTCTTCGTAAATCTCAAAAAAGTACCCAACATTCGTATTTATGAGTCATTGTACACTTGTTCATTTTTCGTATGGTTCATTTCCCTCCACTCATACTATTGAAGTATTTAAGTACTCGTTACCCAGTTCCATACAAGTGCAGGAGCAGATGTCTGAAGTGCTTCGTAGTTTTTTTTGTCATTCCCCTTAACAGTCCAAAGTTTAATTTAAATATGTTTTTCTTTCTCATCATCGGTATTATTATTATTTTTATCTACATATTTCACTTTCATTAATGAAGTAAACGATTATTTTAACGTGCTGAAAAAACAGAAAGAGCTGAATGCAGCTTTGAGAAAGTAAATACAAAATTCAATAATATTGTACACTATATAATGAAAAAATCAAGTTTTCAATCATAGGATGTGCTTCTATGGTTACCTGAAAATATCGAAAGCCCGAAAATACACAACTTTCGAAAATACAGGATCCACCCCATGAGAGGAACCGATCACATTTTAAAAATTCATAACTCGAAAACAAATTGATCAATTTTCTGGTACGATCCAAACGTCCCACAAAAAATTGCTAACGAACAAAATTGTAGAGTGTGAAATTGTCTTTCACAGTGCACCATTAGTTTTTTTTTCATGGAGGCTTACTTCTGGCGATTTTTGCAGTAGAAGTTAGTAATGAAAAGAAAAATCATATCACCCCAAAAAAAAATCATGCAATTATTTATTTTTTTATTTAATATAGAGCGCTTTTCTGGCCAAACTAAGGGTCCTACGAAAAAAGTGCTAAGAATCAAAATTGTAGAGCATAAAATTTTCTTTCTACGTTGAGCTATAAGTTTTTTTCATAAGAGGCTTAGATTTCATGATTAGTGATGGCTCTGCCCGGGAAAAAATGGTTTGATCAAAATTGATCAAAATACGGTGATCTAATTAGATCAAAAAAATGTACATATCAAAGTTTATCTAAATTGACATAATTTTGATCAAATTATATCAAAATTGATACTTTCTGATTAAAATAGATCGAGTTAGATCTATTTTGATAGGTACATTTTTTTGATCTAATTAGATCACCGTTTTTCTGATCAATTTTAATCAAAGTACGGAATGAATTTCAAAAAAAAAAATAGGTTGGCATGTCCGAAATCCAGTTTTCTTTCCACTTTTCATTTTATAGGGCATCACACCTTTCCATTTCAACCAAATCCTTCAACGAAAATTTCCCAGTCCATGTTCAGTCAAGATTCGATCCCTCTACCTCCCGTTCCAGAATCCATGATCTTGACCACACAACCACTAGTGCTGTTCGAGAGATAGAGCATTAAATGAAGTATAAATGCTCGTAGGTATATTGATGATAGTAAATTATGCAAACTGAAAAATACACTATTAAAGATGGAATTATGAAGTTGGAAAATCAATTTTCTTGATTTTTTTTTAGGGAGAAGGAAATCTATTTATGTACCAATTATTATTTATACTTATTATTTTATTTTATTTTTTTTGAAAAAAAACTCATTTCTTGTATTGAGAAATAAATGAATGTTGTGAAATGAAAAAAAAAAATGTTTATTTTGGTACAAAATTGTTTAAAAATTATTATGAAAAGTCTCTATTTTTTGGAGAAAAGATTCTCATTTTTTGGAATATATTATGTAGGAAAAAAATTAAAAATGAATTTTATTGGTTCAAATTTTTTTTTAAATTATGGTTTTGGAATAAAAAAATATTATCTACTTACTAAACTTTTTTTTTGAAGTAGAGAAATCTCAAATCTTCTAGAGTAGAAATTTTTCGGATGAAGAAATTTCAGGATATTTTGGAATAAAAAAATATCCAAAAAAAATATTAGAGGAATATGATGTGAACCCCTTTTCCCCAATGTGGATCACATAGAATATGACCCCTAAAAATCTGAAAAAATACTTACAATTTCAAAGTGTTAATTTTGTACTACAAAATTCAGATTCGACCCTCCTCTCATCCAATTTTGCATGATGAGTATACGAGTATATGAAAATCATGGGTTTTCCCTATTTTCATACAAAGTATGCACTACACTAAGTACTGTTGACCATATACTCCGTTTCAAATAAGAGTTTAAAAAAACACTATAATCATGAATAACACCCTTTTGTGCAAGGAAATTCAAAATTAATCCAATAATAACATGGCCAACTATTGCTTGGAATTGTTCTGCTTGTCGAATTCTTATTAAGACATCATGAACATTACTCTGATCAAATTTGATAATTCTGCAAAAACCTTGATCTAACTTGATTGAATTCATCAATTAGATTTAAAAGGCACATCAAACAATATTTTGATCAAATGTAATGTAAACATGAAACGTTTGGTCAAAGTTGATCGAATTCCATCAGTTAGATCAAGGCACATCAATCAATACTTTCATCAAATTTAATCTAAACACAATACAGTTGATCAAAATTAATCGGATTTGATCAAAGTTGATCGGATTCAATCAGTTAGATCAAGACATATCAAGCAATACTTGATCAAATTTGATGTAAACACAAAAAATTTGATCTAAATTAATCCAACACTGCGTGTGTCAGTTTATCTAAGTTGATCTGATTTGATCGATTTTGTTAAAATTCGATCAATTTATATCATGATTTTAATCAAAACTAATCAATTTTGATCAAATCATTTTTTCGCGGGTGAGCATATGCGCACTGCGCATATGCGCGCAAATGCTCCAGCCAAAAAAGGGAAATTTCCTCCATTAAAAAAATCGTGTGATATCTCTAAGCACTCGTCTGGTGATACTGATCATTAGGGTATTTGTATTTTCAAAAAACGACCAACTTAAAATGAACTGTCAATTAGATGTCCCTGCTTACACGATTTACATAAAAAATTTGTTTTTTAAAGTTCATCTCGAGTCCGAGTAAATATTTAATTACTAGTTACTTGATATAAACTTTTTTATGCCTATCAAAAAAATCGAATATCTTATTGCAACTAAATTTTCACCAATTTTTGGAATTTTCGCATTTTCTTTAATTTGAAAAAAAATAAATAATAATAAACCAATTTTTTATAAATTTTTACTTGAAATTTTTTTTAGATTGATATTTGATTTTGGAAAATACCGAATTCAAACCATTTACCTAGGTATTCAACTTTTACTGATTTCTTATTTTTTAATTCTAACAAAATTTCCCATTTTTTCATTTAAAAAAGAAATCAAAATTCTTTTTCGCCAATCTCACTTTTTTTTTTAATTCGTCAACACCACGATTTTTTTACTTGGATCAAAATAATATTAGAACAATGTTCTATTTTGAAAAAAAATTGTATCCATTTTTATATTATTTCTTTCTATTCAAGAAAAATAATTCAGTGTCAATTTTTTTATTTAAAAAAAAAATAATCAATAATAAAATTATCAATTTTTCATAAAATTTTACATTATTTCTTACTCGTATCCTATTGAAAGAAGATCTCGAAAAATTTTGTTTGAATAATATTTTCAAATTTTTTAGATAAAAAATAAGAATACCTGACAATTTTTGTTATTAAAATTTGTTTTTAATCTTAGATTTTTTATTACTTTTTGAGAAAAATTCACACATAAGTTTTTTCAAATGCCAGTTTATTCATCTATTTATTTTATTAACATTTTTCTTTGAAATCTCGAGGGAAAATAATTGCCTATAAGAAGTTTTTTGTAGATAAAATGGTTACTTTTTCTCAAAATGAAATTTATAATTTTTTATGCATGAAATTGAGTTAGTCAGAATATGCGCGCTTAATTATTGAGAGATGGGTCTACTAATTATATTTCAGCTTTGTTTTTCATCGTGCGCGAGCAAAGATGAATATGCGCGCATATTGCCATCACTATTCATGATTTTTGCTGTTGAAATTAAAAATCTAGTTTGAATTTTTTTAGTTACAAACTTTTACTGCAAAAATCACGAAAACTAAGCCTCTTAGGAGAAAATTTAATATCTTTGTGCAGCAAGGAAATTTTATGCTCGGCAATTTTTATTTCAAACATTTTTTCGTAGAACCCTTAATTTGGCCAAAAAATCGCTCTATGTAAACGTGTACTCGATAAAAATCACGATTTATTTCATTTATGAAACCATCAACTTTGTAAATAAGCCACCTTGCATGATACGACGAACATTTGCAAAACATAACCTTTTCTATACAAAACTTGAAAGTTTCCACTTTTTAATGCTTTTTGTTTCGTTTTAATCGGTCAATTGGTTTTCGAGTTATGAATTTTTAAAATGTAATCGGTTCCTTTGGCGAAGCTCGTAGGTGAAAAAACAACC
Source organism: Balanococcus diminutus (assembly GCA_959613365.1). Lineage (NCBI taxonomy): Eukaryota > Metazoa > Arthropoda > Insecta > Hemiptera > Pseudococcidae > Balanococcus > Balanococcus diminutus. Next base: position 4,871,136 of record OY390715.1, read on the forward strand.
CCTCGGTTAAATATGCGCTTGAGGAAACCTTCGATAAAAATAGTATTTTATTCGATAACGGAAGTGGAAGTTCACAAAACAGCGGAACAAGTTTCTTATATTATTATAGTAGTTTAAAATCAAACAGCATCGAGCTGGAGGGGCCTGGCGGTGGCGCTGGTCGACTAGTCGTCGACGTCGACGTCGCAGTCGCAGGCCCTAAACAGTTATCAGTCCGGGTACCCTGATACGACAACCTACGATCGTACGCTGGCTGGTGTAAATAAATAAATAAGCGGCGAGGCACAGCACATCCACATCGCATCGTACACAGATAGGCGACTCAGTCGATAGATAGACAGAGAGCGAGAATGGGATCGGGATCGGGAGCCTTGTGGCTGCCGGCAGTCGGCAGCCACAAACCGATGGGAGCGCCGAGAGGCTGCAGGGGCGCTGGCGGAGGTCTATGTGTGCTTGTGTGGTAGGTCCGGGTACGTATAGCCTTGCCCGGTCGTTCAACGCAGTCTAAATAATCGATGGAATAAAGTACCGTGTCCCGGAACGCGGGGGGGGGGGGGGGGGGAGGGGAGGGGGTAGGGAAAAAACGCGAAAAAGGTGGAAAATTTTCCCGAGGCGGGGGGCATTGTACCGCCGTCGTCGTCTAGAAATACTTACGTAGAATTTCACGTATTTGACGCGTTACTCTAGTACTATGTACTACGTGAATATCGCACGTTTACTCCTCGTGTCGGCAATGCTGACGGTTAAATACCTCGCAAAATTGGTTCTCGTTTGCCCCCTTCCACCGTCTCATTCTCTACCTTTCGCACTCTATTGCTGAGAGGTTTGCGAAATTTTCTGCACGCCTTTTTTTTCTCCCTATAGCCTTTCCTTTCGTTTTGTTTTATTTCGTATTCTGCAGGAACCGAACCGAAGCCCTGCCGGATGCGGGTTTTCTGTCTCGCAAGTAGGTACACCTGGTTTGGTACCTACATACTCGTAATGTACCCGGGAAAAAATGATTTGATCAAAATTGATTAGTTTTGATTAAAATCATGATATAAATTGATCGAATTTTAACAAAATCGATCAAATCAGATCAACTTAGATAAACTGACACACGCAGTGTTGGATCAATTTAGATCAAATTTTTTGTGTTTACATCAAATTTGATCAAGTATTGCTTGATATGTCTTAGTCTAACTGATTGAATCCGATCAATTTTGATCAAATGTTTCGTGTTTAGACTAAATTTGATCAAAGTATTGTTTGATGTGCCTTGATCTAACTGATAGAATTCGATCAACTTTGATCAAATGTTTTGTGTTTAGATTAAATTTGATCTAAATATTGTTTGATGTGCCTTGATCTAACTGATAGAATTCGATCAACTTTGATCAAATGTTTTGTGTTTAGATTAAATTTGATCTAAATATTGTTTGATGTGCCTTGATCTAACTGATGGAATTCGATCAGCTTTGATCAAATCCGATTAATTTTGATCAACTGTATTGTGTTTAGATTAAATTTGATGAAAGTATTGATTGATGTGCCTTGATCTAACTGATGGAATTCGATCAACTTTGACCAAACGTTTCATGTTTACATTACATTTGATCAAAATATTGTTTGATGTGCCTTTTAAATCTAACTGATGAATTCAATCAAGTTAGAGCAAGGTTTTTGCAGAATTATCAAATTTGATCAGAGTAATGTTCATGATGTCTTAATAAGAATTCGACAAGCAGAACAATTCCAAGCAATAGTTGGCCATGTTATTATTGGATTAATTTTGAATTTCCTTGCACAAAAGGGTGTTATTCATGATTATAGTGTTTTTTTAAACTCTTATTTGAAACGGAGTATATGGTCAACAGTACTTAGTGTAGTGCATACTTTGTATGAAAATAGGGAAAACCCATGATTTTCATATACTCGTATACTCATCATGCAAAATTGGGTGAGAAGAGATTCGAATCTGAATTTTGTAGTACAAAATTAACACTTTGAAATTGTAAGTATTTTTTCAGATTTTTAGGGGTCATATTCTATGTGATCCACATTGGGAAAAAGGGGTTCACATCATATTCCTCTAATATTTTTTTTATAACATTTTTTCTTTAAAAAAAATTTTTTTGGATATTTTTTTATTCCAAAAAATCCTGAAATTTCTTCATCCGAAAAATTTCTACTCTAGAAGATTTGAGATTTCTCTACTTCAAAAAAAAAGTTGAGTACCCGAGCGGCACACTCGATCGATAATATCGGAAGATGTAACGTATCGATAAAAAATCGTTTGAAAATCTATAGATGTTCTCACGATATTATAAAGATTTATCGGTACAACTTCATAGGCAAAAAATCTAAAAACTATCGAATTCGATATTATTAAGATTTTATGACGATATTCGTCAACGATACTATCGACAAAGAATATTAAATTTATCGATTCCGATTTTCCACCGATTTTGTGCAGATATTTGAAACTACATTATCGACAAAGAATATTAAATTTATCGATTCCGATTTTCCACCGATTTTGTGCAGATATTTGAAACTATATTATCGACACGTGATATGAAATTTCTCGAATTCGATTTTTTAACGATTTTGTAAAGATATTTAAAACTATATTATCGACAAATAATCTGAAATTTCTCGAATTCAATTTTTTAACGATTCTGTGAAGATATTTAAAACTTTATTATCGACACGTAATCTGAAATTTCTCGAATTCGATTTTTCAACGATTTTATGGCGATATTTGAAACTACATTATCGACAAATAATCTGAAATTTGTCGAACGATTTTTCAACGATTTTGTGACGATATTTGAAATTATTTCCAAATTGGTGAAAATTTTTCCAAGTCCAACTCGCCCGGAAGTACTACACTGCCTATTATAAGCGTTTTATTGCTAATTCCTCAACGATAAGGTATGGCATAGTGGTTAAGGAAAAGGATTACCATGCAGGAGGTAGATGGTTCAAGCCCCACGGGTGGCATATTTTTTATATTTTTTTTTTTTGATTTTTTCTGAAATGATCCTCTTACCGCAACATGAATAATTTGTTTAGGCATAGTTTAATGTATTAATTATGCTAATTAAGGATTTTTAATTATAGAAAAAAGCTAGTAAAAGACGAAAAATCGAAATAAAAAATCGATAAAAAATCGACAGAATATCGAATTCGATAAATTGTCGCAAAAGTTCCGCTTAAATCGTGAAATTATCTTTCGATATTATAGATATATTATCGATAAAATATCTTACTATAATCTCGAAATTTTTGCTAATTATAATTCGTCGATAATCTATCTATATATCGAAAGATAATTTCACGATTTAGGCGGAACTAACGCGACACTTTATCGAATTCGATATTCTGTCGATTTTTTATTTCGATAATTTGTCGATTGTGCTGCTTGGGTAAGTAGATAATATTTTTTTATTCCAAAACCATAATTTAAAAAAAAATTTTGAACCAATAAAATTCATTTTTAATTTTTTTCCTACATAATATATTCCAAAAAATGAGAATCTTTTCTCCAAAAAATAGAGACTTTTCATAATAATTTTTAAACAATTTTGTACCAAAATAAACATTTTTTTTTCATTTCACAACATTCATTTTTTTCTCAATACAAGAAATGAGGATTTTTTCAAAAAAAAACAAAATAAATAATAAGTATAAATAATAATTGGTACATAAATAGATTTCCTTCTCCCTAAAAAAAAATCAAGAAAATTGATTTACCAACTTCATAATTCCATCTTTAATAGTGTATTTTTCAGTTTGCATAATTTACTATCATCAATATACCTACGAGCATTTATACTTCATTTAATGCTCTATCTCTCGAACAGCACTAGTGGTTGTGTGGTCAAGATCATGGATTCTGGAACGGGAGGTAGAGGGATCGAATCCTGACTGAACATGGACTGGGAAATTTTCGTTGAAGGATTTGGTTGAAATGGAAAGGTGTGATGCCCTATAAAATGAAAAGTGGAAAGAAAACTGGATTCGGGCATGCCAACCTATTTTTTTTTTTGAAATTCATTCCGTACTTTGATCAAAATTGATCAGAAAAACGGTGATCTAATTAGATCAAAAAAATGTACCTATCAAAATAGATCTAACTCGATCTATTTTAATCAGAAAGTATCAATTTTGATATAATTTGATCAAAATTATGTCAATTTAGATCAACTTTGATAGGTACATTTTTTTGATCTAATTAGATCACCGTATTTTGATCAATTTTGATCAAACCATTTTTTCCTGGGTACGTATAGTTGAAGTGGGTATTTGTATATTCACCTACGACGTCGTCATTGACAGAATGCTCGTGTTTAATCCACTCTATCGCCATCAATTTTATAAACTTTTGGCTAATTTTTTTCCACTCTCGAACACGAGTAACGAGTATCGATCCGAATTTGCCTTTGAAAACGCACACAAGCATAGACAGAGGTTTTCGATAACTCGCCAGCCTCATATACCCTTGACTGACGCGAGCCTAACGAAACCAAAGTGATTGGCTGCTGGCTAGCTCGACCGAGTATAACATTTTGCATACTCGGTTTGCCGTAAAAGCGACCAACTACGACGAATGAAGATTGATCTTCGTACTCTTATTACCATCTCCTCTGTGTACGTAATTCAATTTAACATTGGTATTCTCTTCTTTGCTTTGCAGATTCACAACGAAACGTCCGCAAGAATTAATTCGTCCCTTATCGTGCTTGAAAGTTAGAAATACCATCTGTATCTACGACGACGTTTTAGAAAACGACGATTATATTTCCAGCCATGGAAAGTAAAATAATTGGACTTTGCCAAAAATTTGTGAATTTTTTTGTGTTTTTTATTTTTTTTTCAATTAATAAACCAGTCTTTTTTTAAATTATTATTACTTCTTTATATTATAGTAAGATATTTTGTATGAATTGTCGTCTTGAATTTTTTTTTTTTTTTTAATTTTTTACTTTATGTTTGACATAAGCGATGTGCATTTTCTTTATATAAATATCTCTTTTTTCAATAATGTATTTATTATATGTAATTGCATTTGAATCTTCAATAAAAAATTATGATTTATATTCGGTTCGAATTTTTCATCGATATGATGCCTATTTCCATGAGAAGAAAGAAGGATTATGGATAGTACAGATTTAACAACACAGAAGCACTGAAAGAAAAAAGATAAATTTATCGAAATTCAAACTTCTATCTATTTATCAAAATCAAGAAATTATCGATCTGTCCAAATTTTTGAAAGTACAAAAACGAAAGAACTGATAAAAAAATGAATCGATATCAAAATTCAATTCCTACGAACTTCTTGAAAATTATTTTCATTTTTTCTTCGTTTTGAATTTCGATAAATAATCAAAATTGAATAATGACGTAACAATTAAACGAAATTAGGTACCTACCTACAGTTTTTAATTCAAAGAATTGGAGATAATATGGTGAAAAATTGATTACGTGAAATTTAAGACATCACAAAATATCAAAGGGATTCTAATCAGATAATTTTTCAGTGTCGTTCATCGTCGGTCGGGTCGGGAGGGCGGGTGTGAAACGACCGTTTCACTGGATCGATGAATCAAAACGGAATAATGTATCGATCAATCGAAATTATTTTAAAAAAAATAAAATTAAAATAAACCATTTAAAAATCAAAACAAAAATCGATTAATCGAAATACTGATGAAATAATTGAAACTTGATGAAAAAAATGTATCGATTTATCTCGATTTTTGAGAAAAAAAAATTTGAGAAATTTTTTCAAAGAAGTTAAATTTTAAGGAAAATGAGTGATTCACCATGGCAAAAATGAATTTTTCCAAAAATAGGAATAATTGAAAAATTATGAATTTTCTCATCATAACCCCTCAGAATGGACTCGATTGTTGAAAAAGAAATTTGTTGAGAAATGTTTTCAAGGAAATTTAATTTTAAGGAAAATGTGAAATTTACCATGCAATAAGAACCAGTGAAACCACCGGTTCTTATTACATGGCGAAATTGAATTTTTCCCAAAAATGAAAATAATTGAAAAATTTAGAATTTTTTCATTGGAATATCTCAGAATAGACCCGAATAATGAGAAAAAAAATTTTGAGCAATTTTTCCAAAGAAATTTAAATTTAAAGAAAATGTGTAATTCACCATGTAGTAAGTACCAACTGGTACTTATTTCATGGCATAAATGCATTTTTTCCAAAAATGGGAATAATTGAAACATTATGAATTTTTTCATCATAACCTCTCAGAATGGACCCGAATAATGAGGAAAAAAATTTTGAGCAATTTTTTTAGAAAAATTAAATTTTTAGGAAAATGTGTCATTCACCATGGCAAAAATGAATTTTTCCAAAAATTGGAATAATTGAAAAATTATGCATTTTTTCATCATAAACCCTCAGAATGGACTCGATTATTTAGAGAAAAATTTTGTTAAGAAATTTTTTCAAAGATATTCAAAAGGAAGAACCGGTGAAACCACCGGTTTTTTTTACATGGCGAAATTTATTTATTTTTCCCCCAAAATTTATCAATATAAATTATTATATTATACACTTGAAACTTGATCGATTTATCAAAATCTAAAGAACGAATTGGTTGATTTTTTTTTGAAATCAAAAAAATTGTCGAAATCGAAATACTTTTTTTTGGTATTGGTGAAATACTTGAACAATCGATAAGTTAGTAGAAATCAAAAATTTTTGAATAAACAAAATTGGAGGGATGACAAGAAAATGTATTTACTTATCAAAATCCAAAATTAAAATCCACTAATCGAAATGAATGAATGGAAAAAAAAAAAAAAAAAAAAAAAAAACTATTGATCGAAATCAAAAATTTATCAAAATTGGAATTTTAAATAGGTAGATAAGAACATCGAAATTAAACTGAAATATGACTCAGGTGTCTCAGGATTGAGCTTGACAAAAAAAGGACTGATACATCGAAATTGAATAATGTATTGATCAATTATCGAAATGGTAAAACTAGAATCATTTAATCGGAATCGAAAAAATCGATAAATCAAAATTCAAAATTTGATCGATTGATCGAAAAAATCTGATTTAAAAATTTTTATCGAAATTGAAATAGTGGTAAAATAAGTGATCGTGCAAGGCATCGAAAAAGAAAATTTTTTTAATAACCAATAGGAAAAAATGAAAAATGAATCAAATTAACGAAAGAAATTTAAAAATAAGTAGATTAATCTAAAAATTAAAAAAATAAGTCATAAAATAATCGAAATGAAAATTTAAAAAAAATAAAAATTTATAGGTACCAAATAAATATAACCAATTGATTGAAATTAAATAGTCAACCTATTTATTCGAAAAAATTGACCAAAAAAAAAGTCAATTTTGATTAATCTTCAATCTTTATCAACACCTTGAATTATTCATTTCCAAAAATTAACCCCTACTTCCTCACACAGTCACACACACACTCACTCATGAATTTTTCCATTTGAAAAATAAAATATTGCAAAATTTGTAACACAATCAACGTTTTTGATGAAAATGAAGAAAAATAATAAGAGGAGTAACGCGAAAAAAATTGATTTGATTGCTCCAACTGCAATTGGACAGATGGCGCTGCCAACACACAAGCAGTGGTTTGTAGAGATGAGAGAGTTACAAAGTCTCCAGACATTTTTAGAATCACAACCATCTCCCCTGTCACCACCTGGGGAATTTTTTCAGATTTTTTCGTTGCGGACAAGAAAATGTTTGCTGTCTTTCGATCGCAGTGAAAATCCAAAATAATTTTATTTCTTGGTAGGGGAAAAATTTCAACTAATGAAAATTTCAAATTATACTAAATTCGTTGTTATTTTGGATTATGTCATTTTTCATTCACGATGAAGGTAAAAAATATTGCTTGAGCGAAAGGGGGTCGAAAATTTTGAAAATTTTGATTTTGAATAAAAAAAAATATACCTATGCAAAACCATGAAAAAAATTTCGAAGAGTTTAAAAAAATTGGTTTCTGAACAAAATCAAAAAAATAAGTATATTATTATATTTATAACTGAATTATTTTAAGTATTTAAAATTTTGGTTTGAATTAATAATTTTTCATTTTTAATTTTCCCGTCATTTTTCAACATTTTTTTGGAAAAAAAATTACATTTCTCTGATTTTTTCGAAACATTAATGATATTTATATAAATGCAAAAATAAAGTTAAAAATTTTGAAAATTTACACACTGCATTTTTTTTTGTTGGAAAATTTAGCAAAATTATTTCAATATCGTGAAAATTCTATAAACTTTATAAATTGATCCAATTCCTAAAATTTGGTACTTTTAATCCCAACACCATCCCTTGAAATTAAATGGGCATTTGTACGGTAAACTATTACTACTGCACATCGCTGCAGCACACAGGTGATACCTAATTCTCGAGCTTTACTTCAATTTTCTGCGAGAAATATGCAAATCTAAATGTGTCTGGGTCAGAGAAAAATACAGTCAAAGACCCTCGAGCGAAATGTCTGTAGCTTTAGTGCTTCCTTTTCCGACCAAAACTACGTATCAAAAAAAAAAGGAGAGAGATAAAATGGATATTATTCTGCTAACTGTTTCAAAAATAATCGCCAAAATGCTAGCCGTTTAATTACGAAAAAAAAACTGGCAATTTAAAAAATCATAAACTGGAATGGGATTCCACCTCATCCAGGTAAAAATAACGAGAAGAAATTAAACTCTTTAAATTTTTTTGTGAAATGAAAGGGCAAATAACCACTCTGCAGAGAGAATTAACATTCGTATCGAATAATTCTTAGTTTTAATCCAAACCTTCCTCAGCATAATCCACTTTAGAAAAAAAAAAAAAAAAAAAAAAAAAATAGTTCCACTTCTAAAATCGAGAACCGAGTATTCTCTTTTAGGCATCACAATTTTCGCTCGTAGACGGTAGAATCGATAAAATTAGGCTCGCACTCTGCCCAATTTGAAAAAGGCCGTAGCCGGCTAAGATAGGTGAATCGGCCTCTGAGCCCGATCGCGACGAAATTTATGTGGTAGGTAGGTAACATCGAGAAACTTTCATGACAAAAGTTTCAGACCCCCCACCCCCGCCGTTCCTGAGAAATCCACTTTTTTGTGAAATACAGATAAAAATTTTTATCTCCGGCGCAAGTTGACCGATTTTCCTAATTTTTTAGTATGTTGTAGTCATGTATAAGGGACATTTCAGAAAAAATCATCAATCCCCTCCCACCACATTTACCCCTCCAAATCGCGTTTTCAAACTTTGTTTATTTTTTGTAACCATGTTAAAAGATAGGCACAAAAATCAAATTGACGTTTTTAGATGTATTTTAGACCTCCATTTAATATATATTTTTTCAGAATTTTTTTTCATTGGGGTCGTGGTCAAAATTTGAAAAAACGTAGGGCAGGAGAGGGGAAAACAGTCATTTTTTGAGAATCATCGACTAGACCTCTGAAAAATTGTTAATTTAAAAAAAAAAAAAAAATTTTATTATATGAGAAATTTTACTGAAATTTGAAAACTTTGGACCCCCTGAAGCATGGGTTAATATTGACCGAGGGGGCTCAAATTTTTACCACGTTATTTTGACACCAAAACACAACTTTTGTGCCGTAGGCGGTTTCGATTTTCGAAAAAAAGTCAAAATCATTCCACCCTAATATAACACCTTTATTGGCTGTTGCGTTGTTACCAAACAGACCTGATTCTTTTCTGATGTGTTTACCTCTACAGTCATACCGCAGTAATACCGCGTAATTCTATTGTTGCAAATTCAACGGAGTCATGAATCAAAACAATTTTAATTTATTTTGAAAATTGATAAATAGAAATACGTGGACATAGATAATAATATCGTTCACCTTCTTCACTCTCAAAGTCAAAATTGGGTAGTGAGGGGGCTCAGGGGTGACTGATGCTTAATATTCATGGTTTGGTATTGAAATTAGTAGCGTGTGCACTGAATATGAAAAATGTATCATCAAAACATCAATTCTCAAAAAATGACTGTTTTCCCCTCTCCTGCCCTACGTTTTTTCAAATTTTGACCACGACCCCAATGAAAAAAAAAAAAAATCTGAAAAAAATATATATTAAATGGGGGTCTAAAATACATCTAAAAACGTCAATTTGATTTTTGTGCCCATCTTTTAACATGGTTAAAAAAAATAAACAAAGTTTGAAAACGCGATTTGGAGGGGTAAATGTGGTGGGAGGGGGGGGTTGATGATTTTTTCTGAAATGTCCCTTATGCACGACTACAACATACTAAAAAATTAGGAAAATCGGTCAACTTGCGCCGGAGATAAAAATTTTTATCTGTATTTCACAAAAAAGTGGATTTCTCATGAACGGCGGGGGTGGGGGGTGGGGGGTCTGAAACTTTTGTCATGAAAGTTTCTCGATGGTACCTACCGGGCTCGGGGGCCGATTCACCTACCTTAGCCGGCTACGGCCTTTACTCGTGTGAACCCTTGACACATAAAATTCGACTCACCGGCCTAAATCAATACTCCGTTCCACCTTGGCATACGTGCAAAAGCTCCATCTAAAAATACGCCTATTCTGGCGGCTACAGCTGTCTGTCGCGTCGCTGCCTTTGAAAAAAACAACAAAAGACCCCGAAAATCCTACCATCGAAGACGATACCGACTGCGTCGCGTCGCGTCTCCGCTATCGTCGTTACACGCGCGCCACCAAGGATAGACGCGTGCGAAATTTATTTTCGCCCAAAGAATGGCTCGAGTTGCGAACGTTCGCCCTTGACCGGCTACGCCTGTTGGAAATTTAACGCAGAAAATCGATGTAGGCTCGCCACATAGCAGGCCTGGGCTCGTATTTACGACCACCACCGAGACTTGTGCTCTTCATTAGTGTTCATTCAATATCAGACTAGGCAGACATTTCTATTCAAGGACATTTCGATGTGGAGTATCATTTCATACTGTATACACATGCGACCGTCGCGTACCATCCAACCCTGTTGCCTACGACCGTTATTGTGAAAAGGCGGCCGCCATCAGCCCCCTCAGCCAGACGAGGCGAGGGCGAGGCGACGCGACGCGATAGATTCTCCGCTCTATACACCGTAGGTATAATTTTATTCTCGTGCCGTCGTCGTAATCAGTGTTTCCCAAGGAGAAAGCGACAAAAAATCGTCTTGTAAGTCTTCCAAAAAGTGAAAAAGAAAATACCCGATAACGAGCGCAGCAGATTTTCTTTTTTTCACCTTTTTCATCGCCGGCTATCCTTGTTTCGTTTCAAGGATGAAAAGTATACGAGTGGGAAGAAAAAGGGGATGTGATTTGGTTAGTATGTGGTTAATTTGAGACGATATCGTAGACGAAGAATAATTTGCGGAATGTGGATGGTGGAGGAAGGGCAGAACGTTGGCGAATTTTATACCATCCCAATTTACGTTATATAAAGCTCTTTTTCATACAAATTGAGAGAAAACACTTTTCATTCAATCCAAAGCAAAATTGATATGGAAAAGAGGTCATACCCAGATAAAATTTTTAAAAAAGACCGACATTCAGGGTTTCCAGGAAGTAGCGGACAGATTTTGGAATTTTTGATATAACGCGAGTATACCAGACAAAATTTCACAAAAGCACGCGATGTACACGACGTCTATCTCCATTTTGAAGGGGCAGTGATTTACAAAAATTTCAAAATTCTGTCAAGAAAGTATAAAAAATACAATACAAGTGTAACATATTAGGAAAAATGAAAAAAGTTCTGTGAAAAATTTGCCTATTTTTGGGAATAAAGGAATCTTTTTTTTCGAATATTGGAATATTTTCCTAAAATATCCAATAAAATATTGATAAATTGGGCCATTTTTTAAATTTTCAAGTTTTAGAAAGTCTCAAACAATATTTTATTGATAAGATTAATTTTTAAAAATTGATAAATAGGTGTTGTTTTTTTTCAATTTCCACAAAACTTTTGCGAAAATAGAATAGTTTTAAAGGTGAGATTTCCTATAGAAATTTCTTCTGTATACTCTTAGGAAACTTTTCTTGAGAATATAAGCAAAATTCTTAGATTTTTTGAAAATAATTCTTATCATTATTTTTGAATTTTTTGATTAATTTTAAGGTTTTTCTGTTCGAAATAAAGCCTGGAAATTTTAGATAATTTTTATTTGGAAGAATTCTAAAAAATTGAAGAATAAAATAATTAATTTTATAAAAATATTTTGCAGAAAATTCTCTCAAGAAATATTTTCCTTTGAAATTCTAAAAAATACACTTCATTTGATAAATAAATAAACAGTCAATATATATATTTTTAAATCGTTTATTTTTCCTTGAGTTTTTTTAAAATGTTTGAAAAATTTCTTCTTTTTTCAACTGATTTAAAAAAATAGTTTAAGTATAATTTTTTGTTAAAATTTTTTCTTAAAAGTTTCTCATACCTAAGAAATAAATTTAAAAAAATTTAAAATTCTCCAAAAAAAACCTATTTATAAAAAACAATAATTTGTTAAATTAAGTTTTTTCACAAAAAATCATGAAAATGTTTTTCTTTGTTAAAAAAATTTTTAAAAACTTTTTAAATTTATATTTTAAAAAATCTTTAATTTTTTGAAAAAAGTCACTTTTTATATACAGAAAGATTATTCAAGAATAAAATTTTAATCATTCAGAAATATTTTGAAGGAAAAAACCTTTGAATTTTTCAAAGAAAATACAATTTTTTGAAGAAGAAAGTTTCCATTTTTACAGAAATAACATTTCTTAAATGTTTCAGATAAAAATCTTTCAATTTCTTTGAGGAAAAAATGTTGAAAAAAATTTCTGCTTTTTAAGAGGGAAAAAACTTACATTATTTGGAGAAAAAAAAACTCTAGTGTATTTTTGTTTAAAATGAATTAATAATCTCTTATTTTTAGAGAAAAAACATGTGAATTTTTTTGAGAAAATGATACTTTGATTAGGTATCGTAAAATATTTAGGAGCAAAAAATAATTTTTCTGTTTACCTCTTTCATTAAAAAAAAAAAAAAAATTCTCAGTTTTTTTGAAAAAAAAAATCATTGCAATTCTTAATTTTCTCAAGGAAAAATCTTTTCCAAATTTTTGGAGAAGAAGAAAATCTTATTTTTTCGAAGGAAATCTCGCATTCTCAAAAAAGAAAAAAAAAACTTTCAATTTTCTTAGAAACAAACTCTTTATTTTTTAGGACCATCCTTTGAAAAAATTCTCATGTCTTATTTACCAAACAAGACTAAAAAGAATTGAAATTAGACGAATGAAATTGATTTCTTTTGTTTCCTCCCTAAAGTCTTAAATAATATTTAATTGATTAATTTATAAAAATTTATTTTCAAAAGAGCAACGAATTTAATAAACTGGATCAATTTTTTTTTAAATTTTATATGCTTTGAAAGCACACAAAATATCGAACACCCAGCTATAAAAAAGATAGGCAGTAGGCACATATAAAATTACCAAAAATGGTGAGGGGAAGGATTAAAAATTTAATAAATTGGAACAATTTATTTCAATTTGGAGTTTTGACATGACTTGGGGCCAAAATTTTGGATCAAAATGCGTTCCACTTCGTAATTTTGCTCAATTTGAGCAATGACCAACAATTTATAAGTATTATTTTTCTCTACAAAATTATGTTCTCAAAAAAAAGGAATACATTTTTCAGCATAAAAATTACAAGATTTCTACTCACTTTTTACTCAAAAAAATTGAGAGACTCTGCGGTTTGACTTTCAATTCAGGTAATTTTTTCACTCTAAAAAATAAAAGATCTTTTTTGAAAAAATTGAGACTAAAAATTCAAATTTTTTCTCAACTTTTCATTCCAAAAAAAATAAACAACAAAAAAACGAAAAAAAAAAATCTTTTTGTGTGGAAATCAAGAGATTTTTACCTTTTTTGGTCCCCTAAAAAAATTGAAAGATTACTTCTCCAAAGAATTTGAAAGTTTTTTTTTTTTTTTTTTTACAAAAAAACCGAGGAATCGAGGATAAAAGTTAAGATTATTTTTCTCTAAAAGTTGAAGATTTCTTCCTAAAAAAAATGACCTCATAAATCATAAGATTTTTTACTGCGAAAGAAATTTTCAACAGATAATAAGTATATCACAAGGAAAATAAGATTTCAAAAAAAAATTAAGGATTATTTTCAACGAAAAAAATTGCAGAAACAAAACAGGTTTTAAAGGTGAGATTTTCTACGAACATTTCTTTCAAGTATTTTTTGGAAATTCTTTACAAAAGAATTTTTAAAGTAAATACTTACATATAGAAAATGTTTGGAAATAGCTGTAGGTACTAAAAATGATTTTTTTTTTATTTATCCAAATAAATGATTTATTGAATTAACCTTTTTGAAGAATCTGAGAAGAAAGTTGAAAGAATTTTCAAATTGAAATTTTTCATCATTTTTGGAAAATTTTCCAATAGATTTTAACTAGATTATCCAAAGGAAATCAAAATCAAAATGAGAGATTTACATAAAAAACCATCTTGACAAATTTTTCACTAATGAAGTTTTAAAAAAAAAAATTAGAGATGAAGATAAAAGTTTGAACTTTGGTATGAAGTAGTTTTATGAAGATATGAGATTTCTTCCCGTTTTTAATGAGAAAATTCGACTTTTCATCAACAAGTTTTAGGTAAAATTATGTGCAGAACAATTTGAAAAGGGGGAAAATTTTCAAAATAAAACCTGAAGAAAAATGATAGATGTTTATAAAAACTATGTAACTTTTATTTTAAACAATCTTTCAAGAAAAGAGGAGATTTTTAAATGTTTTTTTGAAATTATTATTATATAATGAATTTGTGCCAATCGTCATATTTTGTCATAAAACGTCGAGAAATATCACTCCCACCCCTCACTGCTACCAACGGGTCAAATTTAATAGCTGATTTTTTCGAAGAAAAAAAAAAATCAGCTAAAATTAACCTTGATCAATTTCCAAAATCACGTATTTTTTTGTTGGTTAAAACAACCTGTCAAAGTTATCCATTTTCATGAGAATAAATTTCTAATTTTTTGTTTTTCATTCAACTCAATTTCAAGTGATTCCTTGCGGCGCCTCCGAGGGTAAATCTCAAAACTGAAGTTTAAAATTGAATTTTTTCAAACCACGTAATTTTCCATACGACGTGCGTACGCCAAAACAGTAGTAACGTATTATTTACACAGTTTTTCTTCTCGAACCTACAACCTAGACCTACCTACGTTTAATCGTTAAACTACTTGCGTATAAAATTATCACCACGTACAAACTTCGTGCTCTTCAACTTATAATTTTTGACACCAAAATGTACCAATATATTTCTCTTTTATTAATTTTATGGCTCACTTCGGCCTCAAAAGGTAAGGACCTACCTATGTATACCCATAATTCATATTATTAAAACTAAAACTAAATACAATCGACTTATTTTACAGTTATAGATGAAGAAGTTGAGGTTAAAAATCGTAGCCCATTTATATCAACACTGTACCAGGATTTTTACCGATTACCTATAAAAACCAGATTAACTATGGATCAAAAACAAGAATTTTATTACAACAAAAAAAAAGATGGACGATTTTTTTGTCCCAAAGAGAACGAATCCACTGAAGAATCCGAAGACGAAGATGACGATAAAACCACGGTCAAGCATACCGATAAATTCACATATAAAAATTGTTTATTCGAAAAGAAATTTGCGAAAAAAGAAAAAAAACTGTGTGAAAGTGAAGTAAAACCCGTTATAGTCGAAAAGAAAGACTGGCTTGAGAATAATATACCTTGCGGAGAGACAGGTTATTTTTACAAAGTTGCATATAAGGTGAGTTGGTATACTTTTTTCCAATTTTCTCTTATGGAAATCCGGATAAAATTCAAACAATATAACTTAGTATTCATATCCGATCGTAATTATTTTGTAAATTACAAAAAAAAAGAAAAAAAAAGGAGTCACCTCGAAAAAGATACTGTTAGTTTTTGAAATTTTCACACGTGAAATTGGTGGAAAATAATTCGAGGTTTATATGTGCCTTATAGCTGCAGTTTAACTTTCATTTTCAGAATAACTATTTGGATTTTTGTCTTTTTTTTAATTACTTTACTTCTTTCATTTTTATTATTCTCTTAATTTGTTTTTGAGAAAACAGTTTTCGTTATTTATTTACCAATGGAATGGCATTCCTCAGTTTAGGTTCTACCTTACTCTATTAATTTTTGTAATTTTTTTTTTCAATTTTCGACTTTTCCAAATAATACCCCTTTTTTAATTATTCACTAATTATTTTCAAATTTGTAATTCAATTTTAATTCGCTTAGATCTTTTTTCCTCGCCAATTTCAATTTCAATTTTTTAAATTTAAATCTATAGTTTTCTTGAATTTTTGATGTTTTCTAAATTTTTATTCCTCGTGAGATGTAATATTCTTGGTTGTTTAATTTTTTTCATAATTTAAAATTTTTTTTTTAAAAATCCCTTTTTACTTATTTTCTCAGAATTAAGTAGGTAAGCCAAATTTTTAATTTTTCATCAATTTATTTTTTTCACTATTGATACTTTAGTATCTAGCCCTGTGTTTCTGTTGTTTTCAGGTTTGCCTAGAAAATTCAGTAAGAAGGAGTATCTATAATAAATTAAGAATCAAAGAAATTTCACAAGTAAGTTTTACAAATAACAATACCCCGACTTCACTCAAAAAAAAATATATATAATATTTAAAATTCAATTTTTGTCTTCCTTGAGAAAAACTATAGTACTGCAACTGCTACATACGAAGTGTGCTACGACCATTCGAAGAACAGAGTCCTCTTCGCGAAACACAAAATATTGAGTCCGTATATCTTACGTAACTTAATTTTGGACGACGAAAGAGCACTGCACGAATTTCCTCAAAAATATTCTACAAAAACTTATGGAATTGAAAATCTCAAAAAATTGAAAAATAGTGTAAAAGCTTATGAAGAACAAGGTGAGCCCGCCTTTCCTCTCTGCCAACCTCTGGAACTAAAATCACCTAATCTTTGAAATAAATGTTTAGCAAATTCTGAAGATAAACAGCTGCTTCAAATGTTGGTACCAACCGATGACTTCGCACTGGGCCACTGGATGAAGACTACATTTCATATAATCAACTATGCCCTTCTACAGGAATCAAAAGCGCCTATATGGAATGCAATTAATTCATACGTCAGATCTAGGATAATCAGAGAGGTAGACGAGAATAATTTTGATAGAGAAAAAATTTGAATTAAGTAATATATTAAGTAATGGACGTTATGGTATGAAACTTTACAGATATTCGATAAAATAGAAAACCCACTAATTTTTACCGGAACATTTGGCGGGCAATCTATTGATGAAAACAAAGACAAGCTGGATCTAGGAAATGACCAGAATTCTGGTATAATTAAACCAGAATTTTGGTGGAAGGTGCTCTATTCCGCAAAATATAGAAAAGGTGTCGTAATAATAATGCACAATAACAACAGTTCGAAAGAAATATGCGATCCAGAGGTAACGGCCTGCGACGTTTCAAAATGGAAAACCGAACAATTGAAAGAGGAGGACTTTCAATTTGTTTATTGCTGTTCGTTATCATCAGCCAGTAAATCCATACCAATTTTAAAGCATTTGGAAATTGACTTAGAACATGATGTATTGAAAATAGGTTGAATTTTATTACCTGAAAAAACCTTTAAAAAGAAGCCTTGGACTATTTCATTTTTTTTGAGAATACCTAACTTATTTATTCATTAATTGATTAATTTTTGATAAAATCTTTTCTTTGTTATAATTATTAATCTGCCAATAAATACCTAATACTAAAGAATTGAGATTTTATTTTTCTCTAAAAATAAAAGATATTTCATTGGAAAAAAAGGAAAAAAAGAAAAACATTTCTACTAAAAAAAAGTAGGTAAGTGGTAAGATTTTTTTGAAAAAATTTAGAGGTTCTTCTTTACAAATGAACGACTTTTTGTCCAAAAAATCGAAGTTTCACTCAAAAAAATTGGAAATGTTTTCAGAAAAATTAGAGGTTACCTATTTCGTAGAAGAATAACAAAGATTTCTTCTCACTAAAAACTTTTTTTAATGAGAATTTTTCAGCAATTTTTTTTATTTTAAAAAAATGTGAAAAGTATTTGAAAACAATGTTTGAAAATTGAAAATTATTACTTGAAATATTTAGAATAAAGAACTCCTCAAAAATGAAATATAAAAAAATTGTTCCATCTCGTGAACTTTAAGATCTTCAGATATGAAGAACGTTCCAAAATTTAAAAATTTTTAAAAATTGGAAATTTTACAAATTTAAAAATTGATTTTTTTGGAAATTGAATACTTTTAAGTTTTATAAATGAATAATTTTTTGTACCTACTCATTTTGCAAACCATAAATAAAAATTGAAATTGCTTCAACTCATGATTTTTTAGGCATTAAGTACCTATAATTTTTATAAATTTGGAATTTTTTTATTCCAATAAACTTATTTTTAGAAACAACTATTTTTTGTAAGTTGAAAAGTTTTCAAAAATTAATATTTTTTCAGAAATCAAAATTTTTGAAAATTTGAAGATTGTTAGTTTCAAAAATTTAATTTCTTTTTACCAGAACTTTTTAGATATCAAATTTTTTTTAAATATAAAATTGTTCATAAATTGAAATTTAAATTGAAAATTGTTTGAAAAATAAAAACTTCGAAAAGGAAAAAAAAATTCAAAAATTGAAAATTAAAGAGTTTGAAAAAATAAACAATTGTTTGCAATTGAAAATTTTTCAAAAATTAACATTTTTTTGAAATCATTTGAAAACTGAAAACTGTTTCAAAACAAATAATTTTTTAAAGTTTAAAAATTTAGGAAACTGGACATTTTGAAAATTCAAAATTGACTTTTTTTTTTTACAAATTAAAGGTTAGATAAGTACCTGAAAATTGGGAGTTTTTCTCGAATTGAAATTTCCTATAAAGTAAAAACTTAAATTTTAAAAATTGGAAACCAATTAAGGCCAACGATTCAACTATAATTTCATAGAAAATGGATATTTTTTCAATAACAATTTCAAGTTTTTCAAAAGTTTGGCCCTCGATTTTAGGAGTTGCAAAATGTCTAAATTAACAAAAATATTGAAAAATGGTAAAGAGAGGGTGGGATTATGAGTCATTATTCGAGTGGCAATGGAAAAATGTTGGTTACTTTTTTTCAAAATTTTTTACTAATTTTTTTTTTCAAATTTCGCTCCGATGCATGAAAATGACAAATTCAAAAAATAACACATTTTTCTGTAAATTTTGAATTGTTGAAATTTTTCAAAAATTGAATAACGAAAATTTCTAGGAAAATCTTCTCTTTTGAAATCTATCAAAAATTTACAAAATTTAAGCTACACTTTTCTACATACTAATAAGGAAACTTCGCCAACTCGTCACCTCCGATTGAGCTGAAATTTGGCTCACTGAAAGAGCATTGATGCCACCCACACCTCACAATCAAATTTTTAGCTGCCCCAGTTGATTTTTAGGTTTTTGCCGAATTTTTGAAAATTGGAAAAAAACCGAGTCGATTAGCACCATTTTCGAAGCGATCTGGAGCCTCCAGAAAAAGTTGACTTTTCTACAGCACACTGGAATCTCTCCAGACAGCAAAATTCAAAATTTTCTGGAGGCTCCAGATCGCTTCTAAAATGTTGTCAATAAAGGTGTCAATCGACTCGAAAGGTCGACTTTAGGAGGTAGACGAAGTTTCGGGTGATATTCTGGAGAAATTGATTTTTAGGGAATTTTTTAAAAATGCAAAATTTTTTAAGTTGTCAAAAAAGAACACGTGCGAACACGTCACCTCGAATTTTGGATTCAACTACGTCAATCAATAGATGGCATCGTACTAACGCTAGGATTAAATTTTCAGCTGCCGAAGTTAATTAAAGCGTCGTCTGGAGCCATTCCAGTGTGCTGGAGAAAAGTCAACTTTTCCTGGAGGCTCCAGATCGCTTTGAAAATGGTGTCAATCGACTCGGGAGGTCGACTTTAGTGTACAAACCGATTTTCAGGATTCTATCTTGAAACTTACAATTTGTTTTTCAAAAAATGGTTTTTTGGAGGCGCGGTTTTAGCTATTTTCAAAAATTCGCCAAAAATCGAAAAATCAACTTCGGAAACTAAAAATTTGGTTGTGAGGTCTGGGCGGCATGCTCTTTAAGTGAGCTAAATTTCAGCTCAATCGGAGGTGACGAGTTGGCGAGATTCCCCTGTAAGCAAAAGTTTTAATTTCTCAGTTGATATTCCATAAGTCCTAAGACGAGTCAAGCAAAAGCTCAGAAAAATAGTAAATAATATTGAAGCAAGTTTCAGAATCGAATTCTAAGCTAGATTTCTACTGAACGACGTGATTTTACTTGTGACGTAACTGCGAAAACAGAAGTCATTATTTACATTACACAATAGGTACGTAGGTATTTCTATTCGAACTTAGTCTTGCGAACGTAACGAGTAGATACTTGATAATCAAATGTGAATTATACAGGAGAGCCCGTTTAAATTTTTTCACGTGATTCCCTCCCCCGTAAATTTGGCCACGAGCAACGGCCAAGAGTAGAACAAATTTCGTGCAATTTTTTTTAAATCTTGAATTTTCACCGCGTGGTCTTAATTAAAATGTTAAAAACTAAATAGGTACTTCAATTTTCAAGGTACGTCCTCAAAATTAGTTCCAATAGATACCGGAGGATTTTTTAATGTAAATTAAGCCAATAAAACAAAATCTAAATTTTGGTTGTTAAGTAAGTACCTACTATACCTAGTCCCATGCCAGGGTGGTCTACATTAATTTTTTTTTTGAAAATTCATGACTTTTTCATGAACTTTTTCATGAACAATATTTTAACGTTTTCAGGGGGCCCCTTCCAGCATAAAGGTAACTTTGAACAAATATTGGGGGGGGGGGCAAAACTAATTTCCACATTTCCCCCTATAGTTTGTGGTAAATAGCTATTTAAAAAATTATTGTGGGAGGGGGCGAATGTCCCTTGAACTCCCGAGTTATGCCTATGCCCTCCAAGACCTCTTTTTTTGTAATCAAAAAAATCTATACAATTTTTTTTTTTAAATTTAAATGAATACTAAGAATTTTCAAGGGTGTAATTCGATTTCTTCGCTAAAAGGTGGATTCTTGAAATTATCATTTTCATGTTGTAATGTGTGAATGATTTTTTTCCTGGGAATGAAACGAAAAATTTTCACGCAACAAATACTAATAAAAATTTTTAACAACTTTTTCAACTGAAAACCCTTTTTTCTTTTTTGGCCCCAAAGTTCAAAAAATATTTTATTTATTTACTTCACAATCAACGAACAAAAAGTTCTCCAAGAAAATGAATTTTTTTTATTTCAGAAGAATTTTCAAAATTATTGTTCGAAAAAAATATCAGTTTTTCTTTTTTTCAAAAATGAACCGAATTTTTTTCTTCACAAAGAAAAAATTAAGAAACTTTTCCACAGAAATTTAAAAAAATATCTCCACATAAGAAAATTTTATAACATTTTTTTAACTAAAAAAAAAATAAAGAAAAATTTTTTGGATAGTTTTTATTCCAAAAAATCCTGAAATGTCTTCCTTCGAAAAAATTTCTACTCCAGAATATTTGAGATTACTTACTAATTTTTTTTATTTCAAAACAATTTTTAAAAATTTTTAAACCAAAAAATTCGTTTTTAATTTTTTTTATTCCAAAAAAGAGAATTTTTTCTCCAAAAAACACAGCTCAGGTCCTCCTCCCAAAAAATAAAAATATTTTATTTTTTAGAAAATTGAAAAAAAAAATCCAAAAAATTGAGTTTTTATACTTTAGAGTTCGAAAAATATTTTTACTTCAAAACAATTCAATGATTCCAAAACGATAAAATTCAGATTTTTGATTTTTTTTTTAAATACAAATTTTTTTGTGAAAGTTTGAAAAATATTTTTACTTCAATAAAATTGAGAATTTTTTTAACGCCTTGTACAGCAACTACCTAAGGCTATAGTGGCATGAAAATGTTTTTTATTCCAAAACAATTTTTAAAATTTTTTGCACCAAAAAATTGTTTTTTTCATTTCGGAAAAGTTTTTTTTTTCTTCCGAGAAATGGGGATATTTCTCTCAAAAAATAGAGATTTCCATCACCTCGAAAACAAATTTCTTCAAGAAAATTAATTTTCTTCTTCAGAGAAATCACAATATTTTATGCGGTTTTTTAGGGGGGGGGGGGGGGGGGGGGAGATGCAACAGTTTGAAAAAATTTCACTTATAGCGAATTTGTAATTTTTCTCGGATAATATTATCAAAAATTCATGACTTTTCATGACCTAGTAATTTTTTTGAAAAATTCATTACTTTTTCATGAATTTCATGACCCATTTTCAAATTACATGACTTTTTCATGACTTGAGTGATTTTCATGACCTGTAGACACGGGTGCTGATGCGTCCTTACATTACCCTCCCCCTTTCATTTTACGGGGTATTACCTTATAACTCTTCACAACAGTTTTCAAACGGTACCCCAAGATAATCTTTTGAAACTTTTCATCACTTTTCATCATTTTTCACACTTTTCAGCTGAAACATTTTTGAATTTATTGTTACCCATAAAATTTGCAAAGAAAAATTGTAAACTGTCAGTCCACTGCAGCTGCAGCGCCTTCATGAATGACCTCAATTTTGCATTTCCTGAATTCTTTCTGTCTTAATTACCCCAAAGTTGTTTCATTTCATGACAAAACAATTTCCTATTTATTATTTTCCCCCTAACTTAGTTTCAAGTGGCCCCTGGTCTTCTCTTCACTTTTGTAGAAAAATGAAAAAATTAACTTTGATAAATTTTCAAAATCATGTTGTGTTTTTTTTTTGATTAAAACAACTTATCAAAGTTATCCTTTTTATGAGAATAAATCCTTAATTTTTTGTTTTCCCCTGAACTTCATTTCAAGTGGTTCCTTGAGGCGTCTCGTAAAACTTACGTTAGACCCGAAGTTTAAAATTGAATTTTTATCAAACCACGTAATTTTTCATATGACGAACGTGGTGCGCCAAAACAGAAGTAGGTAACGTATTATTTACACAGTTTTTCTACTCGAACTTAGACCTACCTACGTTTAATAGTTAAACTACTTGCGTATGAAACAATCGCATCGTACAAACTTCGTGCTCCTCAACTAATAATTTTTGGCATACCAAAATGTACCAATATATTTCTCTTCTATTAATTTTGTGGCTCACATCAGCCTCAAAAGGTAAGACCATAAACCTACCTATATAAGTATACCCAAAATTCATATTATCAAAACTAAAACTTCACAATCGACTTATTTTACAGTTAGAGATGAAGAAGTAAATCGTAGCCCATTAATATTATCACCTGCACCGTACGAGTTTTTATACCAGTTTCCTATAAAAGCCAGAATAACTACGAATCAAAAACAAGAATTTTATTACTACAAAAAGAAAGATGGACTATTTTTTTGTCCCAAAGAGAATGAAGCCACTGTAGAATCCGAATACGAAGAAGACGATATAACCATGGGCGAGCATACTGATGAATTCACATATCAAAATTATTGTTTATTCGAAAAGAAATTTAAGGAAAATGAAAAAAAACTGTGCGGAAGTGAAGTAAACCCCGTTATAGTCGAAGATAAGTACTTGGTTGGGACAAATGAACGAGGACGTTGTGGAGAGACAGGGTATATGTACAAAGTTGCGTATAAGGTGAGTTGGTATAGGTACTTTTTCTATATTTCTCGGATGTAAATCCGGATGAAATTCAGACAATAAAGTGTTTACATCCGATCGTAATTATTTCGTAAATTACACAAAAAAAGAAAAAAGAAAAAGGAGTCACCTCGAAAAAGATTTTGTTAGTTTTTGAAATTTTCACAAGTGAAATTGGTGGAAAATACCTGATTATTCCGAAGAGAAATTATCAATTTTGTGAACATTTGATTTTATTGGTCGAAATAAATTTTTTCCAATCAATTCTAATTCGATTACACCAAATTTGGGAATTTTTTTTCAATTCCAGAAGTTTTGGCAATTTTTTCATTTTTTTTCCAACCCTACAACTGTAGAGTTTCTCGAGTAATTTTTTTATTAAAAAAATCATCAATTTTGTAAAAATTTGAATTTATGGGTCGAAATAAATTTTTTCCAATCAATTCTAATTCGATTCCACCAAATTTAAGTAGTTTTTTTTCAATTCCAGAAGATTTGGCAATTTTTTCATTTTTTATTGTAGGGTTTCTCGAGTAATTTATTTTATTAAAAAAATGATAAATTTTGTGAAAATTTGAATTTATGGGTCGAAATAAATTTTTTCCAATCAATTCTAATTCGATTACACCAAATTTGGGAAAAATTTTTCAATTCCAGAAGTTTTGGCAATTTTTTCATTTTTTCCAACCCTACAACTGTAGAGTTTCTCGAGTAATTTTTTTATTAAAAAAATCATCAATTTTGTAAAAATTTGAATTTATGGGTCGAAATAAATTTTTTCCAATCAATTCTAATTCGATTCCACCAAATTTAAGTAGTTTTTTTTCAATTCCAGAAGATTTGGCAATTTTTTCATTTTTTATTGTAGGGTTTCTCGAGTAATTTATTTTATTAAAAAAATTATCAATTTTGTGAAAATTTGAATTTATGGGTCGAAATAAATTTTTTCCAATCAATTCTAATTCGATTACACCAAATTTGGGAAAAAATTTTCAATTCCAGAAGTTTTGGCAATTTTTTCATTTTTTCCAACCCTACAACTGTAGAGTTTCTCGAGTAATTTTTTTATTAAAAAAATGATCAATTTTGTAAAAATTTGAATTTATGGGTCGAAATAAATTTTTTCCAATCAATTCTAATTCGATTCCACCAAATTTAAGTAGTTTTTTTTCAATTCCAGAAGATTTGGCAATTTTTTCATTTTTTATTGTAGGGTTTCTCGAGTAATTTATTTTATTAAAAAAATGATCAATTTTGTGAAAATTTGAATTTATGGGTCGAAATAAATTTTTTCCAATCAATTCTAATTCGATTTCATCAAATTTGGGCAATTTTTTCATTTTTTTTCAACCCTATTGTAGGGTTTCTTGAGTAAATTTTTTTATTAAAAAAATTATCAATTTTGTGAAAATTTGAATTTATGGGTCGAAATGATTTTTTTTCAATCAATTCTAATTCGATTCCACCAAATTAAAGTAGTTTTTTTTTTCAATTCCAGAAGATTTGGCAATTTTTTCATTTTTTATTGTAGGGTTTCTCGAGTAATTTCTTTTATTAAAAAAATGATCAATTTTGTGAAAATTTGAATTTATGGGTCAAAATAAATTTTTTACAATCAATTCTAATTCGATTCCATCAAATTTGGGCAATTTTTTTCAATTCCAGAAGATAATGGTTATAAATATGTAAATTTTTTTCATTTTTTTCAACCATACAACTGTAGGGTTTCTCGAGTACGTAATTAGATGTTTATAGGTGCCTAGCAAGCCAAATTTATCATATTTTATCAATTATAATTTTTTCATTATTGATATTTCAGTACCTAGCCCAGTGTTTTTGTTGTTTTCAGGTTTGCCTAGAAAATTCAGAAAAAAATATGTTCAATAAATTGTATGACAAATTGAAAAACAGGGTTTCACAAGTAAGCGTTCACAAACAACGTTACCCTGACTTTATTCAAAAAAATATCTATTATTTAAATTTGAATTTTTGTCTTCCATCGAGGAATACGATACGACTACATACGAAGTGTGCTACGACGAATTGCAGAACAGAGTCCTCTTCGCGAAGCACAGCATATTGAGTCCGTACATCTTACGTAACTTAAATTTGGACGGCGAAAGAGCACTGCACAAACTTCCTCAAAAATATTATACAGAAATTTATGGAATTAAAAATCTCAAAAAATTGGAAAATAGTGTAAAAGCTTATGAACAGCAAGGTGAGCCCGACTTCCCTCTCTGCCAGCCTCTAGAACAAAATTCACCTACTTTTTGATATAAATGTTTAGCAAATACTGAAGATAAACAGCTGCTTCAAATGTTGGTACCAACCGATGACTTCGCACTGGGCTATTGGATGAAGACTACATTTCATATAATCAACTATGGCTTTATACATGAATCTAAAGCACCTACATGGAATGCAATTAATTCACACGTCAGATCTAAGGTAATCAAAGAGATACACGAGAAAAATTTCGATAACCCGCTAATTTTCACTGGAACATTTATCGAGAAATCTGTTGATGAAAACAAAGACAATCTTAACCTAGGAAATGACCAGAATTCTGGTATAATTATACCAAAAGTTTGGTGGAAGGTGGTCTATTCTTCTTTGCATAATGAGGCTGTCGTAATAATAATGCACAATGACAACGATTCCAAAGAAATATGCGAAAAAGAGGAAACGGCCTGCGAACCGACCAAATGGAAAACCGCCCAATTGAAAGAGAAGCACTTTCAATTTGTTTATTGCTGTTCGTTATTATCAGCCAGTGAATCCATACCAGTTTTAAAGGATTTGGTTCCGGGAGTTCTTAACCCAATATACACACGTGCCAAGGTCTTGAAATTAGGTTGAATTTTATTAGGCCTACCTGAAAAAACTTTTAATAAGAAAGCAGGGATTACTCCAATTTTAATTTTAATTTTTTTTTTGAAAATACCTATCTCATTTATTGATTAATTGATTGATTTCTGGTACAATATTTTCTTTGTTATAATTATTACTCTGCCAATAAATACCTACCTAATACTAAGAATGAGAATTTTCGAAGCAAAAGTTTTAATTTCTCATTGTCAGTTGATATTCTATTAGTCCTAAGATGAGGCAAGTTTCAGCAAAAGCTCAGAAAAATAGTAAATAATATCGAAGCAAGTTTCAGAATCGAATTCCAAGCTACATTTCTGCTGAACGACGTGGTTTTACTTGTTACGTAAGTGCCAAAACAGAAGTTATTATTTACATTACACAATATATTTTCTTTTCGAGCTTAGTCATAGGAATGTATACGTATTACGTTTACGTTCATCGTTCAACTAAACGTGAGATAGGTAGGAAGGTCTAGGCACCTATAAAATAATGACAATAATATACACGTATACTTTGCATTTTTCAGTAATTCGTTACCTTTTCCATCAAATGTATCGATATTTTCCTCTACTCTTCTAATTACTTATTTTGGTCAATTTCCGCCTCAGACCTTAAGTAACTGCCAATTAATTCATATTATTGAAAGGAAAACTTTTCCAATTGACTATTTTACAGTCCACAATGAAGAAGTTGAGGTTAAAAATCGTACCCCATCAAATTTTATTACAATAAGAAGAAAGAAGGGCGTTTTTTTTTATCCCATCGGCAATGAGGCCACTAAAAAAAAAGATCAAGAAGAAGATGAAACAACGATCAAGATTAAAGTATTAATTTTCACAACTACATGCCAAAATTAGAAAAAGTTAACATTCTTAAAATTCAACATTGTATAATTTTTTTTTTTTTTTAAATCGCAAAAAATTGACAACTTTTTTTTATGGGGGGGGGGGGGGGGGGGGCTATAAATTTTTTTTTTGTTGAATGCATAGAGTTGACAAGCGGAATTTTCTAAGACCTTTGCATGACGTCCATTTGATTTTTCATCTATGAAGTTTTGAAGAAAAATTGGAAACTAATTTCATCTCGCTTTTTTTTACAAAAAAAATAATTTTTGATTTTTGAAAAATAAAATGCATGGAGTTTTCAAAAAAAAAAAAAATATTCATTTTGCATTTTAATGATGTTATTTTGTAGAAATTATTGATAAATTTTTTGGAAAATCAAAAATTTTAAGCGTTGACATTGGAGAAAAACACGACTTTTTCTTAATGCCCCGTTTCCAGAAAAACTATGCAACCCACGAGGTTTTTCCTCAGAATGTTTTTTATTCAGTACAGGCTGGTCTGTAGTCTGACGAGAGGGTTTTGCAAAATTCCTACTTTTTCCCCTGATTTTATCTAACTTTCTTATGAATTTCATCTTAGTATTCCATTCAACTCGAAAGAAGTCGTCGGCAAATTATAATTTCGCGAAACCCTCTCGTCAGACTACAGACCAGACTGTACTGAATAAAAAATATTCTGAGGAAAAACCTCGTGGGTTGCACAGTTTTTCTGGAAACGGGGCATTAAGAAAAAGTCGTATTTTTCTCCAATTTCAACGCTTAAAATTTTTGATTTCCCAAAAAATTTATCAATAATTTCTACAAAATGACATCATTAAAATGCAAAATGAATATAATTTTTTTTTTTTGAAAACTCCATGCATTTTATTTTTCAAAAATCAAAAATTAATTTGTTTTGTAAAAAAAAGCGAGATGAAATTAGTTTCCAATTTTTCTTCAAAACTTCATAGATGAAAAATCAAATTGACGTCATGCAAAGGTCTTAGAAAATTCCGCTTGTCAACTCTATGCATTCAAAAAAAAAAAAAAATTATAGCCCCCCCCCCCCCTTAAACATATACATCTTCCAAGCTATTACAAAATTTTCCAGAAAAAAATCAAATCTTTTTTTTTTTAAATCACTTTTTTTGAAATATTTCTCTTTAGAAAAAAATCCAAGAGAATTACTCTTGTAAAATTAAAAAAATCATTGTAATGGGACTTCAAAAAAATGTTACCTTTCGAAATGAAAAAAAAATTGAATATTTTTGTGAGATGATTAAAAATATTGTGATAACATTTTGAATTTTTAAAAGAGGAATTTTGGAAATATGTCTGTTGAAAAAATTAGAAGATTTATGGTAATTTTTTGAAAAATGTTGAAAAAATTTTTGATTTTCTTTTCCAGGAAAATTTTGAAATAGTATTTCCTCTCTAAAATACATATTTTTTCTCTACAGAATTTTGTAGGTTTGAATGTAAAAAAAAAAAAAAATGATAAATTTTTCATTTTGTTCAAAAAAAATTTAAAATAAGTAGGTAGGTACATACCTAATATATATATATTTTTTTAAAAGTGCTTTAAAAACTGTTGATAGGTTTTTTGATTTTGTACCATTGTTATTACCTACATCTGGTTTTGTATGAGCATGACACATGACAGTTTCTAACAAACCAAAACGTCCAATTGGCTTCATTATTTGAAAGGAAAATTAATTTTTTGTCTGATGAAAAAAATATAAGAAAAAGATCGACTTTTTAAGGAAATAAGTAGGTAATTGAAGAAAACAGTGACTTTTGAGCAGAACGGAGACAAAAAGTGACCAAGATGTTCACATCTGATTCTGAAATCGCTCTAAAATAAATTCGAAGCCATCTTTCAACATTAAAAAATTTAATACCTACTTTTTCAAGTTCAAATTTTGACCCGATTTTTTGGTATAATTATATTTTCTAAATCTTTTGATTTTTTAAATTTTAAACTGTTATATTTTCAATTGCATACTTTTAAATTTGAATTCTTTCCATTTTTTTAATTTATCTTTTTTTGCAAATAATTTATGTACTTTCAATTTTTCATGATGTTCAATTATTTTTTCCACTTTTTTATAACACCGTTTTCAATTTTATTACGACTTTTTTCAATTTCAATTTTTAAAATTTGCATTTTGCAAAATTTAATCTTACCCATTTAAATTTTTTTTTGTAGGTAATTCTAGTGTTTTCAAACGTTGAATTTTCTCAATTTTCATTTATTCTTTCATTCATTTCATTATTTAACACAACTTTTTCTCAACCTATTAGCATAGTATATGCTTTTACGATGACCAAAATTGAAAAAAACGACACCAAAATGCGTCACGAAATTGGGTTAGGTTAGGTTTGGATGACATAAAAAACTTGGAAAATTTTTAATAAATTCGGGTTTTTAGACATTATGTCAGACATTTTGAAACTTGTAAATTTTTTAAAATTTTATGACTTTTAGACATTTTCTAGACATTTTGTCAGACATTCTGAACCTTGGATTTTTTTTTTTAGAATGATGACTTTCTGATATTTTGAAACTTGGAAATTTTTTTAAAAATTTTATGACTTTTAGGCTTTTTGTCAGACATTCTGAAAAAATTGAAATTTTTTTAAAAATTCCCTTTGAAATTAATATTCGTGACTTTAAGACATTTTGTCACAGAGTAAAAGCATATACTATGTTTCATACTTTCAAACAGTGTGGAAATAGAGCCATCCTGGGGGTCCAGGGGGCGAAGCCCCCCCTGGCGAGGCCCGAAGCTTAGAGTTTTTTTTTCAATTTTCAATTTTTAAAATTTGCAGTTTTCAAAATTTAATTTTACCGATTTAAAATTTTTTCAAACTTGAAATTTTTCAATTTAATTTAATTTTTTGTAATTCTAGTTTTTTTAAATTTTACATTTTCTCCACTTTCATTCATTCATTAATCAATTTTCATATTTTCCCCCCAATTTTTAGCATAGTATATGCTTTTACGGAGACCAAAATGGAAAAAAACGAGACTAAAATCAGACAGAAACATCCGACCCAAAAATCCGGCAGTTGGGTTAGTTTAGGTTATATTAGGTTAGGTTTGGATGACATAAAAAAAACAGGAAATTTTAATGAATTCGATTTTTTAGACATTATGTCAGACATATGACTAGACATTTTCTAGACATTTTATCAGACATTCTGAAACTTGGAAATTTTTTTAGAAAGATGACTTTCAGACATTTTGTCAGACATTTTGAAACTTTTTTCAGACTTTTTAATTTTTTTAAATAAATTTTATGACTTTTGGACATTTTGTCAGACTCAATCTTTTCAAAAAAAATTTTGCAGAAAAAAGCATTCAAAATCGATTCTTTAAGTGGAATAATGATTTCTTAAAAAAAAAATTAATCTCAACTTTTTCTAAATTTTTAGAGAAAAAAAAATCATCAAAATATTTTGAGTAAAAATAATTCTCGATTTTTTTTTCTGAAAAAACACAATTTTACGTATTTTAAAAAAAAATTCTTAGCAGAAGGAGTATTTCAATCTCAATTTTTCAAATTAAACATAAATGTTATAATTTTCGGAAGAAAAAAAATCAATGTTTTTTTTTGAGTGGAATATTTTTTAAATTTTTTTTGTAAAAAAAATATATTGGATTCTTGGAGAGAAATTTTTGAATTTATTTCCAACAGAAAATTATATTTTGAGTAAAAAACAAGTGAAAAATAACTCATCATTTTTGCGGAAAAATTCTCTAATTTTTCCGAAGAAAAATATTTTATTATTTTCAATTTCAGCCCGATTTTTCATTTTTTTTCTCTCCATATTTTGTAGATTTTTAATCGTTATACTTTTTTCAAGTTTAAATTCTTGGAATTTGAAGGACAAATGGGATCCACAAGTTCAAAATTGAGAATATTGAAGCACCTCCTCCCCCACGAATTGAAATTTCGATCCTGAATTTCTGACCATTCCGTTGGACATGGGGGCGAAAAACCTTGATTTTAACATATTTTTCGTAATTCCAGCTAAATTAGCGAGTTTTATTGATTTGAAATTTAGGGCAATTCTCGTGATTGAATGTTGAAAGTAATTACATTTGTGCTTATAGAGAGGTCGAAATAAATATACAATTAACCCCAAACGTTGAAATTGTTCAACCTTTTTGCACAAGGACTGGTTTCTCAAAAGGTCCTTCTCCCGTGCCCCTTATGGGAAACTGAAAAGGGCTAGAGTTTTCTAAAATTTTGTTACGATCTCAACGTATTGCAGTATTTTTCAGTTTGAGACTCCACCAATATGCCAATCAACTTATACATAATGATTTCTTAAAATTGGACTCGTATGAATAATACTTTTGTTTTTGTTTTAATTCAATTCAATCCCAAAACCATCCGTCTGTAATTCCAGATTTGGTCACATGAAAAGCCACGAAGAGGGTAAGACAGGCAAGAAGTTGAATCTAATCTTCATTACGAGAGCGAAGCAACGAATAGAACTTATCCGAGCAGCTATAAATACTCACAAAGGCTTGACCTACTTTCAAGATGGACTCGCACAGTGCACAACTTGCTATTTCTCAACACAATTTCCATTCGAATCATCCCTGCTACACATCTTCTATCGACTTCCAACATAAAACCTACCATTTTACGTATAGCTCGTCGTAAAAAATTCTCACAAAGAACGTAAGAGTATACGAGGTCACATCTACCTACTCTCTACGAATAGGTATATTACCTCTATATATAGGAAGGAAAAAAACAACTCAAAACTTTACTTCAGTCTGTGCTCTTTTGTACATAAGAACAGCATTGGCAAAAATATACTCGAAATGTAGCACATTTCTTGAGCCAGGACTGGCACAAAAGCTACACTACCGTCTACGCGGAGGAGACACAGACAGTACACTTGAGAAAGCAGGAGCAGGACCCGTGAGCGAGACCCCCCCCCCCCCCCCAGACCGGAGACGAGACGCAACGCAACATAACGCAACGTGTAACGCGCAATACAATTTTCCTGATTCCTGCCCGCTCGTCCGACCAGCTAGGTCGAAATCGAGGCACAGGCAAAACCACCTAGAGATACAAGCCATGAACGTAGAAAGGCAACGTCGCATTTTCGAGTAGTAGACGGCCGACTTTCCAATCCGTTTTTTGACGATAACTCGGGAAATATTCATCGAATCGAAATTCTGACAACACACTAACGAAAGGAAATTTTCTGCTTTACAATTTTGGTTCAGATCAATTTTCACGAAAAATGCTTCGTTCGCTCTGAAAATGAGAATATGTGAAAATTTGCATATCCAAGAAAACATTTTACGCTGAGAAATCGAGGTATTTTCGTCAAATCGAAATTTCAATAATTTTAGGGTGAAAGGATTTTTTTCGCTCTACAATTTTGGTTCGTATCAATTTTCACGAAAATCACTTCGTTGACCGGGAAAATGGGAAAATTTGGTAGACGGCCAACTTTCAAAATCAGTTTTTCGACGATAACTCAAGAAATATTCGTCAAATCGAAATTCCGACTACACCAAACAAAAGTAAATTTTTTGATCTACAATTATGGTTTTCATCAATTTTCACAAAAAAGGGGTCGTTGACCTCGAAAATGAAAAAATAAATAGTTTTTTGACGATAACTCAAGAAATTGGTCGAATAAAAAATTTTAAAAGCACTAAAACTGAAGGATTTTTTCTGCTCTACAATTCTAGTTCTTATCAATTTTCATGAAAAACGCTTTGTTTACCCGCGAAATAGGAAAATATGAAAATTTGCATATCTGAGAAAACAGTTTTTGCTAATGAATCGAGGTATTTTCGTCGAATCAAAACTTCAATGATTTTAGGATGAAAGGATATTTTTTGCTCTACAATTTTTGTTCTTATCAATTTTTACGAAAACCGCTTCTTTGAGGGAGTGGCTAAATCCACAACAAGTAATCACGAAAATGAACGAACGAGAATTCATCTCATATTCTTGTTTGAAAACTCGACACCCGTTGTTGTGGTCGTGTTTGTCATTGCAAAGTGGACTTGGTCGAAATTGATTTTTAATCCAATTTTTCATCAATTTTTCATAAACGATTTTCTCAAATTTTTCATCGAGATTTTTCCACTACCTAAGTTTAATTTAATAAAATATTTGAAAATTTTCCAAGTTTTCTATTCCTCAAATTTTAATTTTTTTTGTAACTTTCAATTTTCATTCGATTTTTGAAAATAAAATTCTTGAAGGAATTATTCATCATTCATCAAATAATTTATTCCTTTTTTTCCTCAAATTTTTCATCAATTTTTTTCTGTTTGTCGTTTAAAAGTTAAAACTTTTTTTTTTAATTTTCCAATTTTTTCATTCAAACTTGCCAATAATTTTTACAAATTCATTTCTAAAATTTTTTAAAATGAATATTGTAAATTAAATTTATTTTTAAATTTTCATTTGGATTTTTAAAGATTTTTCATCAAATTTTCTCATCGAAATGCTTCGAAATCTCTACCATACTGTCTTTTGAAATTTTTCTTTTGAAATTTTTTCAAGTAATATTTTTATCAAGTTTATTTTTGAATTTTCTATCTAAATTTTTCCCGAACTTTTTATTTTATTTTTTCAAGAAAATAATTGTTTATCACCCTCCTCCAATTTTCCAATAAAATTGTCAATTTGATTTCATTCTGAAATTGGTCATCAAAATATTCCTATTTCATCTCCCAACTTGACTTCTCATTCGAATGACGAATTTTCCCAATAATTTTCATCAACATTTTTCTTTTAATTGAGCAATTTCTAAATTTTTTCAAGTAAATTCCAATTTTCCTTCAAAAATTTTTTTCAATTTTTTTTTCTTCAAATTCACTAAAATTTTAATTTTTTGCAAGTTCCTATCTAAATTCAAAATTGAGTAAGTACTTAACTACTCATTGACTTGTTGAAAATATAAAAATTAAAAAATTAAAACATAAAAAAATAAAATACAGCATGCAACCTAAAATAAAAAACAATTTGAGTATTTTGTGAAAGAATAGATTTGTTTTAAAATTTAAATAAAACATCAAACTTTTCAGAGGAAAACTTGCAATTTCAAAAAATTTGGTTGAATTTTGAAAAAAAAAAAAAACTTGTACAAAAATAAAGAAGATAGATAAAAAAGAACGACATCGCCCTTACAATGTGATTACTTATTGTGGATTTAGCCACTCCCCTTCTTTGACCGGGAAAATAGGGAAAATCTGGTAGACGGTCCATCTTCAAATCAATTTTTTGACCGTAACTCGAGAAATATTAGTCGAATCAAAATTCCGAATACACTAAACGAAAGTTAATTTTTCCCTCTACAATTTTAATTCCCATCAATTTTTTCGAAAACCACTTCGTTTGCCCAGAAAACGTATTTTCAATTGCTCAAGTCGGCCGTCTTCGGCAAGGTTGCCAAATTTAACTTCATGGCTTGTAGTGTCTAGGTGGTTTTGGGCACAGGGCATGGATTTCGCGTGCAAATGGGCGTGGTGGCAGCCTAGCGAACGAAAACCGAAACGTACCTTGTCTCGTAGGGCCCAAAATCAAGGCACGAGACAAAAAGCGAGGATTTAGTGGGATATAATTTTTCATTATTTTCTTCCTCTCTTTTCTAAATTTATATTACGTGCGTCAGACAGCAGCGTATTTTTTGTAAGACTGGTACACCATAACCCCCCTCCTCGCCCTTCATTGTACGAATTAATTCTAAAAAAAAATACCACAGGGTACGAGTTAGAGTTACGCCTGGAATAGAATAAATATATTATATACGCGACGAATATATTATGAGGAAATTGGCACGAGCGACGCGACGCGGAGCAGTCGGTGGCTTTACCAAGCTCTACTTTCGCGTGTTATGACTCAGGCTTGCGAATAAAGCACGAATAATATGTAAACGTGAACCATAATTCATCAGCACGTCAGACGTCTCGTCGTCTCTAAGTACACCAGACCAGATATCACCGATACAAATTCGCCGCGACGTAATTAATCACTATCCGATGCACGATGTCGCGAAAGTTCGCAAAGAAGGCAAAGAACCCGCCGCCAATCCACCAATCCAGAATAAAAGCTCCGTGTTAGACTTATTATATATGTATATAACGACGAAAAATATGGTAATTGACGCTGGTGGTGCTGCTGTGCACGTCCTCGAACGAGCACTTCGTTTGGAAATTATTCGTCGATGCGGCGCAATCTAGCCACCCCTGAAAGATGATTAAAGCATGACGGAAAAGCGAAAGTTTTTATATTGCGGTTTGCGGTACGTTCCAGATTAAATGATTTATAGTATTTTCCCTTTTTTCTTTTATCCATTCAGTAATTTCACTTATAAGTACGAGATCTGGGTAATAGCATTTTTCTAGTACATCGAAAAGAATTTTATTCGGGCTTAGAATGAACTTCGATTCGAAAATTACAATGAAAATTATGAAGAATAAAAAGTTACAAGGTAAAGGAAAATTTCTACTATCGTCAAAGTAATCATTTGAGGAAAAAAAATTATAAGATTGAGGGGAAAAAAGGAAAATGAGAACAAAATTGGGCTATCGAAAATCAATTATTTTAAACTTTCAATAGGCCTTTGAAACGAATGCCATAAAATTTTGCAAAAATTGTAATCTATTTTTAGAAGATTTTTATTTTTTGAAAATATTCAAGAATTCTTCAATTTTTTGTCAATGTTCAATTTTCTCGATTTTTTTTTTTTTTTTCAATTTTGGTGCTTTTTTAGTTCGATAATTGAAAAAAATGTCATTCTTTTCTTCTAATTTTCAATTGTAATCCAAATTTTTTTCAATTAAAACTTTTTACAATGGTTTACAAATTTTTGAAGTTTTTTTTATTTTTATTTATTTATTTATTTTTTTTATTCCCAATTTCTTAATTTTCCCACTTTGTATCTTTTCAAGTTTTTAAAATTTTTATCGATTCCAGATTTTTTCAATTATAATTTTTCTCCAAATTTTGTAAAGTTGCAATTTTCTGATTTTTTTTTTAAATTCCAAATTTTTCTGAATTTTACATTTTTTCCCCCTTCAAATTGTACCTATAGCTTTTTAATTCATTTTCATTTATTTTCAGTTTTATCCCATGACGGAATTTAAAAAAAAATTATTTTCACTAAACTTCAAAAAATGGAATTTTGCAATTAATCAATGAGACAATGACAAAGGCTACCATTTGATCCAATGCAAAATCCTACCCTTATCGAATTTGCCAAAAATTTAATTTTTAGTAAATTTCAAAAAATTAGAGTATTTGCAAAATTCCATTTCTTCAATGAAAAAAGATACCCCAAGTTCCCATGCAAAATCCTCCTCTGACAAAATTTTAAAGTTTTTATTTTCAGTAAATTTCAAAAAATGAGAACTGCTCTGACGGAATTTTGAAAAAATTTTATTTTCAGTAAATTTCAAAAAATGAAAATTTGCATTTAATCAATGACAAAGGCTAAAACTTGATCCAATGCAAAATCCCCTAACTGAATTTGTAAAAAAATTTATTTTCAGTAAATTTCAAAATATGAGAAATGGCATTTAATCAATGACAAAGGCTACCATTTGAACCAATACAAAATCTTACCCTATAACTGAATTTGTAAAAAAAATTATTTTCAATAAAAAATTTCAAAAAATGACAATTTGTATACAACTAATCAGTGACAAAGGCTACCATTTGATCCTAATACAAAATCCTGGCCTATTTTCAGAAAATTTCAAAAAATGAGAAATTGAATTTATTCAATGAAAAAAGCTACCATAAGATCCCATGCAAAATTCAAATAATATTAGGTACCTTGATTTTTTCAATTTTTAAATTCTTCAAGTTTCCCATTTTTCATTCTTTTTTCCAAAAATTTCATTCAGACTTC
Organism: Balanococcus diminutus; assembly: GCA_959613365.1. Lineage (NCBI taxonomy): Eukaryota > Metazoa > Arthropoda > Insecta > Hemiptera > Pseudococcidae > Balanococcus > Balanococcus diminutus. The sequence goes on from OY390715.1 coordinate 4,908,482, forward strand.
ATTAAATTCAAAAAAATTTCTCACTGATTTCCTTTTTTTTTTCAAGTTTGCTTTTTTTTAGTAGTCAATTTTTTCAATTTTTCATCGTCCTGATTTTAGAAATCTTTTATGAAAAAAATCGAATAATTCACTTATATACAAACACTAATTACTTTGCAACAAAACTTTGAAAATTGAAAAAATTCATGTTACAAAAAAATAAAATAAGTAGGTATAAGTATTTGTTTTTCAAATAATAAAAAAAAAAAATTGAAAAAAATTGAACTATGAAATTTTATTTAGCGAAAAAATTGCATTCAAAATGAATTCATTTTCAAATAACCCCCTCCCTCCCAAAAAAATATGCTTTTTTTGCTTGATAAAATTTTAAAAAATTGGTTTGAATGAAATTTTAAAAAATCAAACTTTAGGTAAAATTTTTGAAAAAATCAATTCCAAAGAAATTTAAATAAGTGAATAGTAGGTATTTTTTTTTGTCTTTTGAAAAAAATTAACCTTCGAATAAAATTTTAAGAATTATTTTTGATCAAAATTTTGGAATTTTGAAAAAAAAGACTTTTCTAAAAAATTACATATTTTTGTCTTTAAATAAAATGTATACTTTCAAAATGATGACATTTTCAACAAAATTTTGAAAAAATTGCTATTCAAAGAATAATAAAAAATAAAAATAAAATATTGAAAAATCTACTTATCTATATTTAATAAAATTAAAAAAGTATTGTATTAAAATAAAGATTTTTTTTCCAAAAAATGAACCTTAGAATAAAATTTAAAAATATATTTAAGGCCAAAATTTAATAAGAAGTTTCAATAAAATTTGGGTTCTCAAAAAAATTTAAAACTACAAAGTGTGTGTGCAACTGCATTATTAAACGTACTGCCTTCCCCTTATTATTATTAGTATTTTTTTTAATAATAGGATAACACGTCTTGGAGTGTCCTTTATTTAAAATAATAGAATTGAGAACAAACTTCGGAATAATTTCGGTAACTTCGAAGTATTTTCATAATTTTTGCATGTTTTTTCGAGGGTTTTCACCCATATTATGTACTTCGTTGGTGAAACTTTTACGACGATTTGCATGGCTTCTCCACGTTTAAACTCCAACCGAGGCGAATTATTTTCCCATCATTTTAGACAAATTTTACAATACTTGCAACGCTTCAAATGAAATTTTAAACGCTTTCCACCCATCTTTACGGAACGAGTCGCGGGCCCAAGTGAATAGAAAATTTCACTTAGCAGCTCGAAACAGTTACAACTTTTCAACTCTCGCGTTAGTTGTTAGTCGTACGTGCAACTCGAAAAAACAAAAAGCAACTACGAAGAAGCTGAACAAGCAGCAAAATCTTCGGAGAGCGCACAAGGACAAAGACAGGAACAAGGATGGGGAAAAGACGCTATTCTTTATCGTCTGTTATTATGACAGTTTGACGCGATGTGAACGTGCTCGTGCTCCTGCTCCGCTGTGCTGTTTGCACGGTTGTTTCAAAAAAAAAAAGTAGAAAAAAACCCTAAGAAGGGTAAGAGAATGCAGGGTAATGGCGATAATACCACGTCTGCTGGTACCACTACCGAATACCGTTTCCATATTACTTCTTGCAGCAGCATTTCTGTTATTGTTACTGTTATCCTTAGCGTTACCATTACACTAACACGTCCAAAGCCCAGGACGAAGACGCAGGACGCACGACGACGATGACAATGACGAGGAAGCTGATGTGCCCTGAGCCGAGGCTAACCGGGCCAAGGGATGGATGAAGACTGAACGCGAACGGTGCAGGTCGCAGGGGGTATTATGCGAAACGCTTGCCGGCTTTTGCGAGAGAGGAATAAAATCGACGAATCAACGACGAGACTATTGGGGTAGAAGTACCTAGTTCATTGACCGAGAATTGGCCTCCGCCGACGACGGCGTCGCGCCGCTTCGTTTTTCTGCCTGCTCTCACGGCTGCGTCAGCGAAAGAGATGTTTTTCAAAAAATTGAGGGCTTTTCAGGCTGGGGATATTATTCAAATTGGAAAGAAACAAAATCGAAACAAATTTTTTGATTTTGTTTTCGTTTTTTTTTTCATTGTTTAATTTTGACACTTGAGTACTGAAATTTTTTTTGAAAAAGTGAGCAATTTCGGGAAAATCAAAAAAATGAGCAATTTCTGGAAAATCGACTAATTAGCTTGCCAGCAATGAACCCAAAAATTATCAGCTAAAAATAAAAATAAAATTTTTAAAAGTCAAATAAATGGAAAAATTTTATTTTTGTTGAAAAATTTGTCATTTTTCTACAAAAATAATGAGAAAAGAGAAAACGAAATAAAATTCAAAGAAACGAAACGAAAATATTTCAAAAACGAAAATAAAAATCAAAGAAAAATTGGAACTTTACCAGGTTAATTTTTTATTGATCATTTTTAGAAATAAGTAATTCCTATCGATTTTTTCTAGTGATATTTTCAATTTTTCAACGATGGTTCCTACTTCTAGTAATAGTTCTAGTTGCGGGTCATACCTCATTTAAAAGTATCAAAATTGAAAATAATAATCAAACCGAATGAAACCTTCGTTATTTGCAATTTTGATGCCCCCAGGGGGGGTATGAGGAAGCATACGAATAGTTCAATCGAAAAAATAAGGCTCAATTTGTGCTCAGCACCTCAGAAAACATGTCATTTCATATTATGTCACACTATATGGGGATTATTCGTTTGAATTTTGAGCGCAAGGGGACGGGTGAGGGGGGCTTCGTTGGGGTCCAATCGACAAAATGAGATCATATTCATGTTGAGCACCTCCGAAAACGTATCATTTTATGTGTCGCATTATTGAGATTATTTTTTCGAATTTTGGGCATATTAGGAGGGGGTGTTGGTGCCCTTGGGTGAGGTCTAACCGAAAAACTAAGGTCATATTCGTGTCCAGCACCTCAAAACACATAACATTCGATATGTCACACACCTGAATCATTTTTTTGAACTTTCCGCCCAAATTTGGAGGCGAGGTACCCCGCATCCCTTCAGAGTGCCCATCTTGAAAATACTTTTGTTCAAAATACCATCAAAAGTTACGTCTATGGTAATTTTTTCATAATTTTTGATTATAGCTCCCACTTACAGCGCAATTTTGAAAGTTGAGCTTTCAATTTGAAAGTCCAACTTTCAACTTTTGAAAACTTTTATAAAAGTTCTTAAATCCAAATTTAATGCACTTTCGAACTGTGAAATCAGTTTTGAGCAAAGTATCATAGGTGCGGAGATATATGCCACTGAAGTTGAGTACTACGAGATTTTGCAGAAATTAACAAACCCCCCCCCCCCCCCCCCCCAAGGGGCTGAGGGAAAACTAATGGAATTTTTCTGAGTTGTTGGGTGGATAGATCGTGTAAAAAAAATTTGAGCGAAATCGAAAGACGCGAGGTCGAAACCCTGGTCAAATTGACATGGATGAATAACCCAGTTTTAATTTCTAGTAATATTTTTTAGTGATTTTTCAAGTTTTATTTTCAATTTTTCAAATATTGCTTTTAGTGAAATTTCTAGTCTTATAGTGGTACTTCCTAGTGATCATTTTTAGTGCTTTTCTAGTGATATTTTTCATTCGTCAACGATACTTTCTGGTGAAATTTCTTGTGTTAGTTCTGGTGATGAGTTGAATGATAATTTAAGGAACTATTCCTCGTACTTTCTAGTGATGATTCCTATAGTGATTCCTGGTGATACTTTTCATTTTATAATGAAGATTTTTAGTGAAATTTCCAGTGTTGATTTCTAGTGATGACTGATGAGTAATTTCAATTTTTTTTAGTGACATTTTTCCTAGTGATGTTTTCAATTTTTCAATACTTGATAGTTTTTAGTGAAATTTTGAGTATTCATTTCTGGTGATTACTTTAATATAATAGTCTAAGGCACTAGATCTCAGTGAAAATTTTTGATGATCGCCTCTAGTGAAATTTTTAGTGATAGTTCTTGTCTAAGAGAAATATTAAATTTTTTAGTGGTATTTTCTAGTGACGATTTCTAGTGATGTTCTATGGATGATTTTCATTTTTTAATAACGGTTTCGTCAATTTTTAGGGTTTATTTCTTTTTGGTGATAATTTGTAGTGATAATTCAAGGCGCCATTTTTAGTGTTAATTTTCAGTAATGTTTAGAAATGAAATTTTTAGTGTTGGTTTGATGGTTTAAGAGAAATTTTCAATTCTTCAAGTCAAGTGATGAAAGATGAATTCTAGTGAAATTTCCAGCGTTAATTTCTGCTGATTATTTTTAATGATAATTCAAGGTACTGTTTTTAGTGTAAATGTTTCGTGATCAGTTCTAGTGAAGTTTTTAGCGTAGTTCCCAGTGATTATTTTCAGTGATATTTTATCTGAATTTTTTAATGGTATTTTCTAACGAAATTTCTAGTGATAAGAATAATTTCTGGTGAAAATTTAAGGTGATATTTTTAGTTTTCACTTTTTAAGTGAAAAGTACTTCCTTGTGGAGATTTTTAAAACTTTCCTAGGGATGTTTTTCATTTTTCAATAATGTTTTCTAGTGAAATTTCTAGTGTTGATTTTAGGTAATTTATCTAACGTTAGTTTTACAGTCATACTCGCTTTAGTGATAGTTTCTTGTGAAATTTCTAGTGTGGTATCTAATAATGTAATTAAACTTATTCGTATTTTTAGTGATAAGTTTTAGTGAAAATTTAAATGTTGATTTCTGGCGATAATTTGTCATATTTTTAGACTTGATTTTTTAATGATACTTTTCTAGTGATTTTCTAATGACTTTTTCCTCTTTCATTTAGCAACAATGGTTTCTAGTAAAATTTCTAGTGTTGGTTTCTGGTGAAATTTGTAGAGTTAGTTTTTTAGTGATGGTGTCTGGTACAAATTTCAAGACTCGAGTAATATTTTCAATTTTTGAGATAGTTCCTATGATTGAATTTCTAGTGTTGATTCTGGTGATGATTCAGGTTACATTTTAGTGTTTATTTTTAGTGATAGATATGTGGTTCCTAGTGAAATTTTTAGTGTTAGTCACTACAGTGGTAATTTCTATTAACATTTTTAGTGTTAGTTCTTGGTGAGAATTTCTAGTGATATTTTTAGTGTTGGTATTTCAGCAAATTTCCAGTGGAATTTTCAGTGAAATTACTTGGTGAAAAATGATAGTTTTTTGCTTTAATTTTTAGTGAAATTTCTCATGACATTTTTGGGTGGTAGTTCGAATATTTCTATCGATATTTTTTCAGTGGTGTTTTTGGTGATTATGTCACTAGTCTTAATTTTTTTTATGTACAGTGCAAATTTCAAGTAATATTTACAATTTTTAAGATGGTTCCTATGATTGAATTTCTAGTTTTAATTCTGGCGATGATTTAGGTTACATTTTAGTGTTAATTTTTAGTGATACCTAAGTGGTTTCTACTGAAATTTTTAGTTTTAGTTCCGGGTGAAAATTTCTAGTGATATTTTCAGTGTTCCAGTGGACTTTTTGGTGAAAAATGATAATTTTTTGCTATATCCCGAGCAGCACACTCGATCGATAATATCGGAAGATGTAACGTATCGATAAAAAATCGTTTGAAAATCTATAGATGTTCTCACGATATCATAAAGATTTATCGGTACAATTTCATAGGCAAAAAATCTAAAAACTATCGAATTCGATATTATTAAGATTTTATGACGATATTCGTCAACGATACTATCGACAAAGAATATTAAATTTTTCGAATTCGATTTTTTAACGATTTTGTAAAGATATTTAAAACTATATTATCGACAGATTATATGAAATTTCTCGACTTCGATATTTTACCGATTTTTTGACGACATTTGAAACTATATTATCGACAGATTATATTAAATTTATCGAATCCGATTTTGTAAGGATATTTGAAACTATATTATCGACACATAATATGCAATTTCTCGAATTCGATTTTCTAACGATTGCGTGAAGATATTTGAAACTATATTATCGACACCTAATATGAAATTTCTGGATTTCGATTTTTTAACGATTTTGTGACGATATTTGAAACTATATTATCGACAAATAATCTGAAATTTGTCGAACGATTTTTCAACGATTTTGTAACGATATTTGAAATTATTTCCAAATTTTAAAAATTGGTGAAAATTTTTCCAAGTCCAACACGTCTGGAAGTACTAAACTGTCTATTATAAGCGTTTTATTGCTAACTTCTCGACGATAAGGTATGGCATAGTGGCTAAGGGTAGATAGTTCAAGCCCCACGGGTGGCAGATTTTTTATAATTTTTTTTGACTTTTTCTGAAATGATCCTCTTACCGTAACATGAATAATGTGTTTAGGTATAGTTTAATGTATTAATTATGCTAATTAATGATTTTTAATTATAGAAAAAAGCTAGTAAAAGACGAAAAATCGGAATAAAAAAATTGATAAAAAGCGACAGAATACCGAATTCTATAAAGTGTCGCGAAAGTTCCGCCTAAATCGTGAAATTATCTTTCGATATTATAGATAGATTATCGATAAAATATCTTACTATAATCTCGAAATTTTTACTAACTATAATTCGTCGATAATCTATCTATATATCGAAAGATAATTTCACGATTTAGGCGGAACTAACGCGACACTTTATCGAATTCGATATTCTGTCGATTTTTTATTTCGATAATTTGTCGATTGTGCTGCTCAGGATATTTTTTAGTGAAATTTCTTGTGTCATTTTTTGGTGATATTTCAAATGATATTTCTATCGATATTTTTTCAGTGGTATTTTTGGCGATCATGTCACTAGTCTTAATTTTTTAGTGATAATTTTCAAGGATCGTTTCCACTTTCCAGTGTTACGTTACGTTTGTCACCGTACAGAACATAGTGTCGAAAATGTGAAAAAGTTTGTGTTTTTTCGTCATCGTTATTCAAATACTCGTATCTAATAATGGTGAAATGCAGTAAACGTATAGACTTGTAAATTTGAAACAATTTGTTTTCTTTTCTTCACCCGAGAGCTTGTATCTACTTTACAAATATTCGTACACGAAAGTTATTCGAATGGTATAACTTTTGCAGATAGGTAGTCGAACAAGTGCTAAAAACAAACTATGTACTACGAAATGTACATACGAGTACATAGGTAGGTATTGGCAGACAGATAGGTACCCGAAGTTACACAAGATTTTCTCATACCTCCTATATAGTAGGTATACTGTAACCTACACGTACCCAGCAGACGACGAAAGTCCCCCTTTCACCGCTTCGTGTACCGATGCCGAAAAACACGAAGCGCACCGTATAGTACAGTACGTATAGTCGGTGGTGCACGCGTAAAGGAAAGTGCAAACGCAAGGAAAGGCAAGGAAAGGAAAGGAAAGGAAAAGAAACGAAACGTAAAACAGGAGGTCGTTGCTCGTTTACGGCCGCTGGCGAAACACCGCCGCTGCGCGTCCTTTCCGTGAGGTCTTTTTCGTTCCTCTACCCGTCCGCTGCTCCAATTATAGTAACAAAATAAACCTCTTGACGCGTCGGTCGTTGCGGCAGCGTCGGCCGCAACGCCGTCGCCGTCGTCGCCGTCACCGCCGGGTTATATTTCGGCGGCGCGTCTGCGGAGCCCCCCGCAAAAAGCGGTTAAAATGGCGTTACACATTCTGTACGTAGTTCTGCTGTGTACTGCACCTCGTCTCCCAAGAGAGCTTTCTCCTCTTCGCGTCTTGTCGCTGCTGAGGCTCTCTGTGTGCCTGCTGCCTGCTGCCCTGCCATGCCTCTCCGTCCTACCCCTTTTTCGCATCGTTATACTCTCTGGTATGCGTTTGGCCGCCGCGTAGCGTAGCGTAGCGTCGCGTCGCGTCGCGCGTCCTGGAGTCCGTCGTCCTCGTTTTTCCTCTAAACAAAAATTTTACCGAGAAACGACCCAAACCTAAAGCTAACGCGGCAACCGAGCCGGCCGTTAGCCGTTACGGTTCAGACTCGCTCCTCCACCCGCCTCCAGTCCACCGGCTATACGATCCTATTATCGAATTCGCGTACATTTTTCTCCCAGAAGCGGCGGCCGCGGCCACCTCCGCCGCTGTCGCAGCTCAACTGAACTGAAGCCTCCGCTGCAGCTGGTACTGCTCAGGAGGATCGGCACGATCGGGGTGTCTATGCCCTGGTCTTCGTCCTCGTTCCATAACCAGGCTCAACAAAAAGGTTTACGTTCGGCTAAACCTCGCGTCTGACCAACCCCTTTGTACCCTGTCTTGACGGCTGTCCCCGTCCTCGTCCCCTTCGCTTAATCCATCATTCTAGAATTAAAATTATCACACACCGAAATGTCCACTTTTACGTCTGTTCACCTCTGTCAACCCTTCCTACCCCCCGCCCTTACACGACTAATAATGGCTTATTTCGTGTCCCCAATTCGTATGTGTAAGTGCATATTGTATACGTGTTCGTACGTAATCATCTATCTACGCCGTTTATGTGCTATTAACTACAAAGCTGATTAATTGATTTCAAAAGAATACATACCTTTAATTTGTATTTAGCTGTCTGGGTGCGCCACTCCCACGACTAATTCTGATAAATTCTCTCCCTTCAAATAGCGTGAATTCACCGAACAAAATTGAAACTGAAAAAATACACGTTACGTTACGTTTAGTTTACAAAATGATGTCGTTATCGTGGTTAGAAATTATTAAGCGAGTATCGAATCATGCAGTACAGGTGTCGTAGAATGTTTTAAATTGGTCTCATTATTAAATGAATTCTTTTCTTGACGTTTTTGTCATTAAATATTATAGGGGTTTATTTACTACTGCGATTGCTGTTCGGAGGAAACACAGTGCAAATTTGTAGAATTTTTACCACCCCGAGCGGCACACTCGATCGATAATGTCGGAAGATGTAACGTATCGATAAAAAATCGTTTGAAAATCTATAGATGTTCTCACGATATCATAAAGATTTATCGGTACAATTTCATAGGCAAAAAATCTAAAAACTATCGAATTCGATATTATTAAGATTTTATGACGATATTCGTCAACGATACTATCGACAAAGAATATTAAATTTATCGATTCCGATTTTCCACCGATTTTCCACCGATTTTGTGCAGATATTTGAAACTACATTATCGACAAATAATCTGAAATTTCTCGAATTCGATTTTTTAACGATTTTGTAAAGATATTTAAAACTATATTATCGACAGATTATATGAAATTTCTCGACTTCGATATTTTACCGATTTTTTGACGACATTTGAAACTGTATTATCGACAGATTATATTAAATTTATCGAATACGATTTTTTACCGATTTTGTAAAGATATTTGAAACTATATTATCGACACATAATATGCAATTTCTCGAATTCGATTTTCTAACGATTGCGTAAAGATATTTGAAACTATATTATCGACACGTAATGTGAAATTTCTCGATTTCGATTTTTTAACGATTTTGTTACGATATTTGAAACTATATTATGGACAAATAATCTGAAATTTCTCGAATTCGATTTTTCAACGATTTTGTGACGATATTTGAAACTATATCATCGACACGTAATATGAAATTCCTCGAACTCCATTTTTCAACGATTTTATGACGATATTTGAAACTATATTATCGACACGTAATATGAAATTCCTCGAATTCGATTTTTCAACGATTTTGTGGCGATCTTTGAAACTACATTATCGACAAATAATCTGAAATTTGTCGAACGATTTTTCAACGATTTTGTGACGATATTTGAAATTATTTCCAAATTGGTGAAAATTTTTCTAAGTCCAACTCGTCTGGAAGTACTAAACTGCCTATTATAAGCGTTTTATTGCTAACTTCTCAACGATAAGGTATGGCATAGTGGCTAAGGTAGAGGAATACCATGCAGGACTAATTAAATAAAATGAAAACATTTGAAAATAGAAAAACATAGGACATTTTTAATAAAGGATGAGTACAAGACAAATTACATACAATTAAGTTATAAAAAATGAAAATTAATAGAAATATAAATGAGAATAATATGTTGAAAGTTTTGAAGAAAAAAAAAGAGTGAATCGAGGAAAATTGAAAAAACAAAGACGTAAATTTAAAACCGTGAAAGGAACACATAACCAAATATTATAGAGAAAATGAAAATCTAACAAAATAAGAAGCCGAATATAAATAGGCGAAAAACAAGAATTTGGATGCCAAATTTGAGCGTTACATAAGCCCCCTGGTCAATCACAATTAAGCAAAGCAAGCTTTGATTAATTGAGATTGGCCATGACTGAAACGATCAAATTTGTTATAAAAAAACAAACAACAAAAATTTTGAAAATAGAAAGAGAGAGAAAATCAAAAGGCACAAAGGGCATAGCCCCCTGTCTACATAATATTACGATTTAAATGACGAATCAAATAAAATAACATATTCGAGGAAAATAATGAAAATAAGACGAAGTATGGACTTAAAAATAGAACGAAAATCGAAGCATAAATATTACGAGACAAAATCGAGGTATTAAGGTATAAGACGAGAATCGAGAAAATAAAGTAATAAGATCTGAATGTGAGAAAATGACGAAGAAAATAGAGAAAATATTTACATAGACAAAATCGGGTAAATTAGAAATGAACGAAGGAAATAAATTTCAAAAATTAATCAAAAAAAAATAATAAAACCAATGAAAAATTATAGAAACCTTTCCTGTTTCGACATAAAAATAATGCAAGAAAAAAAAATACTTAAAAAAATAACATTGGAAAAGGAAAAGTCTCTGCAATTTTCCATACTAGGCAAAAAATTAGAAAAGAGGAAGAGAAAATTTTGATAGAAAAGTCAAAAAATTATGAGTTGGAAAAAGGAAATCCGCGAGAGTAGATATTGACAAAAATCATAATAAAATCGAATTCGAGTTAAAAACTAGATCGCGATCGAACAAAATCAAAATTAGATTTCAGAGCGAGTGTAAAAAAAATATAGTTTTAAAAATTTTACCAGTTTAACGATGACAAAAATATCAGAATATACTTCGTAACTGGAACAATAAATTATCGAAGATGGTACATTAGGCGACGAAATCTAGAACCATTCCTTGAATAACGATAGTTGGCATATTCAGGAACAATCGGAGATGAGAATAACGTTATGTGACTGCGGCAGGATCGATGAATAAATTGATGATGCAGAGAGCAGAAGATTATGACAGGAAACGAGAACGGCGACATTTCGGAGTAGGAAATTTTCAAATCAAGAACGACGGATCAGCTCGTGAAGATTTCCAGGAGAATAACTTGTACGACGAGGAAAATATTTCACAACGACATATTAAATTGAGCGACGAATAAAAATCAACGAAAAATCAGCTTTGACGAATGATGAGAAAAAATCTGTAACGTAATCGAGGCATAAAAAACTGATGAAAAATAGGTAGATAGTTTACTTTGATACATAATCGGCAAAATCAGTATCCACATTCTCCAAGAACGACGACGACGGTGAGAAGTTCATGAATGAAACATCTTCAGTTCAGCAGAAAAATCAGTGATGATTTCCATGGAAAAAACTCGTCACAAAATTCTAATATACGAAAAATTACCAGCGAGGATAAATTTTTTACACTCTTGGCAAACTTGGAATAACATCCTTGACGTAGTGAGTTCGAATCGCAAAGATAAATAATTAAAATTGTCATTCATAGCAAACATAGTCAATGTATGAAGAAAAATCAAAACATATTTTACATTAAATTAAATCAAAAACGATCAAAAAATAAAATAAAATGGCTAGAATCGTTTCAAATCCCGGACGGGCCCCCAAATTATGTAACGTATAAAACAACATTTTTTAAATAAATTAAAATCAAACAGACATCAAAAAAATATAAATGATTATTGCGAACAAAAATAAATTGAACAAAATTAATGCGGAAAAAACATTGCAAAAATATAAAAAAGTAAGAGTTTGAAATAATTAGTTTGAAGTTTGTAAAAGGAATGAGAAAACAAAAATAGAAAAATAAAGATTTTAACGCGAACGAAACCAAATATAAACGAAAAACCCGAAATTTAGGAAAAACAAACAACCGAGTATAAAAGAAGAAAGTACAAAATTTGAATGCTAAATTTGACCGTTACAAGCTGAGTACCTATATACGGAGGTCAAGTCATTTTCCTTTTACCATTTCTTTTTTTTATCGTAAATAATTTGGTACCGTTGTCTTAATACCTGATCAACAGAGATGTAAAAAACAAAATTCTTTGTATACACGTTTGTAAATTGGTAGATTGTAGTCATGGAAACTCCATTTTCAGGGGCATAAATTAAAGCGCTCGAATAATTGAGAAATATATCTACATAAAGAGTGTAGGCTGGTTGTGGTTGTGATTAACTATACACTTGAAAAGATACAACTGAAATGCGTTTCACTAAAAAAAAAAAAAAAAAAAACACTTCACGAGGACCTGGCATGCAAATTTGAAAACGAAGGCGCGCTAAAAACCTTTGAAAATTGGTATTTTGGCAAGAAATACAAGTATCAATTAAAAACGCTGCATTCAAAAATTTCTAGAACTAGATACAGCAGTGAATAGTTGTTATTCGAAAAAGCAAAACAAGTTCTAATCACATTGTGTTGTTTTTGTCTACCTATGGAATTGAAAGAATTCTTTCCTGACAATTATATGAAAGATTCGGTTAAAAATTGGATATTTAATATTTCTCCAATAAAGTAAAGACGTAGTTAAGTATGTAATGTACGAGTACCTACTACTGAAAAACGCCAAAATATCAATCAATCAACACTCAAGGTGGTACAACTACGTGATCAAACTCTTGATTTCTTCCTCGCTTATTGATTTATCTTACATACCAGATTTGTTTAAATTATCTGTATCGAAATTTTTAATTATTTAATGTAATACCACTTCGCAGAATTTAGAAATTAAATGACATACATACCGATAAATAAGTGATGACTTGATGAGTTTGAATTCTAATTAATTTGTTATCTATCGTTTAATAAATTATTGAATTTTTCTGTAGATATCTACGTACAATGTACATAGGTATGTTAATATCGTAGCCTATTGATTCAGCGAATAAATCATTTCACCTCCTGCTTCCCCGGCCACCATTGCCAAACCAAAATTTCAAAAAATTCCTAAGTTGTCAAAAATTGACTTGACGAAAAATCTTTAACGCATTTTTAAAGCTTGTTTGGCTAGTCTTTATTGAGTTTTCATCAAAAAATTAAGCGAAACTCGAAATAAGTTCGTTTTGCGGACTTTTTATTCATTATTCGAAAAAAACCACAATTATTACAAAGTAGCAAAAAAGAAAAAAATCGTAGACAAAACTATGTTTCTACAACATTTTGAAAAAAGATTACAGTACTAGATATAGGGGGCCAGGCGCGGAACTAGGAGTTGGGCCTGGAGGGTCTGGCCCGTCTAAAAAATTCTTTAGTCCAACTAATTTTTTCTAAAAAAAAAGGAAAAGAAACTGAGGCAAAAGTTGAGAATTTTCTTCTTTAAAATTTTTCTGAAAACGCCCCAGAAATTAAGAGTTTTTTCTTCATTAAAATTAAAATATTTTTTTACTTCAATTTTTTTTTCTGCGATCAAAAAAATTAAAAAATTCCATATTTTATAATTTACATCATGATCACACCAAAGAATCGAAAACATTTTTACCTAAAAAAAAACAGAAACAAGGTTTGGATTTCTCCTCAAAGAAATTGAGAGGTTTTTTTTCTTCAAAAAATGAATAAATAATTAAATAGGTACCTAAGTATAAATAATAAATGAAAAATTTCAAAAAATTGAAGAGGAGCATTTTAATTTTTTCACATATTTTTCTACTTGGAAAAAAAAGCAAAATTTTTCACGCTGACTCTAAAAATTATTCAAACTAAACATACACAGAAATTTTTTTTTTGCAGATAAAATTAAAAGGTTTTTTAGTTCAAAAATTTTGTACCTACCCCACAAATTAAAAAAAAAAAAATCCAAAAAATTGAACCAAAAAAAGATGATGTTAGTAGATAAGGCCTATTTTTAATTTCAGAAAAACTAAAAAAAATTTATTGTAAAATTGAAAAATTTTCTTATTCCAAAACAATTGAAATATTTATTAGGTAGGTACCTACGAATTTTTTATACCTACTTAAAAAATGAGAAACTTTTCTAATCTGACTTTAAAAGAAATCAAGATGAACGAATCCCAAGAAAATTCAGAAATTTTTTAGCCGATTTTTTTTTTTTAAATTTAGGCTATTGTGTCCGACCCTGATTTAGAAGGAGGGGGGGTAGAAGAGTTCTGACCCCATTCGTTGACGTTTGGGACCAAAAGATGACGATCTGTCACATGTCACATATTTATATATATATATATATATATATATATATATAGGGCCCAAAAAGTGGATTTTGGGGTCATTTTTTTCACGTTGATCAGGCTACAGACCTCCCAAATGGTGATGGGGGGGAGGAGCCCAAATTTTCATCATAGATCAAGTTCGTGCCCTGATGTGCCTTTTGTAGGTTTCAACTTTTGGGGCCACAAAAAAAATACAATAAAATTGAGACCCCTCCAAAAAAAAAAAAAAAAAATTAGAACATTGAAGATTTTTTCCCTCCAAAAATAAGGGGATTCTGTAACAAAAAAGAGAATAAAAATTAAGATTTTTCTCAAAAAAATTGAGAAATGAAAAAACTTCTTTTAAAAAATAAATTGAATAATTTTCTCTTTCAAAAAAATAAGATTTTTTTCACTTATTCCTTCATTTTGAAAAAATAAGAAATTTTTTCACACTGACTGCGCTGACTTCCCCTCCCCCCTCTAAAAATTACAAATTATTTTGAATTCCATGAAAATTGAAAAAATTGTCGTCTCCAAAAAATTGTAAGATTTTTTTTTTTTAGAAAATTTACGAATTTTCGCTCCAAAAAATTGAAAAATTAAAAAAATGAAACAATAATAAAATTGGACGATTTTCTCTCAAAAAATTGGAAATTTTCAGTATCAATAATTGCTTTTAATTCAAAAAAATCAAATTAGGTAGACATTATTTTTTATTTCAAGAAAAATTCTCTCTCAAAAAATGAAAATTTTCTCTTTTTTTCACTTATTTCTTCACTTTGAAAAAAAAAATAAAAATTTCACCAACTGAGCTGACTCTCCCAAAAAAGGTATCTACCTACGAATTTTTGAATTCCATGAAAATTCAAAAAATTTTCTTCTCCAAAAAAATTGTAAGATTTTTTTTTTCTTAGAAAATTTTAGAATTTTTCTTCTTACAAAAAATTGAAAAATTGAAGAAAAACGAGGTAGGCTAATAATATAAGCGATTTTTTTTCTTCAAAAAATTGAAAAATTTTACCATCAATTTTTTGACTTCAAAAAAATCAAGATTGGCATTGTTTTTTATTTGCATCTGTGTGCAGACAGATTTCGTCACCAAATCCGCAAGTGTAAAAATTTTTTACCAAGTCCAGTGCTACATAAATACTTTACATCCAAAATTGGAGGGGAGGGAGGGGTCCAATCGAAATTTTTGTAATAACCAAAATTATTGATAGGACTTTGCGCTACAACTTTTGTTTGAACATTTTTTTTAATCGGGCCCCTTACCACCCCACAGTTTTCAATAATGTATTTTGAGTAAGTGTGAATAAGTTGGATTATTCAAAATTGGTGGGGAAGGAGAGGCCCAATTGAAATTTTTGTTATAACCAAAATTATTCCTAGTACTACAAGCTACAACTTTTGTGTGAACATTTTTTCAATCGGGCCCCTCCCTCCCCTCCAATTTTGAATAATCCAACTTATTCAAAACCAATTCAATACACATTATTAAAAACAGGGATGAGGTAAAGGGCCCGACTTAAAAAATGGTCCCCCCCTCCCCCCCCCCCCCAAAAAAAAAAACAAAAACAAAATTCATACCCGATTTATAATGAAAAATAAAGCCTCATCTTCTTGTGAGCAGAGGGAAAAGTCTTGAATTTCTCTATACCAAAAATAAAATTATCATACACTTCTCTTCCTTACAAATTCATAATTATAAAAGCTTCGAGCAGAATAAAAGTCCGTTCGAAAATTTGAAACTGTCCTTGCTGCCCTTGTCCATTTTGAGCCAATTGTTGATTACCGCCGAACTGATTGAATGAATGAATTTTGACCTTGATTATTGCCGGACGAACCTTGGAATGGAAACTGTTCTGGCCCTGGGAACGGTCTGTTTCTAGGCAGTCGTTGAGGATTAAAGCCATTCACGTTTTGAGTTTGTTGACTCCATTGGCCTTGTTGATGCTGGAGACCTGGATTGAACTGTTGAGCGATGGCCACACTCAATATAGCTGTAAATAAAAACCCAACACCTATAGATGAACAATAACCAGTGTTCATGATCACGAATTTATCAATTTACATATAAAATAAACGATAGAATTTTACATTTTACCGAACTTACCATACATCTTCTCATCAATTATTTACCATACGCACGTAAGAAATAAACTAATAAATTGATGATTTTATTACAAAGCTATAGGTAAACTTTACACACTAAGACAGTCAACATCACAAATCAACGAATTAATGAATAATGAGTGTAATCTTTAAAATAATATGATAATGTGAATGCGTATTGAAAAGAACGTGCCACCATGCGAAACTGGTTTTTACGAAGAAAATATAAAGTTCCCCCGACCCCCCGCTTCCTTGGCATGTGCTACTACCATCTTATGATCTAGCTTCAAACACTCATCTGTTTTTTCTAGGGACAAAACGATTACAATTTACCTACAAATAACGATATCTTGATTTCTTGAAATTTATCACATCGATTAGAATTTATTGGGAAGAGAAGTGGGTTGAATCAGTCACGAAATAAAATATGCACGTACAACATTTATAAATGTATTAGTGGAATTTATAAAAATTTCATCATTTTTTCCCAAGAAATATTTTTAAAAATTGCTTTTTGAATATAAATAGGTATAATAGGTAGGTAGGTGAAAGACTTGAGCACCCACAGTTAGAAAATCAGTGACGCCAGTGTCGTCCTCTTTATCTTTTTTGCCTCATCGGTACAGATTTCGTCTCCGGTAGCAGTTAATACTTGTATCTAAAATCTGGAGCACTTTTCTAAAAAATGTTAGTTAGTAATAAATTTCTTGTTCTTTTTTCAGAAAGAATTTTTTATTCTGTGTACGTGTACGTAAATATTTAAAAAAAAAATTTTTTCTAGAAGATTTGTTTTTCAAAAAAAAAAAAAAAAATAGCGGGTAAAAGGATTTTCTTGAACTAACCACTTGTTGGTGAGTTTTTTTTTCTTCAAATTTATAGGTGTTTGATAATTTTTTGATAGTTTTTGAGATAATTTATTCTTCTCAAAGGATCTTTTACCAGAAAATTCTTTGGATTTTTTTCTCAAGTCTCAAACTGATTTTAAGTAATTTTTTACATAATTATTTCTTCTTCAGTTTTTTTTAAATTCTCAATATTTTGACAAAATCAAAATATTTCTAAAATTCGACATTCAAATTCAATATTATTTGTCATGAATGAATTTATCTCATCGTGCATTGATTTTTGTCGTGGATTTATTTATTTATTGTGAATGCCAAATATATTTCCCCTAAAAAAATTCTTAAAAAGTAATATCTGTCTTACAAAGTTACATAGGTATTATTATTTTAATTATTGGACTCGAGAGTCGAAAGTAAACGGAAAATCACCGAAATTAATTTTGAAGAGGTATTTTTGATGGATTAGATATCCATCAGTTTTTAATAAATTGTCGAAATTAATCTCAAAGCAGTAATTTGATGAATTAATATCATCAAAATTAATAAATAGGTATCTTTTACTCTTTATCTATACCTACATATTAAAAATGGGATAAATTTCGAAGATTGATAGTTTTCAAAATGGGGGAGTGGAGGGAAGGGTCAGATCGAAATTTTTCTAATGAGAAAAAATATTCACAGAGTTATAATGTATCGTTTTTGTTCGAAAAAATTTTTGATAGGAAAATTTTTGAAAGGGGATGGACTTTCAAAAAGGGTAGGGGTGTGATTTTGGGTAAACGTGCTTCTTTCATAATTATGAACAACTTTCATTATTCGAAAACGGGTTCGATTTCGCATTGTTTCAACGTGAAACGCGAAATAATTAATTTTTACTGCTGTTTTGGAATGATAGATAATTTGCAAAATTGGTGGAGAGGGAGGGGTCGGATCGAAATTTGTTTGATTTAGTTTGAAAATTTTTTCGATGGGGTCATAGGTGCAGAGATAGGGAAATTTTTCAGAAAGGAAATTGGACCCTGAGAAAGGGGAGACCTTCAAAAAATGTAACCTCAGCTATTTTTAAAAAAAAATATGCCCCAGATTACAAATACGAATCAATCATAAATTCGCTTTTTACATGCCTTTTCTTTTGCAGTTACGAGACTATGCTTAACTAGAACTAGGAGACAGGTGTGATCAATATTATTCGTAGCCGCCAGCTGGTGAACTAATTTTTCGTACATATGAGCTAAACTTATGATTTGGAATGGGGCAAAAACGAAAATCATAAGTGGGTAGTGGATATCAACAAAGTTGGGAAAACGAACAAGTGCCTCGGAAAAAAAAATCGATGGCAGGATTCTTAATCTAAAATTGACAAAAAAAATTTCTTGAAAAATCAAACGATGTTATCGCATTTTTTTCATAGATAGGTTAATCTAAGTACAGATGTTAACCTATACGTAAAATTATATCTTAGTATAGCCATCGCGATGAGATCAAAATTTCAGAAAATTATCAAGTATCGAATACTTCGGAATCATTTTAATTAAAAAATTCGTAAAGATAATCCATTAAAATGATTTCAATTTCAATTACTCGTGACAGTTTACCATTTACCTACCCGATTAAAATTTTAATAAAATGATTTACAGTTCGCGATGTACGTTTTTATCAGCACGAATTGCCCATTTCATTCGTTTGACTTGTTGCGCGTCTGTCTGCTCGCTTTCAACTTTCGTCTTGGAAAAAATTTTGCCAACATCACGTACAGAGTAAGTTTATCTGAATGATATTATGCATATTTATTTATAAACTATGTGTTTGTACTTACGTTAGATACCAGCAAATTCGAATTTTCCACGGAAAATTGTTGAAAAATTAACACCTCAGTAGAAAGTAACGAAAAAAGTTGAGTGCCTAACATTGCTCAAATACAATTTCTCTTGGTGAATGAGTGGTATAGTTTAACAAGACGTATAGAAGTTCAAAATGACTATGTTAGCTCCTAGCAATATAATAAATATGAGTCACTGTAAGCGGTTCGTGAATTGAAGGCGTGCGAGGGCGTGCGAAAGCGTGGTTTGAGGTTGATCGATGTTGATCGAAGTTGATCGAGGTTGATTGAGGTAATTCACATAAAGGAATAAGTTTTTTCCGAAAATCTAAAAAATTGTAAAATTCAGATTTTTTTATCAGAACATCTCATAATGGATGTGAATAATGAGGAAAAAATTTTGAGCCATTTTTTCAGAGAAATTGAATTTTTGCAAAATTTGAAATTCAAATGACGAAATCAATTATTTTTCCAAAAATGATGAAAATTAAAAATTTTAGAATTTTCTATCAGAATCTCTCAGGACAGACTCGAATAATGAAAAAAAACATTATTTGAGCAATTTTTTCAGTTCTGGTTTGAGGTTTGAGGTTCTGTGTGCGAAGGCGTGCGAGGTCATGCGAGGGTGTGCGAAGGCGTTCGAAGGTGTGCGAGGGTGTGCGAAGTCTTGCCAAGCCTCTCGGAACCGACTCAAATAATGAAAAAAAAATTATCTGAGCAATTTTTCAGTTTCAGTTTGAGGTTGATCGAGGTAATTCACATAAAGGAAACAGTTTTTTCCAAAAATCTATAAAATTGTAAAATTCAGATTTTTTTATCAGAACCTCTCATAATAGATGTGAATAATGAGGGGAAAATTTTGAGCCATATTTTCAGAGAAACTGAATTTTTGCAAAATTTGAAGTTTAAATGACAAAATCAATTATTTTTTCCAAAAATGATGAAAATCAAAAATTTTAGAATTTTCTATCAGAACCCGAGCGGCACACTCGATCGATAATATCGGAGGATGTAGCGTATCGATAAAAAATCGTTTGAAAATCTATAGATGTTCTCACGATATTATAAAGATTTATCGGTACAACTTCATAGGCAAAAAATCTAAAAACTATCGAATTCGATATTATTAAGATTTTATGACGATATTCGTCAACGATACTATCGACAAAGAATATTAAATTTATCGATTCCGATTTTCCACCGATTTTGTGCAGATATTTGAAACTACATTATCGACAAAGAATATTAAATTTATCGAATTCGATTTTTTAACGATTTTGTAAAGATATTTAAAACTATATTATCGACAGATTATATGAAATTTCTCGACTTCGATATTTTACCGATTTTTTGACGACATTTGAAACTATATTATCGACAGATTATATTAAATTTATCGAATCCGATTTTTTACCGATTTTGTAAAGATATTTGAAACTATATTATCGACACATAATATGCAATTTCTCGAATTCGATTTTCTAACGATTGCGTGAAGATATTTGAAACTATATTATCGACACGTATATGAAATTTCTCGATTTCGATTTTTTAACGATTTTGTGAAGATATTTAAAACTTTATTATCGACACGTAATCTGAAATTTCTCGAATTCGATTTTTCAACGATTTTATGACGATGTTTGAAACTATATTATCGACACGTAATATGAAATTCCTCGAATTCGATTTTTCAACGATTTTGTGGCGATATTTGAAACTACATTATCGACAAATAATCTGAAACTTGTCGAACGATTTTTCAACGATTTTGTGACGATATTTGAAATTATTTCCAAATTGGTGAAAATTTTTCTAAGTCCAACACGTCTGGAAGTACTAAACTGCCTATTATAAGCGTTTTATTGCTAATTCCTCAACGATAAGGTATGGCATAGTGGTTAAGGAAGAGGATTACCATGCAGGAGGTAGATGGTTCAAGCCCCACGGGTGGCAGATTTTTAAAATTTTTTTTTGACTTTTTCTGAAATGATCCTCTTACCGCAACATGAATAATGTGTTTAGGCATAGTTTAATGTATTAATTATGCTAATTAATGATTTTTAATTATAGAAAAAAGCTAGTAAAAGACGAAAAATCGGAATAAAAAATCGATAAAAAATCGACAGAATATCGAATTTGATAAAGTGTCGCAAAAGTTCCGCCTAAATCGTGAAATTATCTTTCGATATTATAGATATATTATCGATAAAATATCTTACTATAATCTCGAAATTTTTGCTAACTATAATTCGTCGATAATCTATCTGTATATCGAAAGATAATTTCACGAGTTATGCGGAACTAACGCGACACTTTATCGAATTCGATATTCTGTCGATTTTTTATTTCGATAATTTGTCGAGTAGCGCTGCTCGGGAATCTCTCAGAACAGACTCGAATAATGAAAAAAAAAATGCTGCCAATTCACAACTATCAATTGAAAATTGAAAAAAAAATTGACCCCGACCTTCTCTCAAATTTTTAATTAATTATCTTATTAATAAATTGATTAATACAGCTAGTTTCATTCGAATTTAATTTTATACAAGTCGGGCAATTTTATTAAATTTTTAGCCCTGAAATTTGAAAAAGTTTCATCTAAGTTCTCAATTTTGCTACATTTAATCTGCAAAACTATTGAAAATAAACCAAAAAGAAAGCCAAAAATTCTAAATTTGAGTTGTGTTTTTTTTTCATTCTATTGATAATTGAAAAATTGAAAGTACCAATGAAAAATTCATTTCACCCAATTCTTCTTCTTTATTGAATGTTGAGATGCGATTTACTGATTCGACGTTGTTTGAGTAGGTTTATAGTTTTCGTATGTAGTTTGTCGGCCTAACAAAGTTTCTCCATGACGTATATACACAATCTTTTTTTACGGTATTGTTGTATTGAAAACTTACGACCGCTTTGCTCAGAGGTGAAAATATTTCTTCAGTATAGGTACTAAATTTTACAGATGTAGGCTGCAGCTCGACGTTTGAATAGGCTTTTTTAAATAACGATGGGTTGGTAACAACGTTGAATTGGGAGTAGTACCAACTTCTGTACCTTACCCTAACAACACAGAATCTATTTCAAAAAACGCAAAATTTCTATATTGATTTGGCGAAAATCAAAAAAAAAAAAAAAAATAAGAGACTAAAAAAACACGTTTTGAGGCCCAACCGCCCAAAATGCTTGCGTTGAGGGTTTACAATTTGTGTCAAAATTTTTTCTCATAATGATCGACCTTTGGCCCAATCATAATTTTTTGTTCATGATTAATGATTATTTTACTTTACTGAAAAAAGGTGGCTTTTAGAAGCTGTAAAAATAAATCTTCTAAAATATTTTGGAAAATTGAATTTCAAAAGACATAATGGAATAGAAATGTACCTAGCTACCTACACATATTGAAAATGACAAATTCCTCAACCAAGTATTTACTTTTCTCGCTATTTTTGTTGACAGGTAATTTTTTATAAACTTCTGGTGTGTTTTTCATTATTTTGATTGTATAAAATCTTGTGATTGTTGTAACCATTCCATCAGTATTGATTCAATGTCTCGAAGAGTTCAGAGTTTTCATAAAATGTGTAATTGAAAATCAAACATAGCCGATTTTGCATCAATGTTTTGATGAGGGGAAATCTTTTATTTTCGATATGCAAAAGTATCTTTATGTGATTTTTAAAATTTTATGCGTACAATGGGAGGGAAATGACCCAAATTATTAAAAGATTGACTTGATTTTTCCAAATTTTTCTGATCACTGATCAGTGATAAAATCTCCCACGAGTCCGAATGTGATTCGGGCTGTAAATCAACGTCTCCCATGTAAAACTTCTATCAGAGATGCAATTACCGGGAGGTGTGGGGTGGTCCATCCTTCCACTGAAATTTTTTTCAAAAAGTCAGCAAATTACTAAAACAGAAATTTTTGGAAAAATTTACAACATTTTGTTAAAATTCAATACTGATTTTTGGTGAAACTTGGTCGAAAATTTTAGAAAATTTAGGTATAAAAAGTTAGCAAATTTTCGGTTCGAGTTCGCCAACACCGGATTTGAAATTATTCCTTTGCTACAACAAAAAAAAAAAAAAAAAAATTAAAAAGGACAAACAGAAAAAAACAGTAAGATATAGATATTAATATCTATATCTATGGGTGTACCTCTACCTAGTACCTACCTAGTGCAGGCATTCATCAGCTAACGAATGAACACCGCTTCTGCAGTACATGCCATGTGCTTATATTTACTCATACTCATACTTTCGTATCGAGTAAGTGTTAAGAAAATTAATCAACTCGTAGGTAACTTATACTATGTTGGTATGTTTACACTTGAATACATATAATTTTCAAACTTTTTTTTTCAGAATATTCCGTACTTATTGTGAAAAATGGCTTCAACATTCAAACCAAAAATATATTGTATCATTTTCATGCACAGCTTATGCCTGTCACTAGTTCAATGCCACCCTATTGACTATGAAGGAGACCTATTATACGCTCGCTATGCACCAGCGGATTATACGGGTACATGGCCAGGTATGTGTATTCAGTATTGCTAACAGATCATGTGCTGCTCAAGTCTACCAAACTAAAATTGGAAAACTGTTATGCATTTCTGCATAGCGGAATTAAAAATTAAAAATGTCTACTGAACTAGTTGACGTATTGTTATGCATAATGCATGCGTTTTTCTTTTGTTACTGATTGGCACCAAGGAAAATGCAAGGCGTTATGCTTGCGTTAGCCAAGTGACTAAATGGCTGCGGATCAGTCATACAATTACGTCAATAAATGAACGCATGCTTTTTTGTTTATGCATTTCGCTTACAGTACATAGATTTGGGATACGTATATGCGTTTCAGTATGCAGAATAGCAGGGTCATTCCATACCAAGATGGCCAATTTTTTCACTTAGGTCTTCGGATATCGTTCAAAAATTTTTTATAGGTTGTCCTAGTCCCAAAAGTGAGAGAACAGCGATTTTTTTCTACTCAACCCCTTGGGAGATTTTGGGGGGGGGGGCTCTTTTGTTTTTCAACTTTGGCAATTTCGTGTTATGATACCCAACTTTGGTGAAGCATAAGTCAAGATAATCTGTAAACAGGGATTTGAAGAGCATTGAAAGGTGATTCAGAATCACTATTGAAAGTTGCAAAAATCAAAAGTTGAGTTTTTTTTAGAAAAGCTCGAATTTCAAAAGTTTACCAAGTTCGGGAGCTATAATTAAAAAATTTCAAAAAATTCCTGTGAGTGGATATTTTTATCTATTCTATCTTCTTCTATACATCTATCTATCTATACGTATATTATAAAATAGAGTCCCAATTTTTTGTAACGGGTAATCTCGAAAACTACTAAGTACCCAGAAACATGAAAAGCATCATTGGATAGAGCTCGACGAGCACTAGGATGTTTGCGCATTGATTTTTAAAAAAGCTGTCCTGAAAGTTGAGAAAAGTCGATTCAAAGTTCATTAATTTCGATCAATCAGAATCGAGTATTTTGAAATTCGACCAATTTTCAAAACATAGGTGGTAGACCAGTGGTTAAGATCAGCGATCCTCATCTGGGATACACCGGTTCAAGCCCCGGGCGAGCCAAATTTTTTTTTGAAATTTTTTTATTTTAAAACTTTTTTTTAGCGTTTGCGAAAGTTTAAAGTTGTAATGTAACACGATAGCATGACTTGAGGAACCATGAAAAACGTGCCCGTGATTTGTAATTTTGTAAATTTTTTTAAACGTTGAAATTTCTCAAGAATGAAAGCTCAAACTTTTGATGTGATGTGGTGTGAGGTGTGACAGTAAATATGATGTGACATTTCAAAACGTGAACGTGACGTGACGTGATATGGCATTTTGAG
This sequence comes from Balanococcus diminutus, assembly GCA_959613365.1. Taxonomy (NCBI): domain Eukaryota; kingdom Metazoa; phylum Arthropoda; class Insecta; order Hemiptera; family Pseudococcidae; genus Balanococcus; species Balanococcus diminutus. The sequence continues at coordinate 4,933,453 of OY390715.1, forward strand.
GTAAAAGAAGCGTGACATGGACATTTAAATTTTAATGAGAATTTACGTAAACGTGATGTGACATGGCAATTTTGCGGTATGAAGAAACGTGACATGACGTGATATGTCAATTGTGTGGTGTGAAGAAACGTGACGTGACATGGCAATTGTATGGTATGCAGAAACGTGACATGACGTGACATGGCAATTGTATGGTATGCAGAAACGTGACATGACGTGACATTGATCAAGAATTCAACTGAAACGTGACGCGACATGACACCGCAGTGCGTAACGTACGTGAAAAATTTTATACGTATGACATGTTAAAAAAAAGTGATTGATTAAAAAATGAAATTTTTCAATTTTTTCAAATGTTCAAAAACAGCACAAAAGTTTTAATTATTTTTCAAGAATCAAAGCTTAGTTTTTTAATTATTTCGAACTTTCAAGGATGAAAGCTCTGAGTGTTGCGAAAGCTCAAAGTCTTGATGTGATGTGGCAGTATAGCGTGACTCACTCTACAAGACATGTCCAATTGTCCATTGCCGGATTTTTGGATATTTTTTAAACGTCGATATTTTTCAAGAATGAAAGCTCAAAGTTTTGATGTGATGTGACAGTATGATATGACGTGACGTGCCTTCAAATAACGTGACATGGCAGTATATAATAGGACAAAAAATGACGTAACGTGACGTGATAGTATAATATGCCACGCCAAACCTGACGTGGTGTGACGTGTGGTAAGGTGAGGTATGTGACGTGATGTGACAGTATGTGGCATGACAAAACGTGACGTGACGTCGCAGTTTGTTGCAAGACGTACGTGACATACTCTACAAAACATAATTTTGATCTATCTCTTCAAATTTTCAACAAAAAAAATTAATAATTTTTGAATTTTCAAAAATGAAAGCACAACCGTTGTGATGTGACGGGATGAGATAGCATGACGGGATGTCACGTGAGAGTGTGATGTGATGTGACACGTTTATGACGTGATACTCTCTATAATTATTTTTGAACTTTCAAGAACAAAAGCTCTGAGTGGTACACGGGTGGCTAAGAGTGCTGATTATTTTCTTTGATTTATGTCTTCCAATTTTCATTAAAAAAATTTGAAACGAATTTTCAAAAATGAAAGCTCAACGTCTTCGCGACGTGGCAGCATGACGGAATATGACATGACAGTGTGATGTGATGTAACATTATGACTAGGTGTGAAGTGACAATATGACGTGATGTGATAGTATGACGTGACAAAATTTAGGTACAAGACATCATTTTGATTCATGTTTTCAAATTTTCAACAAAAAAAAAAGTTTTATCATTTTACTTTCGAAATTTTAAGAACAAAAGCTCTGAACGCTCAAAGTCTATTTGTGACGAGGCAATATGCTGTGGATCACTCTACAAAACATGTCCAATGCTGGATATTTTGATTTTTTAAACGTCGAAAGAGTTGAAAAGTAGTGCGTGTAAGCTGTAAAATTTTTTCATGAGAAAAAAATTCTCAGCTCATAGGCACGTTGTTCAAGATTTGTAATATAAAATAATTCCAACTCACGGGCACGTTTTTAAGGTAGCTCATTGGCACATCATTCTTTCAAATTTGTCCGGCAACACTTTAAAATTTTTTGGTCATAAACTTTTTAGTTTTTCAATTATTTTTGAACTTTCAAGGATGAAAGCTCTGAACCTGAAAGCTCAAAGTCTTGATGTGATACGACGGGCCTGTTTTTCAAGTTGATAAATGAAAAAAAATTCACAGCTCACGGATACATTTTTCAAGATTCTTGATTTAAAAAAAAAAAAAAAAAAAGTTCCGAGCTACGGGCATGTCTTCCGAGGGGGTTCACTGGCACATTTTTCAAAGTTCGCTGAGAATTTTCTTTTTTCACTTCTTCCACGTTTGAAAATAATTTCAAGCTCAAGGGCATGTTTTTTTAAGAATGAAGACCTTATTGTAAAAACGATCATAGTCCAAGCCTGAACTTGGAACTTGGGCTCAAGGATAAACCATTGATAGTGTATATGAGGACTTTTGTTTGTGAAAACGGTCTTAGTTCTATAGTAAGTTTCAAATTTCTAACTCGACTGGACTGTGGTCGTCGGTGGTCGTTGTCACGCAAAAAAGTAGGTACATATCAATGGTTTATCCTTGAAGCCAAGTACCCAGTTCCCTTTGGACTATGGTCTTTTTCACAATAAGGTCTTCGATTGTAGCAAAAAAAAAAATCAACAGCTCAAAGGTCTGATTAAATCCCCAGCTCAAGGGCATGTTTTTTAAGATTCGTAGAAAATTAAAAAATTTCGAGCTCACAGGCATGTTTTTCAGTTAGCTCTCACTCTCCTTTATACAATTTTTTTCCGCATGTGAAAAAAAATTCCGCAGCTGAAGGGTATCTTTTTCAAGGTTTACATAGTAACGAAAAAATTCTCAGTTCACAGGTCTGTTTATCAAGTTTCATAATAAAAGAATTCCCAGCTTGGGGGTATTTTTTTCAAGGTTCGCAGTAATGAAAAAATTCCCAGCTCACGGAAACGTTTCTCAAGGTAGCTCACGTGAACGTTTTTCAAAGTTCGTTAAACAAAATTTTTTCAAATTTTTTCTACATTTAAAAAAATCACAGTTTACAGACACGTTTTTCAAAATTCGGAATAAAGGAAAAATTCTTAGCTCAAGATCATGGACAAGTTTTTCAAGGTTGGTAATAAGTCATTACAAACTTTGAAAAATTTGCCCGTGAGCTGAGAATTTCTTTCTTATTTCAAATTTTGAAAGCGTGTCCTTGAGTTGGTATTTTTTTCAACTGTGTGAATAGTTCAAGATTTGTAATATTGTTGACGGGTTGAAATGTGATGTGAATGACAACGAACTTTGAAAAGCGTGCCACTGAGACTCTGAGAATTTTTTCTTATTACGAACGTCTAAAAACGTGTCCGTGTGCTAGGAATTTTTGTTCAAATGTGGAAAAAAAATTCAAAAATAAATCAAAAAAAAAAAGAAAATTGAAAACATTTTTTCAAAAACATTGTTCAACTCATAAATTCAAATTTACACTAAATTTATGATTTTCTTTCGGAATTAATAATTACTGTTCTGTTGCGGGTGTGAATTACCAAAAAAAAAGAGAGGAAAACAGGTCAAACTGATCAAAAATGGACGAAATTCGTTCCACAAAATTATCTAGCTTATAAATTGAAATTCTCAAGCTAACGTAAACAATTCTTGGAAATTATTACTCCTCAAGTCCTGCAGTTCTGTGGTTGAGTTATGATTTAATAACCGAAAATAACTACCATGACTGGATTACGGGACGGCCGGACGGGTGGACAATTTTTTACTGTTTGCTATCCTTTATTATCAAAATAAAAATAGGTATTTGCGGGTGGTTTGAAAGGTGCATTTAACCATTGGAGTAGTGTCGTGAGCTGAAAATGTTTTTCTCTTCAGTGATGAGAAAAAATTCTCAGCTCATAGGCACGTCGTTCAAGATTCGTAATGAAAAAAATGCCCAGCTCACAAGCAAGTTTTTCAAGATAGCTTATTGGCAAATTTTTGAAAGTTAGTCGGGTAAAAACTTTTTCAATTTTTTTCCGCGTTTGAAAAAAATTTCCAGCTCAAGCGCATGTTTTTCAAGTTTCGTAATGAAAAAAATTCTCAGTTCACGGGCACGTTAAATTTCCTTAGAATTGGTGAAATTTTTATCAAAATTGTTACTCGAGCGACCCTACAATTGTAGGGTTACAAAATAACAAAAAGATTAGCCAAATTGAAAAAAATTACCAAATTCGCTAAAAAAAAAAAAGACATTTAATCCTCCCCAATTTAAAAAAAAAAACGCGTAGCAGTCAAGATGCTCCGCGACAGCCGAATTTTTTTTCCCAAGTTCGTGTACTACTTTAAAAATGTTTTCATCCATGGTATTTCAGTTTCAATATCAGTTTTAACTTCAAATTCAATTTAAAAATGTCAGGTTTTTGTCTTCAGTATTAGTTCCTGTCTGCATTGAAGATTTCATCTTCGGATGGGGGCTCCGCCCCCATACCCCCGTTAAGGCTCCTACCCAACCTCCTCATCACTTTCGGCTCTTAGGATGGGAAGCCCCCATACACCAGCGTTGGGGGCTTCGCCCCCAACCACCTTGTCACTTTCAGCTCTTCAGATCCCCATGCCCCTATTGGGGGCGAAGCCCCCAATAGGAACATGACAGGAAGGGGTTGGCCCCCAACCCCTTCCTTACTTTCGGCTTTGCAGACGGGGGCCAACACACCACAAAAAGGAGTTGAAACGTGAAAATTTCTGATTTTTTGAATCTGTAGGAGGGTCAAATGAGGCTCTAAACTCGAAAACCCCCAAAGGGTACATCAGTGACCTTTACTGACACCACATCCCAAATTTTAACCTTTTAGGTCTTTTGGTTTGGACTGTAGGCTGTTCAACGCATCAGAAAAGACACATTAAAACTTGAAAAATATTGATTTTTCACCCTGTATCAAGGTCAAAAGTGGTTTAAAGGTCAAGACCTACAAAAGGCACATCAGGGGCATGAATTCAAACTACTATTAAATTTCGGACTCCCTACCTCCATTTGGAGGGACTGTAGCTCGATCAACTTGAAAAAAATGACCCCAAAATCCATTTTTTGGGCCCTAAAATGGGGTGGGGATGACTTGGAAAGCTGAAATTTGAATATAGTAGAGACAATCAGAGTCACTGTTGTTGGTAGAAATTTCAAATAATTTTGTCGCATTAGGGCCCCTTTAGAGCCGCCCACAAAAAGAACCTACCCCCAATTTTGGAGCTCAAAGGTCAAAACCCCCAAAAGGCACCTCAGTGACCCTTACCGATCATAAATACCAAATTTTAGCCTTCAAGGTCATTTGGTTTGGGCTGCAGGCTGATCAACGTACCGGGAAGCAAGAAAAAACGTGAAAAATCTTGATTTTTGACCCTGGACAACGGTCAAAAGGGGCCCAAAAGTTGAAACCTACAAAAGGCACATCAGGGGTATGAACTTGATCTATGATGAAAATTTGGGCCCCCAGCCCCATTTGGGGGGTCTGTAGCCTGATCAACGTGAAAAAAATGACCCCAAAATCCACTTTTTGGGCCCTAAAATGGAGTGGGGATGACTTAGGGGGCTGAAATTTGACTATGTTGGAGGTAATTAGGGTTCTCATCCCTAGGACAAGTTTCAAAAAATTTCATGATTTTGGGGCTCTCACGCAGCCTCCTCAAAAAGGGGTTGTATCCCCAATTTTGAGTTGGAGCCCCAAAAATTTTTCTGCATCATTCCTACTTCAAGGGGACTTCACATAGCAAGTTTGACCTCATTCGACTTATTGGGCTCACCCCCAGAGCCCCCCAAAAGTAGCGGGAACATTTTATATATATATATATATTTATATAGCCACCTCGCCCTTATAGAAAAAAACATGATGTTTTTTATCATCTTGCATTTTCGAACACGTTTTACAAGTAGTAAAACTAGATGTACTACTAGTTGTACAACGAGTAAACGTGTTCGAAAATACAAGATGTACTACATGATGTACCAATTTTCAAAAAACTACCCCATTTTGCATTAAAAAGGTGTAAAATGTTAGGATTCTTGATTAAATACTCTCCTTGGTACAAAATAAAAGCAACCAAACCACGAGAAAAAAATTCAGCTGAAAAAAATTCGCGCCATCAGTGGGGCTCGAACCCATGTTCTCATACACCATCTTAGATATTACTTTAGTTCCATCACTCTAACCACTACACCACCCTGGCTGTTGATATTACAGGCATTATAAGTCTATTTATGCACTTTTTGCTACTCTGAACTTAGTTGAATTTTGTAATATTGATGTATATGCATAGTAATTAATTTAAACTAGTATTTTTCAATATGTATACTTTCTACTGATTTATTTTTCGTTGACGGTTTTCGAAGCCCCTGAACTTGATTATCGAACCTAATTTTACCTACGACCCCAAATTGGGCCTGTAGAAGGGGGGTAAATTTTGAAAATTTCAAAATTTACAATATGGATATCAACGAGTAGGTTTTTGAGGTCGCTGAATTCGATTTTCGAACCTAAATTTACCTCAGACACCAAATTGGGCCTGCAGGAGAGGGGTCAATTTTGAAATTTTCAAAATTTACAATATGGGTATCAATGAGTAGGTTTTTGAGGTCGCTGAATTCGATTTTCGAACTTAAATTCATCTCTGACCCCGAAATAAGCCTCTATGAGGGTGGTCAATTTTGAAAATTTCATACTTTACAACATGAATATCAAAATGTAGGTTTTCGAGGCCGCTGAATTTGATTTTTGAAGTTATTAAATTTACCACCCACCCCAAATTCGGCCTCTAAGACGAGGGGCAATTTTCATATTTTCAAAATTTACAACACTAGCATCAAAATGGAGGTCGCTGAATTCGATTTTAAAATTTGAATTTTTCAACAACAAAAAGAGTGAAAAAAACAACGTGTAAAACTACTTGTAAAATAAAAAACAACGTGTAAAACAACTTGTAAAAACAACAACAACGTGTAAAACTACTTGTAAAAAAAAACAACGTGTAAAACAACTTGTAGAGAAAAAAACAACGTGTAAAACTACTTGTAAAAAAAAAAACGTGTAAAACTACTTGTAAAAAAAATACAACGTGTAAAACTACATGTTTTACAAAAAACTAGATGTAAACTAGGTGTATTTTGAAAAAACATCATGTTTTTTTCTATAAGGGATGAGTGGGGGATGGGTCGAGACCGAATCAAAATTTTTGTTATATACCCAAAATTATTTTTAGGATCTCAATCTACAACTTTGATACTAAGTCATATTTTGCAAAATTGGTGGAAATGGAAGGGAAGGGAAGGGAAGGGCCTAATCGATTTTTTTTTTATAACAAAAATTATTTCCAAGACATCAATCTACAACTTTTGTTGGAAAAAATTTTCAATTGGACTTTGGACCCTCCCGAATTTTGAAAAAATATTTACCTCATGTGAAATCAGATGAGCTGGAGACGGGAAGGGACTGAATCAAAATTTTTGTAATATACCCAAAATTATTTTTAGAATCTTAATCTACAACTTTAATACAAAGTCATATCTTGCAAAATTGGTGGGAAGGGAAGGGTCTAATCGATTTTTTTTATAACAAAAATTATTTTTAAGACATCAATCTACAACTTTTGTTGGAAAAAATTTTCAATTGGACTTTGAACCCTCGCCAATTTTGAAAAAGTATCTACCTCATGTGAAATCAGATGAGCGGGAGACGGGAAGGGACCGAATCATAATTTTTGTAAAATACCCAAAATTATTTTTAGGATCTCAATTTACAGCTTTGATACCAAGTCATTTTTTGCAAAATTGGTGGGAAGGGAAGGGAAGGGAAGGGTCTAATCGATTTTTTTTATAACAAAAATTGTTTTCAAGACATCAATCTACAACTTTTGTTAGAAAAAATTTTCAATTTGACTTTGGACCCCAATTTTGAAAAAGTATCTACCTCATGTGAAATTAGATGAGAGGGGGACGGGAAGGGACCGAATCAGAATTTTTGTAATATACCCAAAATTATTTTTAGGATTTCAATCTACAACTTTGATAAATTCCGTGTAATCCTTTTTCATTACGAAACTTTTCCCTTGCACTACAATTCGATAACCGTCGGAACGACGGGTACTCAGCTAGTATTACATAAACTGAAATGATTTTCGTCGTAGGATCTCAAGATCCTGGGGGGGGGGGGGGGGCATGGCGCCCCAAAATTTTGACCCGAATTTAATTTTTTTTTTAAATGAGTGACATATCCTTTGTTTCGTTTTTGATAGAGCTGAATTCGAATATCACATTGATTTTTTGATAAGACCCATAGCAAACCCTCTACAGCCCTCCAAATTTGAGGATAAATTGAACAAAACGGAAAAACTCGTATGACATATCGGTTCTTATGTTTTCGATAGTGCTGAGTTCGAATTTCGACTTTATTTTTTGATAAAAACCCCCTCAAGGTCTCCCATGGCCCCTCAAATTTTGAAAAATGTGGGGTAGTGGGATGGTGGGGTGCGGCATATCGTTTGTTATGTTTTCGAGGGTGCTGAATTCGAATATTCGCTTACTTTTGTGATTGGAGTCTCCCGAAGCCCTTTCCAGCCCTCCGGACACCTGTAATTCGTACTATTCTAACTCCCAATTACAATGCACTTGATGAAAACGCACATATTATGCACTAGCGGAGTACCCGTCGTTCCGACGGGTAAAAAATTTAAAGGATAACATACTAAAATTGTTTACCCGTGCAGTCACCCAGTTACGGTAGAAAACAAAAAAAAAAAATAATAAAAAATAAAGAGAATAAAAGATAACATACAAAAATTGTTTACCCGTGCAGTACCCAGTTACGGTAGTTATTTTCAATCTTTAACATTCATTGACATTTTAAATCGTAAAATTCATTGGTAGGTACCAATTTACATCTTTCATCATAATTATTAGGCAATTTTTTCATAGGTTTTTACCCTAACTGCCGAACTTCTGAAGTAATAGGTACTTCATGAATTTCGTGGAAAATTCGAAATTATGAATTGAATAATTTTTTCCAACAAATTTTTCCAATTTTTTGCACATAATAAATTTAAATTGATTAATTCGACAAAAAATTCATTCATTTCGTGAGAATTGAAATCTATCAGTCGAACATCTTACGTCAAATATGCCTGTATGGGCTAAGATCCTGTAGACAGAATTATAAAAAACCATACTTTTAAAGAATTTTTATCAACTTTCATCAGATTAAAACTTTTTTTTTTTTTTTTTTGCTGAATTCAACCCTACAACTCTTAAGATTCCTTAAAACCCTGAAAAAAATTCATCAATTTCGTGTAAATTTAAATTTTTGAGCTGAATAATTATTTTGAACCAATAATTATTCAATTTTCAGCATATTTAACAGTATCTTCTTGGTGTGATTCAACCCACGTCAACAATACTATAGAATAATTAATTTTTATAAAATTATTAATTTTGTGGATGTTTGATTTTATGAAATTGATAATTTTATTTGAATATTTGTTTTTGTTTGCAATATTTAATTATTTTAAATTTCTATTACTTTTATACCCAACCTTACAACTGTAGGGCTTCCGGAGTGAAAATTTCGAGAAAACCTTCGTAAAATTTTAAATTTTTTTGACAAAAATTCAATAATCATTCGGGAAATAGTTGAAAAAAATTTCCCAGCTCATGGGCACGTTTTTTGAGGTTTGCCTTGCCGTGACATATCGTGACATATTATCTCACCCTGACCTCACAATAACATAGAAAGTTTACAACTTTTAGCTCTAAACAACCATCGGATAATCCGAAAATAATTAATTTAAAAAAGATGAAATGGAATCAAAAAATTGAAAAAAATTTCCCAGCTCATGGGCACGTTTTTTGAGGTTTGCCTTGCCGTGACATATCGTGACATATTATCTCACCCTGACCTCACAATAACATAGAAATTTTACAACTTTTAGCTCTAAACAACCATCGGATAATCCGAAAATAATTAATTTAAAAAAGATGAAATGGAATCAAAAAATTATTTCGCTTTTTAGAATAATTTAATACAAAAAAAATGCAAAAAAAATTGATTGAGGATAAAAAATTCGCTACTTGAAAAATTCAAAAATTCTAAAATAATTCAAAAATTCAACCAAAAATAAATTGTCATAAGTTCAAAAAAATGTAAAATCAAAATAATTTAAAACAAATGAATTCAAAAAAAATCCAGCTTCTCTCTTATAATAATATAATATTTTGATAATTTGATATAGTGAGGATAAAATATTTCGCTACTTGAAAAATTCAAAACTATTCAAAACAAATTAAAAAATTTAAAAACAAAATCTAAAATAATTAAAAAATGCATTAAAAAAATTTTGCAACTTTTAAAATTCAAAACTATTTAAAACAAATTAAAAAATTTAAAAAAATTCTAATGTCATAAAAAAAATTACAACTTACAAAATTCAAAATTGTTTAAAACAAAAACAATGCAAAAAAAAGATAAAATGGAATCAAAAAATTATTTCGCTTTTTAGAATAATTTAAAACGAAAAAAAAATGCAAAAAAATTGATTGAGAATAAAAAATTTCGTCACTTGAAAAATTAAAAAATTCTAAAATAATTAAAAAATTCAACCAAAAAATAAATGAATTGTCATAAGTTCAAAAAAATGTCAATTCAAAAAAATTTAAAACAAACGAATTCAAAAAAAATTTGGCGGATAAAAAATTTCGTCACTTGAAAAATTAAAAAATTCTAAAATAATTAAAAAATTCAACCAAAAAATAAATGAATTGTCATAAGTTCAAAAAATGTCAAATCAAAATAATTTAAAACAAACGAATTCCAAAAAAAAATTTGGCTTCGCCGGGGCTCGAACTGGGGTATCCTAGATGAAGATCGGAGCTCCTAACGACTCGTCTACTACCCATGTTTTGAAATTGAGTCGAATTTTAAAATACTCGATTCTGATTGGTCGAAATTAATAAACTTTGAACGGATTTTTCTCAACTTTCCGGGCAACTTTTTTCAAACTTTTTGCGCCTAAAACCTAGTCCTCGTCGAGCTCTATCCGACGGTAATCGCGGATCCGAAGCGTATTCGGCGGTTTTCGAGAACATGCGTTAGGAAAAATCCGGCTTCTCTCTTATAATATATATTGATATTGATATTGATATTGATATTGATATTGATATTGATATTGATGATAACCAACGCAACCTTTATGCAGGGTAACCTGCATTCATTAAGTAAACAAAACGCATGCAGATACGCCATGCTTTTACCTACGAGTACTTAGTTATTTTTGATGCATGCGGTGATGCGTCAAAATCGCTGCATATAATATAGCCTGCAATGCAAAAACGTTTGCGTTTTTTTTTTTCAGGGCAGTTGTATTTATGCGTCTACAACCGAGACGGAATTGCTGGGCTGAGGCCGATCAATTTTGTTACTGAAGCAGTATCCTCCAGCGCCAGTGTAACGACCGAACCTTCGCCACTTCGGACTTCAATTGATACAAACGACGATTCTCCCCAGCATACGAGTACGATAGTCCATTTCAGTACGGCACCGAAAGAATTAACAACTGTAAATAACTCTTCAGTCTTCTCAACTCTGGTATCGTCAAAGGTAAGTACAACTACCAAAACATCACCACCTTAGTCACCTTCAAAAAACATTTTTTAGAATATAATAATCCAAAGAAAGTACCTCACGCAGCAAAAAAACCACGTCAGAAAAAAAACTCTCGTGTTATTTTCCACAAAAATCAGAATTTCAACTTTACAAAGGAACCTCGCCAACTCGCCACCTCCGATTTCGCTGAAATTTGGCTTACTGAAAGAACATGCCACCTACACCTCACAAGTCACAACCAAATTTTTAGCTGCCCAAGTTGATTTTTCGATTTTTGGCGAATTTTTGAAAATGGCTAAAACCGCCTCCAAAAAACCTTTTTCTGAAAAAAAAAAAATGTAAATTGTGACAATTTTGAGATATAATCCTAAAAATTGTTTATAACTTGAATTTGACCTCCCGAATCGATTGGCACCGTTTTCTGGAGCGACGAGTTTGCACGTGTTTTTTCTTGACAAGTTGAAAAAATTTCACGTTTTTTAAAAATTTCCAAATGATCCATTTCTCCAGCGTATCTTCCGAAATTCCCCAAGTCAAAAGTGTAATTTTATATATTGTGAGCAAACCACCTACCTTCATGCAGCAAAATCGCAAATTTCAAACAGAAGGAGGTCCCAATCAAAATTTTAATAATAGTTAACCAAAAATACCTACTCCTAAACTTTCTATCTTATAACTTTTGATTACAATTTTTTTCAATTCAATCTTCCCCTCTCGTCATTTTTCAATACTAAGGCCTTGAGCATGTGCCAATGTTAAAAATTAGAACAGAGGGACACGTCAGAATTTTTCAAAGTTTGTAGAGATGAAAAAATATTTACTTATAACTTATAAGAAATTACCCGAGTTAGAATTTTCAAATTCTTAAAAATTGGAAAAATTAGAAGTTTTTAAACATTTTTGAGAATTAGAAAATTTGAAGAATAAAAAAACGGCAAATTTATGAGGAAAACAAATTTTAAAAATGTAAAATTCTTGTTGAAACCATTTTTAAAAATAAATATGTAATTATATTATATACCTAAAATTTGAATCGCTACGAAATTGTGAAAAAATTGCAAATCAAAATGACTTGAAAACTTAAAAAGGTTTATAGTTTATTTCATTTAAACCCTAATTATCAAAAACTGATGGTTACGAAGTATTTATTTTTCAAACTTTCGTCTTAAAAAATTAATTTAAAATAAATTTTCAAAAAAAATCAAGAATCCAAAAAATCTGAAAATTTATGAAATTTTTTGGAATTTTAAATTCACCAATATTGCAAAACTGAGAAAGCAGGCGAACTTTGAATATTGGGAAATAAATGCAAAACTAAAGAAACTAATAATTAAAAAAATAATAAGAATAGGAGGTAATAAACGCAATCAATTTTACAATTTTGAAGAACTGATAAATTTTGGAAAATTTTCGACCATAAAAAAAGACTCAATTTTTCAAAAAGTAAAATTTCTGAAACATGGGTAATTTCTTTAAAATATTACAATTATTTAGAAAGTTTTAAGAAATTGACAAATTTAGAAAAACTCGCTCAGGGTTCAGCGCGTGTGCTGTACAGTGTGAATTTTGGACTCGAACACTTTGGCGGTAGGTTAGGTATAGAACCCAAATATGCTTCCGAGCAGTACTTTTTGGATAACCATTGTATAATTAGGTAGCTAAGCTACTACGTATCTATGCAGATGATAAGCACGAGCCTTTCCTGTTGGGAGAAAACCTGCTAAGAAAACCAACCACACGTGTCGATTTGGCACTAACCGCTGTTGTGCATTTTTCCGCAGAGTGGAATTCAATATCCGCTATTTTTTTTTTGTTCAATGAAATTTAAACTCGCTTTTATTTCTGCTGAGCAGAATTTGTAATGGGTTTCTTGACTCGCTGTGCGGAACTTCGATTTTCTCAAATTTTTTATTTTTTTTAAAATTTTCATTTGATTTAAAAAAAAAAAAAAATCTCGCGGAAATTATTCATCATTCATCAATTCCTCAAAAAATTTTCAAAACTCATTTTTTTATGGTTTTCAAATTTTTTCATTCCAACTTTTGCCAATAATTTTTTCATCAGAATGTAATTATCTATCTAATCACATGTTACATTACCGCGCGACGCTGGGCTCACGTCTTGGTTCGAGTGTGCTCAAGCTCAAAGGTCGGCTCGTGCTGTTCAAACACAGATATAGGCTCCTGCTCATCTCATCGCTGCAGTTATCAATCTATCTAATGTAAAAATTGTGTTGTAATGTTTATGTTTCAGTTATTTACCGGCCTTCAACCGCACTCCACTGATGATCAGTTTGAAAAATTGACGCAAATAATTGTTGACAAGAACTCGGTGCTCACAGATACAAATGAAGAAATCATCAGAGACTGCTCAACTAGGGATTTTCAAACATGTATTACTGAATCTGAAATGTGGATTGATAAATCCATGTTGATTAGGAATATTATTGAAAATAAAAAAACAGTCTTTATCATAACTGGACCCCACAGATGGGGTAAAACTACCACGCTACTCATGTTGGAACATTATTTCAATATGCCATTTGAAAATGGAAAATTAATTGAAAACATCGAGTCGTCGAAATCCCACCTTTATTTTGTTGAAGGAAGAGCAATTAAAAAAAATGGCGAAGAAATGGCGCTATCCGAAAAACCATTAATTAGCAAATATGCTGATAATGAACAACACCTTGGCAAACACCCTGTAATAAAATTAAATGGAGGCATAATGTCTTATAAAAAAGCATATGAACAATTTCATACAATGATATCAATGGCATTTAAATTGAATGAACATGTGATAGACAAAATGGATTTACTGATCAAAACATTAAACCCTGATGATCACAAAATAGACTTTATTGAAGATGAAATAAAAAAATTCCGAGCCTACTTGAACACAGATAAAAGTCTTACTGAGTCGGACTGGCAAACCAGCATTCATTTTTTATCCTCAATGCTAGTAAAATATTACAAAATTGATGGCGTTGTAATACTTTACGATGAACATGATACTTTCATCCGGGACGAGTATCTAAATGTCGATTCTTCTTCAACTGCTCGAGAAGAAAAAAGTCAGTTCGATAAATTTATCCAAACCTTTATGTTCGCAACCTTCAAGCAAAATCCATCTGTTTTTAGGGGCGTTATTACCGGAATTCTAAACGTCGAGGAAGCGACATATCTTTCCAAATTAAGCTTTGTTGACACTAGATCCGTTTTTCAACTCGATAATTTCAACAACTTCTACGGAGTAACACATCCTGAGCTGACAGCTATGATGAACCTACGTGGAATTAACGAAGAAACACAAAAACAAGTAGTAGAGTGGTTTGACGGTTACAAGGATGTTGACCACCCTGAACATCGTTTATATTGTGTCTATTCTGTTACTGGATTCTTGAACAGATTAGAACTGAAATCGTATTGGGGTGCATCATCCGTACAAAATAATTTGAGAAGGCTTATGGAGCATGCGAAATTTGCGGATGATTACATACATTTGAGAACTCAAGATAGCAATACAATTTCATCGTCGTATTTTGAAAAAATGTCAAAAGACAATTACGAACTTTTGCAACAAATCCTCAATTTGAAGATTGAGTATGATTCCAATAAACATCAAGACATAGTTTTTACATTATTGCTTGTGCTGGGATATCTATCAGCTTCTAAGTATGATGCCGATGGTGAATATCTTTCTGTTGCCATTCCTAACCTTGAAATCAGAACTGAATTCTACAAAGTAGAAGAAGAGATCATCAAACATGAACTCTCAATGAATATCTACTATAAAGAAAACTCGACAAAAACGAACATCAGTCATTTTTTGAAGGATGTAAATGATGATCAATACAACGTCACATCACTAGCCATTTCTCTCCATAATCACTTCCGGATGATGACAAACCAACAAATGTTTGATGATTCTCCAATCAAAAGAAAAAATGAAAAATCCAAATTGACCAGCCCGCTACCATACTCTAATCATACTACTGCTGAACAGTTCGAGGAAGGCTTACTTCGGATTCAAAATACACGTGTTAAAACGGTATTAGAACTCGATTGTGGTAAAAAAATTGTTGGTAACGAAGCATTTGTACAAGCAATTGTTACCGAATTACTAACCCGAATTGCATTAGGAAAGGAACAAACGTTTATAATTTCACAGTTCAACTATAAGGCCGAAATACATAAACGCGCGATACCTGACGTATACTTTGAGTTCAGTAATATTTCAATTATAATTGAGCTTAAATATGAAGACCCTAAACATAAGAAAGAAACATCAATCGACACTGCTTGTGAGCAATGCTTGGAGTATGCAAATTTATGGTCCGAATTCGAGCTAAAAAAATCCATTCGCCACGTTAAGCACGTGGCTATTCGCGTTGCAAGAGACTGTACAGTAGAGGTAAAAGTAAAAACTTTCAATCACGAGGATGCCCTCAAATTCGAAAAAGAAATTACGACTGCTATGGCCAAAGATCTCAGCGAACGTGCACAAACAGAAACTTACGAAAAGAACAAGACACCGGAACTTGATGAAAAAATGTTGGCAGAAATGTGGAAAAAATCCGGCCAATTCCAAAACGTAAACCGATTGATTGAAAGAGAAGCAGCTAAAACAGTGTACGGTCGATGGCCTCCACCAAAATAGTACGATTGCAATGTTCCAAAAGAGTAAGTTCATAAACATCTACTCCGACTACTGGTGTACCATTTGACTTTAGTTTTCTATCAAGGTAGGTAGGTAGGTAGGTAGTTGGCTAGCCTAAGTATAGGTACATACTTTATTTAGGGTGTCATCTGATGAAATATACTTGGGATATTTTCTATAGAGGAGGACGTACTTGTACCCAACTAGACTATTTTTGGTGATTTTTCATCTTTACCCCCTTTTCTTAAGATGATGAATGAAGTCGATTTCGACTTTTCGAAGTTTTTCGATATTTTGGTCGAATCCGAACACGATGAGACCAACTGCAACCATCCAAGTGCACTATAAATACCTTGAAAATAAATTCTATGTTTGATAAAATTCGATGTTGAAAAAAATATTTCATTACGAAAAGGTTGCTTAAAGTTTTGACTTTGGATTCCTTTTTAAAAAAATCTCAAACGAAATCAGAACACAAAAGGTGGGTTGTACTCGTAATACAGATTTCTGATAGAATTTTTCACGCTGAATTCAATTCCGTTAGTTCCATCTTCAAATTTTTATCAGATGAAATATGACTGGTATTGATAGAAAACTTTGTTTGGCATATATATATTCACCGAAAAAAAAATGAGTAAAAATATTTTTCAGAAAATAACCTCTAATCTCCTGAAAAATTCCACTTTTCACCCTAAGCTCCCTTATCGCGTAACAAAAAAATTTAAAAGGACATGAAATACATTGTTTTAGCTGATTTTGAAAAAATCAGCTATTAGTTTTGATCTTTGATTTTTTTGGTATTTCTTGCGATATGTATTTATTTATTTATTTATTTATTTAAGTACTGAATTTTGTCCGCGCGATAACTCTCGTTCTAATAGACCGATTTACTTCAAATTTTAATGGGAGATCAATGACCATGTAGAATAGATCCGTATTGCTTTTGGGCAATTTTGGACCATTACTACGCATTATTTGGGCAGAAATGGTCGGAATTAAATTGGACCAATTAAAGAAATACTTTACCTAGCATTTTATTTCAGGCTGAAGAAAATGAAATTTTTCTCCCCTAGTTTATTAGGGTCGAGGTGCGCGTTAGAGAATTTCATCGACGTCGCTTCATTTTGAAATTGCTAGGCATTATAAAAAATGCATCAAATTTTAAAAGCTCGATTCACTCGACCTAAACGCTGATCAGTGTTGTCCATAAAGAAATAATTCACTTCTTTTATTTATAATAATTAATAATAAGAAAAATGAAGTGGGAAAATTATTGAAAGAGGTGACTTTAAAATGATTAAAAATTTTAAATTAAATAAAAGTTTATGGATTTGAGAAAATTGAAAAAGTATAATATTTTTATAGAGACTAAAATATACAAAATAGACATTTTGGAAATTTCTAAGAAAATGATGAATTGAAAAAAAGTGAATAAAATTTTTAATAATTTCAAAATAATTATTGGAGTTCAAAGAAAAACGAAACTTCGTTATTTTTTGGTTTTTCAAATAAAAATAAATTGTATAAATTTTGGTAAAAAAAATTATTAAAAAAATTTGAAATATTTTTTTATAGAAATTATAATTGAATCAAAGTGAATAAAATTGACAAAGAAGACTAATCTATAGATATAACAAAAAAAAAAAAAAAAAATAGGTAAAAAATAAAAATAGATTGAGAAATTCATTTTTTTATTACTTTCTTTTTGGAGAATTTTAAAATTTTAAAAAACTATTATATTAAAGTTATTGAGAAAACCTATTTTTGATAAATGAAAATTTGAGTAAAAAATATTTCGGTAAAAATATTATTGACTTGAAATGAAAAAAAAAATTAATTAATTATATTTAATAATGATAATTTGATAAAATAATAATTTTAAAAAATCAGATTTTCTGACGCATTAATGCGTCAGAGTTTTTTTACATTTAAAAAAATAATAATAAATTTAACAAATGAGGAAAACTTTTTGGGACTGAAATAAAAAATACCGTTTTTGGCGATTTTTCAACTTTACCTAAACTTTTAGAGACGTGTCATTTTTCACAGAAGTATAAGCCCATAAAAAGTTGAAAGGTTCAGACAAATTTTCTAGAAAATGTCTAAAATTAACAAAATTTCCTGAGAAAATGTCCAAAAAATCGAATTAAAAAAAAGTACCTATATGTTTCAGAATGTCAGACAAATGTCTAAAAGTCATAAAATTTCTAAAAAAAAAATTCAAAGTTTCAGAGTGTCTGACAAAGTTCCTAAAAGCCACAGATTATCATTTTGTTTTAAATTGCAAAAATTAAAAATTCTCTTTAATTGGAAAATAAATTTTGCAAAAAGGAAATGGTTTGAAATTTTTTTTTTTTAAATTAAAAAATTAAAATCTCAACAAGAAAACATTTTAAAAACTCAATAAGTTGAAAAATTCTTTTAAATCAAACATTTTTTTTTTTTTTTTAAATTCCAAGTATTGAAAATCAGGTGTGTTCGCTCATTTTTCAGTTTTTTTCCCCAACGTGATTAAAATCTCAGTGATCACATGAAATGACTGACTGAAATAACTGATCACGGATTCGAGTTGTTCTTCAGGTCAAACTACATTGTAGTTGTAGGCCCTTCCAGTGACCATTTTGACCTAAAATGAAAAAAAAATTTAAAGTACCTATCTTTGATTTTAATCACGTTCAACTTTTGGAAAGAACTCGAAATTTTTTTTGAAAGGGGGTTGGACTACTTTTTGGTACAACAACACAAACAACTTATGTAATTCAACAGTAGGTATTTAAATTTCTCAAAAATTCATTAAAATGCTAAGGAATTAGTTGACTAATTAAGCATCTACCAATGTGCTTGCAATAATACGAGTATAAGGTATCTCTACATAAATACTGTGGCCTAACGTACCGATCTTTAGTCATAATCGTTTATAGTCCTTGCAATTTATCTTGACCATTCGCCAATACACCCAAACTTGCATTAATTGTAATGAATGACAGAATGGTGAAGATAAATTGCAGGGACTGTACGTAATTCAGGATTTTGATTGGAAGGTTCAAAAGCAGTTCGTTTGGCCAGTTCCAAGTTTACCGTCAATGCTGGATCTGCATTCATAACCGGCCATTTAGGAGGCACAGCAAAATGTTCCGAATTCACCAATGAAATTACAAGAAATCAGATTCGTATTAGTGAAACTATAACGAAGAGATGCAAGTCGCCACGGCCACACTGTCGAGTCATTTCATCATTTGTACCTACGTATCGTATAAGTTGTTTCCTTTAGTTATTTCATTTTTCTTCTAGTGACACATATTTTACAATTCATCATCGGTCTTGTAATTTATTATTTCTTTTTTTTTTTCTTCTTTCAGTAATTTACGTACGTACACGTATTGTAAAGTAGATGTTACTTCTGTACGCCGTCATTTTAACATTTTGTTAGTTTCTTTGTTTTTTTAAAACAAAAAAAAAAATTAAAAAAATAAAGTATTAAAATAAGGAAGGTACACGTTGAGATCTGTTTTTTTTTTTTTTTTTTTTTTTTAATTGGAAAATTAATAACGAATAGGTAGAAATTATTACGTAACGATCATGATTCATGAATAAAATACGTATAATAAACGGTAGAACAAAATTATCGATTTAATCAGTTTTTGCTTCGTTATAATGAACACGATACCATTCCATGGAATGTACGTAGTTTTGATTATGCATGTAAAAATAATGTTTTCAATTTGATTGTTTTTCTGGAGTTTAAAATGTTCAACTTTTTATATTGTCATAATATCGGAATTTAAATTTTCTATTACCCCTAAAAATTAATGAAAAATTTTCACGGCAAAAAAATTTGGGTTTTCTCTCGGAAGATTCCTTTTTCAACAATATTGAGAAAAAAAGGATAAAAATTATTTCCCTAAAAATACCAATTTTGGAAAAAAAAAATCCAAAAAATTGTATTTATTCTTCAAATAATATATTTTGACACTATACCTAGACACTGTATACCTACTTAATTAAGACATTTTTTCTTCGAAAAATGAATCTAAAGATTTTTTTCTTCAAACCTTCGGCTGCATGGTCGAAGCTTCAAACAGAGATTTTTTTTCATAATACAAAAAAATTGAATTTGATAAGAGAGTATTTTTCTAATGCATACGTAACAAGAGCTTTTTCTATGAATGTTTAAAAAATATTTTTACTCTAAATAAATTGAAAAAATTTTTAATGTTAGAAAAATTGAAAAATTTGGTCAGCCAAAAATTGCGGCCCCCGAAAAGGGTACAAAAAGTTGACAACTTTTTCACAAAAATCAAAATTTTCAACTTTAAAAATAATTATTTAAAAAATGAATTTGAATATCATAGTTTTTTGTACTCAAATGAATTGAGATAGTTTTTCAACGAAAAAATCCATTATTTTACGTTTTTTGCTTCAAATGAAGAATACTCTAACTCAAAAATTGAAAAAATTGAAAATTTTCCTCAGGAAATAAAAATAATGAATTTGAGATTATTTCCTTTAGTAAAAAAAAACAAAAAAAAAAACTATATTCTCCAAAAAATTTAAAAAACATTAAAAAATTTAGAAATTTGAAATTTTCTTTTTATCAAAATTGCGGTCAAACCGCACCCAAAAAAAGAATCAAAAAGTTTAAATTTTCTTCTTGAAAATCAAAATATTTTCATCACTAAAAATGATATTTCAATTTTATTTATTCTGGAAAAGAGATATTTCTCTCCAAAAAATCTTGAAAAACACGAAAATAATCCAGGAATATACTTTTTACCCAAAAAATGAAAAAAAAAAAATAATAAGAAATTTCCTTCGTGGCACAAGAACATAAATTTAGAGATTTTTCTGCGGAAAGTTTCTTCAACTACCTACAACTATTTTGAAAAACGTAATAATTTTCCACTCTAAAAACAATGAAGGAATTTTAGTTTTAAAAAATGATTTCCTTCATGAAATTATTAAAAAGTTTATACACCTAAAAGAATTTATAATTTTTTACAAAATAAAAAAAAATCTCCAAAGAAATTAAGACAAAAAGTTGAATAGATCAAAAAGTGAGAAGTTTTATTTTCCAACACAGTTTTCTTTCTCTATTCTTTCACTCTAAAAATGAGAGATCTCTTTCTTTCTTTCTTTCTTTCTTTCTTTTTAAAAAAGTTTCTCCGAATTTTTGAAAAATATTTTCACAATGACTTTTTTTTTTTTAATTGAAAGACTTTAACACAAAAAATTGTTACAAAAAATCGATTTAGAATTTTTTTCTTAATAAAGGATATTTTTTTCTCAAGATAAGTCGTATGAGTACGGAAGTCATCTCTGGCGGATAAAAAATTGTAGAGAGACGAATTAAAATTTTAATTGGTAAATTTTTGAAAACGTGATCAATTTCGAAATTGTATCCAGCTTCTTTTCATTGACCTGAATTGAAAAAAAAAAATAAGACCAATTTTCAAAGTTTAATTAATCTCAAGAAGTTTTAAAAAATATATGGTATCAACTTTTAAATGATGATTTTCAAGTTTCTATAAATTTAAGTATTAAATTGGATTAAGTAAGAATTTAACAGTTTTTAAAATTTTATTCATTAGTATTTTCTAAACATTTCGGAAAGTAATTTTTTCAAAATAATGCATAGATTTTTAATTTTTTTTTTTTTTCAATTTTTAGAATCTAATGAATTTTTAAAAGAATTTGCTTATTCGTACCGTAAGTTAGATTTTCATGAATCATCACGTCTACATTTTACTACTAGAATATTTTTTTAAGAACTGTAATACCTTACCTACAAAAATTATCAGAAAATCTGAAGGAAGGTGTAGAATAAAAAAAATAATTCCATTAAAAAATAAATAAAAAAGCAACCTATCTACGTACATATTCAACACTTTGCGTAAAATAATTTTCAAGGAATCAAATGATTGAGGGGGGGACGGTACACTTGAATTTTTTTTTCAATTTCTCTCAATCTCTGAAGGCTTAAGAAAAACGCCATGACATTCCGCTGAAAATATGAACTTTGGCCAATCGTCTACATTTTTTCGTTCAATTAATATACATTGCTAAAATCGATACCTACTCTTAATGTCGTTTTGAATTCACCATTAAGTAATTCATTTTTTCCGCCAATTAGTAACATTTTATCGAATAAAAAACAATTAGGTAATCGAAGTGTTGATCATTTTTGTAATGTTTTGGCATTTTGAAACGATTTAATAAGTAATACTATAATATACCTATTACCTAAGTACATTTTATACATAATATGTATTATATTATAATACGTTTCGGGAAATCTGCAAACGACTGTTTTTATCGGTGACTTTGGCACACTTACCGGGTGTTGAGTTAATGTTTAGTTGCTAGTGTTACCAACTTACAAAAATGTTGGGAAGTGCATCACAAAAACTCTTTTTTCATGGAAAATATTCGTTGAAATGTAAAAAATATAACTGAAAACGATTATTACTTTCAAGACCTTTCATTTAAAAGATCAAAACGAAGTTAACACTATTAAAATTCGCGAAATTACAAATGTTTGCTTTGATACTTTTTGTAAGTTGGTAACATCAGCGAGGTAAACATTAAATATACACCCGGTAAATAGTCTTAGTGATTAGTGAACGATTATTTTTTTTAAATAATTAATCATTTTCGATTACAGAAAATTATTACATAATAGGTATATTAAGCTCAACCTGGGTGTATTAAAATTTAATAAACTGTTGTTCAATACTCAGTTATAAAGTAGGTACCTACTCGTACAATATTGTGTTTTTACCATTTGTTTGAACGAATGTAAAATTGTAAAGATGTTTTGTGACCTGAAAGTTTACACTTGCAGTGAGTTTTATATTGTTCATTGCACATGAGTAAGGAATAGGTACTTAGTCGTTCTACGTATTAATCAATTTCATTGCGTATTAATTTGAATTTTTTAA
This sequence comes from Balanococcus diminutus, assembly GCA_959613365.1. Lineage (NCBI taxonomy): Eukaryota > Metazoa > Arthropoda > Insecta > Hemiptera > Pseudococcidae > Balanococcus > Balanococcus diminutus. Next base: position 4,956,234 of record OY390715.1, read on the forward strand.
TTGTAAAGTTACAGTGTTTTTTTTTTTGGAAAATATCTATTCCCTGCTACTAGTTTGATGCTCATTGAGTGCTAATGTGTGCGAAAGCGTGCAAAGGTGTGCGGGGGTGTGCGAAGGCGTGCGAGGATGTGCGAAAAGGCGTGCGATGGTGTGCGAAGGTGTGCAAAGTCGTGCGAGGGTGTGCGAAGATGTGCGGGGTGCGCGAAGGCATGCAAAGGCGTGTGAGGATGTGCGAAGGCGTGCGAAAGCTTGCAAAGGTGTGCCAAGGCGTGCCAAGTCTCTCAGAACAGACTCAAATAATTTAAAAAAAAAAATTATTTGAGCAATTTTTTCAAGAAATTGAATTTTTAAGGAAAGTTTAAAATTCACCATGTTAAAATTACCATTTGGTAATTATTACATGGCAAAATGTATTTTTTTCAAAAATGGGAATAATTGAAAAATTCAGAATTTTTTCATCAGCACTTCTCATAATGGACTCAATTTCAATTTATAATGTGCCAAAAATTGGAAAAATTTGTTCGAAAAAATAATTCAATTCATAATTTTGAATTTTCCACAAAATTAAGGAAGTACCTATTACTCCAGAAGTCCTGCAGTTAGGGTGAAATCCTACGAAAAAATTGCCTAATAATATTACCATGAAAATTGGAAATTGGTACCTACCTACTAATAAATTTTCCAATTTAAAATGTCGATGAACGTAAAAGATTGAAAATAACTACCGTGACTGGGTGACTGCACGGGTAAGCAGTTTTGTATTTTTTCTCCAAAAATTCAAGAAGTATTTTTAAGGCAACAGAAGAGAAACATTTTACTCCAAGAATTTTTTTCAAATCGAGACAAAAACTGAGATATTATATTTTGAATATCACTCTTGCCTAAAATGTCAATGAATGTTAAAGATTGAAAATAACTACAGTAACTGGGTGACTGCATGGGTAAACAATTTTTGTATGTCATCTTTAAATTTTTTACCCGTCGGAACGACGGGTACTCCGCTAGTCGAACAATAATTTTTTTCAAGAATTTGAAAAATTGAAATTTTTTACCCTCCATTATAGGTATAACATTTCGAACACTCAAAAAATAAGAAAAATTGTTCAAGTCAGCTCCAAAAGAAACTGAGGTATTTTTCAATTTCAAAACTTGAAAACACTGAAAAATTGGAAAGATATTTTCTGAACAAAATTTTTCAATAAAAATAAATTAATTTCGTTCGTTCGTTCGTATTTGATGTCAAAAAAACTTCAAAAAATTTCTCTTCACAAAATGTTAGTTTGAATGAATTATTGAAAAATTGATTCTCAAAAAGTAATTAAATGATGCAATGAAACAGACTACAAATTACAAAATAATAGTAATGAAGAGGTTCTGCGTGAAAAGAAGATTTTTTTAAAACTGTTTTTTAACAAATTTGGAAAAAATTGTTTCTAATTATTCATTTTTTTTTAAATGAAGGAATAAGTTGAAAAAAAAACTCCATTTGAAGAAATTAGTTCTGGACGAAATTCTAAAAAATTTAAAGTTGAACAAAATTTCGTGAAATAATCGAGCTAATACAAAAATAAAAATTCTAGTCAACGACATAAATTTGCACTCATACAAATTGAATAATTTATTTTATCACAAAATATGTTCGTCGAATGAAAATACAAAACGAAAAATTATGCAATGCGTGTAATTAAAAAATATCATGACAGAGTGATCGAGATATCTAAAACGCAAATAAGTCAAAAAACATGTAAAAAAATGAATAAATATCACAACCGCAAGTATGGTTTTCTAAGACTAAAATCTCGGAGTTGAACTGGTTGGCATACGAGTAGTTATGCAAGATCCAGCATACACGACAGAAACATCTGTAAATTCAACAAAATCATTTAATAATTATCTGTACTTGAATCAAATTCAAATCAACTGGCACGAAAAATGACGATTGGATCCCGGCAGGACTGATTTTTTGGCACCATCGAAAATTTGCCAAGTCCATGCAATACTTCGTAGATACGTAAATTCAAAATTGGAGATCAGGGAGGGGGTCCAGAAATTTTTTTTATAATAACCAAAATTATTGCTAGGACTTCAAGCTACAACTTTTGTTTGAATTTTTTTTCAATTGGACCGCGCCCTCTCCAGGGATTTTGCATAACACTCCGAATATACCAATTTAAAAAATGAGAGTGTGGGGAAGAAGAGACTATTTTGAAGATTTTTTCAGATAAAAGTTGTAGCTTGAAGTCCTAAGAAATAATTTTGCTTATTACAAAAATTTCGATGGGATCTCTTCCTCCCCTCCGGGTACACACAACCTCAGGTAGATACCTTTTTAAAGTCAAAAGAGGGGTCTAATTGAAAAAATTTTCAGACAAAATTTGTAGACTGAGGTCCTAAAAGTAATTTCAGTTATTATAAAATTTTCAGTTAGACCCTCCCCTCCCCTAAAATTTAGCATAATATGACAAAAATACTTATATTATTAAAAGCTGGTGGTTAGTCTAGTCTCAAAAGGAAAAAAAAAGTCTTCCGTGCGATTATTTTGTAAAAAGCAATTTTATGATTGATTCGTGATCTAGGACATATTTGAAAAAAATGAGCTGGGGTTCCATTTTTTAAGGCTCCCCCTTTCACAGGGTCCACCCCCCTTTCCAAAATTTTTCTTTATCTCTGAACTTATGGTCTCAATTGAAAAATTTTTCAAACAAAAGTTGTAGATTCAGATACCAGGAATAATTTTAGTTATTATAAAAATTTCGATTGAACCTTTCCCTCCCCTCCAATTTTGCATAAAATGTATGAAAATCTCTGGATCATTTTCATAAGTTTTATTCAAAATTGGAGGGGAGGAACTGGTCAAATCTAAATTTTTTACATAACCAAAATAATTATTTCATGGACCTCAATCTACAACTTTTGTTTGAAATTTTTTTTTAATTCGGGCTTTAGGTACAGAGATAGAAAAATAAAATTGGTAGGGGGGG